>CM046432.1:60436464-60633964 GCA_025506505.1 Flaveria sonorensis
TGTGTGTGTGTGTGTGTGTGTGTATGTATATAATTATTTAATTATAAACAGGTTATTAACAGGTATTTAACCTCACGGATTTTATCGTGTCTTAACGTGTTGATCTGTGTTAAAACACGAAAACCTGTTAGGTCAAACACGAAACCTGTTAATTTCATGTCGTGTCGTGTTAACAGGTCCGTGTCAGAAATTGCCAGCCCTATCTAGACCTGATATCTGCACTAAACCAAAAGGATTATTTGTGTAACTAACTTAAAAATAGAGTAAATTATACGGATCGTCCTGAGGTTTGCTCAAATTTCAACTTTCATCTTGAGATTGAAAAATTACAGGTTTAATCTTAAAGTTTGAAAATCGTGTAACACGATTCGTCACTGGGTCAAACGGTCGTTAACTTTATCTCGTTAAGTAGCTATATATTGACCATTTTATCATTCTTCTTCCTCATTTTCTTTTAAGACCAACTCATCTCAACCAGAACCACAACACCACCCCAATCCACCACCACTCCTTGTCATAACCACCACACACCACCATCTACACCACCACCACTCCTCACCACCACCACCATACACCGTATCTCCACCACCACCACACACCGCCATCTCCACCGGTCGCTCCAACACACCACCACCATCGTAAGAAGATTACAAGATGCAGTGATGTCGTCGCCACCGCCATAGATCTATTGTAAGATGGATATGTGGAGGTGTGTTTGGTGGTGGTGTGGTGGAGCGGTGGTGATATGGGGGTGGTGGTGGTGGCGGCGACGTGAGTGGTGGTGGCGGTGCAAATGGTGGTGTGTGGTTGGTTGTGACAAGGAGTGATGGTGTGGTGATGGTTGAGATGGTTTGTCTGAAAAAAAATGAGGTAGAAGAATGGTAAAATGGTAAATTTACAGTTACTTAACGATATGAATTTACATTCGTTTGACCCAGAACCAAATCTTAGAACTAAACCTGTAATTTTTTAATCACAATAACAAAACATAAAATTTAAGAAAATCTTAGTCACGATTCATGTATATACTCTAAAAAATAATATACATGTACATATAGCATTGTGTGTTTATAGTTTAAACCTATGTCTTGAGCCGCGAGCATTATTAAAATGAGTGTGGCAGTGAGACGGTAGAAGACTCTCTCCGTACTTGAGGGCCAAAATTCTTAAATTTTTCATATCTTTATACATCAAAACCACAAAAGTCAACCAACAAAGATCTTTCAATTCAGGTAAACCCCACCCATATAATCATTGCATCTTTGAGTTGTTGTTTCACTTACTGACGGATACATCATTCTTTTGAATATGACTTCGTCTTTGAATCAAACTGTGTATCACCTCAAACAATCATTCCAATGTATGGTGTTACAGTTTCTAGATCCAATAATAATGTGTAATCTGACGGCGATTCGATTTCAATTGCAGCTTTACGCGAAGAACTTTGAGAAATCTGATTAGTGATTAGTGTTTTGTAAAACCAGACGATGCAATGCAGGTCTACACTCACCACAGTTAGGATCTGGAAACAAGAGTTCATCTTCATTCCTTAATTCCGGTGCATACACTAGCCCAGGAAACTCCCGATTATAGAGATCACAATGCGTTAGTGTTTCAAAAGGGCTGGTGTTCAGAGAGGGTACATTTGAGCAACTGTAACAGGAGGCAGCATATCAGTGCTGCAGCATTGGTGCCCTTCAACAGTGGAAGAACACTGCCATCGAAATGGGATGATGCCAGAGGGTTGATTACGAGTCCGATATATGTCGGGTTTCGGGGTCTGCAAGACGCCTCAGAGAAGACCCAGGCGAAGAGTGACCGTTGGGTGGAGCCCCATGAGTTTTCTGCAGGGTCACCGCTTACCACCGGATGTTCTTGTGCCTGATGTTTTACAATTTCGTCACGCTGGTGCTGTTAATGAATGGTTCAATCTGCTAATGCACCTGGATGGTCTGAGTTGTTGATTGATCTTCGTGTCCTGAGTCTCAAGGTGCAATCTTTCATCCTTTGGCGTTTTTTAATGATTGATGATAATGATCACATATGTTCCATTTATCAGATGCAATTCTATGTTGAAATGAGTTACCTGCATCCATGATAGGCAATTCCTTTATAATATAATAATAATCTCCATTTAATTGTGCAACCTATGTCATTTCTTTTGCCTGTTTGTGGCTCCATTTATTGAAATTAGAAACAAATCTCCATTTAATGTGAAACCTGTGTCATTTTCTTTTGCCTGTTTGTGGTTCCATCAATTGAAATTAGAAACATGTGACTGATATGTCGATGTGCAGATGAGAACAATGATGAAAATGGCGTTTCGCGTGTGGCTTCACGGCGCGATATGGCAACCCAGATGAGCAGCCCTGAACCTCTCCTACATATATACCTCCCCACCTGTGGAAACAACAATATCTATTCTGCAAGATTGGAGTGCGTGATGTCCTGGTGGACAAAGGAGCTGCCGTCACTAAGCAATCAAAAAGACACAGAATGAGAATTAAGAATACGCGATCACCAGAGGCTAACGACTTAGCTTTGACATGGAATGCTACAGAAGGAGCAATGAAATTGTCTAAGTACGTTTCTAATAACAGTCGTTTAAACTCCTGTCATTATGTACTTCATTTGTATCTTACCCAACATATTTGGGTGAGGTCGACACCTCTGATTTAAAATGTAAGCACACACGCGCGTATTTATTTATTATATACCTAATACTAGTATATACTTATGACAAGAATCATGGTTTTTGTTGTCTTGTTATTGCAGGCTCCAGAAAGAGGAAGCAAGGATCGATGCTTGGGAGAATCTGCAAAATGCAAAAGCAGAGGCACAATCCGGAAACTTGAGGTGTGTTTGGCGAACAGTATCACCTAATCTGAATTTTAAAACATTATTCATTTGTTCTCCGAATTCAGGCTTAAAAATTATTTGCTTGTTTTGTTTCATTAGATGAAACTGGAAAAGAAGAAGGCTGCATCTTTGGATAAAATATTGAACAAGCATAGAGCTGCAAAAGTGAAAGCCGAAGAAATGAGAAGGAACATGTCAGAGGATGTTTTTCCTAAAAATTCTCACAAATTCAGAAGCTTACGAAGATTCACCACAAATTCCCTCAAAGGCTGCTTCCATCATTGCGACTCCTAGTGTTCGTAAGATCATCCTTAAATGCGGTTATTTTCAAGTATTCGGTTACCATTATAGTTTGCATTATAGTCTGCAAGTCAAATGGATTAACATATGAACATCTGCAGCAGATGGTGATCTACCAATATAAATTCAAATGCTGCTGTAGTTAATTGGTTCTACACTTCTACTGCTAGAATGACTTTTCTAATTAGGGCTGAACGTGCGCTTGCGTTTCTCGAGATGATTAGGTGATACGAAGTTGGAGCAAGATCCTCAGTTTTGGAAGATATAAGAGGGTAAATATGTAAGATCCAATATGCATCATTGCAGCAAGGTACATAACAAACCTGCTATTTGTAGGCACTAGTGTTGTTGAATTGAATCATGCGTTGAGAATCTCCAAACAACATGAAAAACTTTGCCTAATCTTTCGAGTCAAAGATAGTCCACACCCGCACCTTGGAACAGATTAAATTTGCGGATTTATAAGAAATGAGTATTGAAAACCATTGCTTTCTTAGCTGGATGCCCAAAGATGAAAGAAACCACCCATCTATATAATGCATAAATCCATGTAGTGTGTTCATAAAACGTCCGAACCAAAGCAATGGCCAGTTTGAAATTTATACGGTTTTGTTTTGATGGTTTACCCTTTATTATTATTTGTTATTTATTATTATTATTATTATTACTTTTTGGAAGTATGGAGATTTGTATATATGAATAATATTGACGGTTACCCTTCTATGTTTAAACAGGTGAATAATTCTTAGCCAACTTATTAAAAAGCAAAAGAAGTATGATTGTTAACTATTAAGCAAGCCAATTGGTGGGTTTTTTTTTTATTTATGTTCTCAACTTTAGCTGTTATAAAGTTATCGATAATATATAATAAAAGAGTAATTAGAATGTCATATGACACTTTTATGTTACTCCTCAAAAAAAATTTCCTCTCTAAACTAATATATTATTTAGTCAAATTTTTTATTTTAAGAAACTCAATTAATAGTAATAATTCATTTTTGTTTTGAATTTAATTTTATGTTATAAACTTTATTGTGTAATCATATTGTTTTGAACTATACATATTATTATTGCCAAATAAGATTCAATTAAAAAAAAAAGACTAAAATGAAAAAAAAAATATTTATTGATATATTTATATATTTTATGTTAGTGTGATTTTAAAACAACTGGTTTTTAATTTTACATGGGTCAGTTGTATGTTATATTATCAAAAAAAGTATTCTAATATTTAAAACTTATAAATGTAACTTTTTATTTTTTCATTGTTATAGTAATAAGTAACTAAATCTACGAAATATTTATACATTTATAAATTATGTTGTTTTCATATTTTCAATCCGTGTATTACACGGGTTTACTAAAATTAATGGAGTTATAATATACTCCTTAAACTCCAACCACAACTTCTATCTTTGTTTAAAATTTTCTTCTGTGTTTTAGCTATTGTAGTATAGTTTAAGTATCCAAGATATATTAGAATTAAATGACACAAATTTTAAAAGATAACAAATGAAATATATTTGACTGTCTGGTATATTAGATTCTGTTGTTGCTAATAATATCTAAAAAATTTAATATCTCTAGCATATCTTGATTATCATGTTCTAAACATTGGTTTAGTGAAATGTACTATTCTATATGGAAGGTCTTGTTTATTTTTTTAAAGCAGCTATAATTTTAAAATATTAAATTTTAAAATTAACTAAAAACGTAGTAGTTGAGATACTTGTGCTATAATAAATTTTAGAAACTATTTATTTCACCCCATCTCTTAACAAAATCATCCAATGTTTTGTTACTATACTTCTTTCCAACAATTATCAATATCCAAAGTCGTTCTTCAAATTTTCAAAAATATAACATTATAAATTTCTATTAATACAATATATACTGGTGACAAATAAATGTTTTTAACTAGGATGTTATCTCGCGTTTCGCCGTGGGTACGGTTACGCGTCAGGGTTGTTATATGTGTAAGTTTACACTTTTCAGACGGGTTCTAAATGTGATATGGAGTGTATTAAAATTTGTAAGGCTTGTTTTACAATTTGTATGTATGATTTCAAACGGAAAACAAAGGTCCTAAATAATACAAAGAAAAAATAAGTAATTTGTTTAAAAAAACTTCGGTAAAAACGAAAAAAAAAAAAAGAGTATTAAAATTGAAAAAAAAAACATCAAAGGCAAGGAGGTTTGAACGATTTCTTTTGCTGAATTGAATATGTTAACTAACATTAACGAATAAAATTATACATGCATTTAACTAAAACATACAAATAACTATAAACGTATGTATAAGTATGAATAGAAATAATCATGTTATGACTTAACGACATATTTACATAATCAAAATTGTTAAAAGCAATTGAAACTCGTAAAAGAATAATTTAAAGAACCAATTTAAAAAAAGAATACTAAGAAAAACTAATTAAAATGAAGCAGATAACCAATAAAAAAGGAAAAAAGATGAAGTGGAAGGTTGTGTTTGGCAGAGTTGAAACCGGGTATTTACACCTATGAGGATGAGCTAGAACAATCAAACCAAAAAGATTAACATCGTAACAACTGAGAAAGAGATAGTATATAAACAAGATATAAAAAAAGTAAAAAAAAAAAAAAAAGAAAGAAAGAAAGGTGGACACTTATTTTATTGATATATCGAATGACAATGATTTTTTTATGAATATTTTTCTTAATAATCAAAATTTTACTCTGTTACTAAAAAGTCTGGTGATGGTATTAGCTTAGTTATTCCAATGAATTCGAGTATCCTAAAAACCCTCATGATAAGTTTATTTACTATTTAAACATTCATGCGTACTGTGAGAGGCATTATAATGATAAGCAAGAATGTTGTAATGCTCCAGCTCAACATTTTAAATACGTATAAAGTTCTAGCTGACATTTTGTATGATCAACCCGATTCATTATCGATCTTATTAATAACCGACTAAAAAGTTTTAATTCTTAGTCATCAAATACTTTGAAAATTCAATGCTTCAATAAGAAATTAAAGAAGGATCCTAATATAGAGACACCCACTTGGATAAATCAACATCCCTTTATACGCGGCGTATAGGGTCGAAAACACTGAAAACGAGAAAATTTTAAGGGGGGCTGTCTGAGGGCTATACGCCCCATATAGCCCTATACGACACATATGGGGCTATACGACGCGTATAACAAATTTCGACACTGATTACGAGGAAAAATTCAAGGGGCTGTCAGAGGGGTTATACGCCCCGTATAGAACTATACGACCCTCCTATACGATGCGTTTGAAGCTATACGATACGTATAGAAATTTAAGACATTGATTTATAATTTTAAGATGTATATATATCTACACCCTTAAAGAAACCGGTTCCTATGTACCTTTCTGAAAACGAAAAGGAAAAGGAACTGTAAATTTGTGGTCGACAAATTGGGTGAAAGTCACGACATTGGATATCGAATCAAAAGTTGGTCAGCGGGTCCCAATGCCCTCCTTATGATCCCTAAAATAAAATAAATAAAAACATTATCTAATCTTGTTTTCTTCTTTTCATGCCCTTCACCAACCCCAAAGTATTTATTAATTATTATTATTATATCTCTTAAACTTGAAAAATAAAACTTTACTATATATTCTCAAGAGCCCTAATAGTATGCGACTTCCTTTTTATCAAATATTAGTTGTTTCTTCTCGGCATACATACTTGTTCGATTGTTTATATTACAAGTAAATAAGTAATTAATTTGTATCATGCGATAACACATATTAAAAATATAACACCTTAATTCGTTCTATTCTCTTCCATCTTCAAAAAAAAAAAAGATAATAGACCATAAGTAATTCTCCATCTCAAATATTATAAAAGCATTTCAAGCGTACTTGCTATGGATTAAAGAAAAACTAACACTCGGTGTAAGTTCTTTTGTGATAGCAATCAAAGATAAGTCATCTCCTGAAAAGTTTTCATTTAGACAACCAAAAATAAATTCATAAATTTATTGTTAGCAAAATGAATAATATTATTTGGTGCGAGAGATACAAGTGTCAAAACATATAAATATACTTACTTGAATCTATACTAATAAAGCAAAATAAATTATTATCACTTGTCTTCTTCTTACATTCTACTTGACACATATTATATTCTCACATTTTACTTGCCACATTCACTAGCATAAAAAAATAACTATTTAATGACTATATTAAATGGTAAAGATATTATGTATATTCTTTCAAAATTATAAAACACATTTTTATTAAAAACTATAGTTCTTTAAAAATAAATAAAGATGATTTTTTAATACAAAGAACATATTTTAAATGATGTTTAAAAAACAAATTTAAAAAAGTTGAAATGTTTAAAAAACATTTTTTTAAACAAAATTTATTCTAAAAAAGTATTGTTATTATTTTATTACTAACTATTAATTTAATATTTTAATTTAACCCTTGTTTTATACGAGTTTTTAAACTAGTTACCACAATAAAATTCAATATATGTATACTTCAAGGTAAACTTTAAGAAAAAAAAACATGTATCACCAACTTGTTGCCCACCCTAGAAAGGAAAGTCCCCCCTACTTCACCAACCAACGACCCAACTCTTCTCTACCCATCAACACTCTTTCCTTACAAATACCATATTTCCCTTGTCATTTTATTTCAGGCTCACCACTTCATTTCTTCAACACAAGTTTGTTTACTTCAAGTTACAATACACCAATCACATGGCGGCGGTCAATGGCGACGCTAACAACCAACCGGCAAAACACCAGGAAGTGGGCCACAAGAGTCTCCTTCAAAGTGATGCACTCTACCAATACATTCTTGAAACAAGTGTCTACCCGAGGGAACCTGCACCCATGAAAGAGCTACGCGAGGTTACCGCGAAACACCCTTGGTGAGAACATATATTATTAAGAAACGCTAACTTTCATTGGATCTTTTCGGCAATTTTGCTAAGGTTTTGGAGGTCTTGATTGTTTGTGGCATGAAACAGGAACCTTATGACCACATCAGCCGATGAAGGGCAGTTTTTGAACATGCTTCTTAAGCTCATTAATGCAAAGAACACTATGGAGATCGGTGTTTACACTGGCTATTCCCTTTTGTCCACTGCTCTGGCTCTCCCCGATGATGGAAAGGTAAGATAGTAATTAGTTTAAGGGCTAAACGGGTCAAATCCAAAAGTTTACACGAAGGTAAAATCGTATCACACATATAACAGGAAGCCAAAATCGTGTCACACACATGATCACGAACCGACACGTATATTCTCTGGGTTGAAACGAATACAAAATAATAATAAAAAGTTCTATTTATGTTCTTTACGCATACTAATATTCTAAAATTCTAAATTCACATATTATTTATACTTTTAAAGTAGTTATGTTTAAACTATGCAAATTTATTTTAAATTTTTCAATATTTTGGCATATAAAATAGCAAAACACTTCATGTTATTATTTTTAAACATATTTTAGAAAACATAAATAAATAAACAAGTGGGTTAAATGGGCCAATTCGCAAACTCGTTGAATTGACACGAACATAACCCGTTTAGTTAAACTTGTCCGCTGATTCGGTTCGAAACCAACTCGAACCCATTTTAAACTAAAACCCGCCAATTTCATGATAGAATCTTATCATGTTCTCGTGTTGTGTCAGAAATTTACATCCCTAATTAATTTTGATATATTTTATTGTCTCTATAGTATTTTAAGTCCTCAATATTTCTTTTGGTGTTTTTAGATTTTGGCTTTGGACATCAACCGTGAAAACTATGAAATAGGTCTTCCCATCATTGAAAAGGCTGGTGTTGCTCACAAAATCGATTTCAAAGAAGGTCCTGCACTTCCTGTTCTTGACCAAATGATCGAAGATGTAAGTAATATGATTGTATGATATCCTTTGATTTGTATATATGATTTACTTTTGTTTATAAATTTTCAATTTTATCGTTTGCAGAAAAAATTCCATGGGAGTTTTGATTTTATTTTTGTGGATGCTGATAAAGACAACTATATTAACTACCACAAAAGATTAATCGATCTCGTCAAGATTGGCGGAGTGATTGGCTACGATAACACCCTTTGGAATGGATCGTTGGTGGCACCACCTGATGCGCCTCTCAGGAAATATGTTAGGTATTACAGAGACTTCGTGTTGGAACTTAATAAAGCATTGGCTGCAGATCAGAGAATAGAGATTTGTCAGCTTCCTGTCGGGGATGGGATTACTCTATGTCGTCGCATAAGCTAAAGTTAAATATGGATCGAAAGTGGTGGTTGCAAGGTCACCAATAGTTGATGCTTCCTTCAGCTTGCTGATGTTTATGTTTTAAGTTGGTCTGAAGCTCGTTCATTGTTGTATTCTTTTTCAATGTTGCTTGTTTTTTCTTTATAAAAATGTTATCATTATTCAAAATCATGAACAAATTGTCAATAACTTTTATATAATAGTGATGAAAGAATATATTTTATTTAATTGTTTTCAAGAAAAATCTATAGTTAGTATTTAGTAATACTATCATACTATATTATAAATTTCTAATTAATAAAGATAATATAACGAAAATGATGTTTTTGAGAAAAGTAAAACTACGCATTTCATTTTCACTTGGGGTAACATTAATTTTAAAAACCTTGGCAATGATTCATTTGTCCAGTGTCCGTGACCAATGTGAGAGTTTGATGTGGAGGAAAGAAGGAGGCAACACTAGAAAGTCATAATGGCATTGTAATGTATTGAAGTTGCTTAACCAAGAGTGCTCGCCTGATTGAGACACTTTTTGAGGTCTTGCTTAACCAAGACACTAGTTTTTTCACTGTGAAATATAAAAGTAAAATCAAGATTTCTTCCGAAGAGAAAGGTCAAGTTTTGCTTCCGAATCTTATGCTTGTAGTTTTCTTCCGAAGCTTATGCTTGCCAGCATAAATCTTCCGAAGCATAGAACTCTTCCGAAGTATAGAAATCTTTCGAAGCATTGATATCTTCCGAAGGTTTTTTAGTTTGGTTATGTTTACAAGTTCAGGGACTAATTGTGACCATATCATTTAGTTCTGGTGTAATTGTGTTTTTTCTGTGTATAAGTGTTAATTTTGGTTGGTTAGTTGTGAAACCGGGTATATAGTGTGATGTATTCTCATTTCGAGAATTGATCCGAAATAATAATCGGTGCAATCGTTCTTCTCTGAAGTTTGAATTCTAACAAGTGGTATCAGAGCCAAGGTGGAGGAAGGCTCAATTTAGAGAAGGAAGTGATCTCGTCGGGGTGGAGTGATCTCGTCGAGATGGAGTGC
Organism: Flaveria sonorensis; assembly: GCA_025506505.1. Lineage (NCBI taxonomy): Eukaryota > Viridiplantae > Streptophyta > Magnoliopsida > Asterales > Asteraceae > Flaveria > Flaveria sonorensis. Next base: position 60,446,923 of record CM046432.1, read on the forward strand.
TCGTCGTCTGATTGGTTCAAGATCCGTAGTTCGAAGGGCAATACAATTGACGAAGAGAATGATGTCAATGAAGTTTGAAATGGATAAATTTGATGGAAAGAATGATTTCAGTCTGTGGAGGGTGAAGATGCGAGCGTTATTAGTACATAACGGAGTAGTTGATGCACTAAGGGGGAAGATCATCTTCCTGCGCATTTGTCTGCAGAAAAGAAGAAAGAAATCATGGAAAAGGCTCACAGCAAAATTGTTATGAGTCTTGGGGATCGAGTTCTGCGGGAGGTAACCAAGGAAACGACAGCGGCCGGAATTTGGTCTAAGTTAGAGATGCTCTACATGACCAAATCTCTGGCAAACCCTCTTTACTTGAAGAAACGGTTGTACACGTTTCAGATGAGATCTGATAAAATGATTGAAGAGCATACAGATGAATTCAATAAGTTGATCCTGGATCTTGAAAACATTGAGATCGAACTTGATGAAGAGGATCAAGCCATCATATTCTTGGCCTCTTTGCCTGAGTCGTATGAGCATTTTGTTGATACTCTCATGTATGGGAGAGAAACATTGACAATGGAAGATGTTCTGGTTGCTTTAAATTCCAAAGAACTCCAGAAGAGAAAGACTGATCCTAAGGATGAAGAGGGTCAGGGGCTGGTAGTAAGAGGAAGGGCTGAGCAGAGAAATCAAAGACATAAGGGAGCATCAAGATCCAAGTTCAAATTCAAGAGGGAATTTAAGAGGGAATGCTTTGTATGCGGATCAGAGAAACACCTGAAGAAGGAATGCACAGAGTGGAAGGGAAAGAAAGTTAGTAGGTCTAGCAATGACAAGTCATATAGTCATTTCTCTCAAGATGATTCATCTGAAAGCGATGATAGTACTGATGTGTTAGCTGTTTCATCAGAAGGTAGATCTGATGATTGGGTGCTAGATTCTGGCTGTTCATTTGACATGTCACCTGTAAAAGAGTTCTTCAATGAACTAGAATTCAAAGATCTAGGAACTATAAAGCTGGGGGATGAAAAACAATGCAAGATAAATGACATTGGCTTAGTAAGTTTCAAGATAAAGAATGGGATGCAGGTGGATCTTAAGGAAGTAAGGTACATTCCTAGCTTAAAGAGAAGCTTATTATCTCTGGGTACATTTAAAAGATCAGGGTATCATTTTAGTCTAAAAGATGGTAAAGCCAAGGTAATAAAGGGCTCTTTGGTGGTGTTATCAGGCATAAGGATGGATAACAACATTTATCTTTTAGATGGTGAAGCCTTAAAGAAAGATGGAACCATTGTAGTTTCAGTTGAAGAATGTAGTAAGGCAGCTCTGTGGCATCAGAGGCTGGCACACAAAAGGTTGATTGAGGTTGAGAAACAACAGGTTCTTGGTAAACTCAATTGGTGTAATACTAACCTCTCTGAAGACTATATGATAGGGAAGCCAAAGAAGGTAAAGTTTAGTAGTGGCAAGCACTCTTCCAAAGGAATTTTGGAATATGTACACTCATATCTCTGGGGTCCTGCCAAGACTAAGTCTTTGGGTGGTATCTGGTACTTCTTGTCCATCATAGATGATTTCTCAAGGAAAGTGTGGGTCTATGTGTTAAAGCACTAGAGTGAAGCTTTTGGGAAATTTCAAGAGTGGAAGGTGCAGGTGGAGGCTCAGACTGAGAAGAAGGTTAAGAGGTTAAGGACAGGCAATGGGTTGGAGTTTTACAACACAGAATTCAATCAGTTTTATAAGAGAGTTGGTATAGTTAGACAGTTAACTGTGTTAGGCATGCCTTAACAAGATGGGTTAGCTGAGAAGATGAATAGAATCCTGATTGACAAGGTGAGGTGTATGCTCTCTAGTTCTGGGTTACCAAAAGAGTTTTTGACGGAGGCTGCTGTGACTGCTGCTTATCCGGTAAACTAGTCACCATCATCATTATTAGGTGTGAGGACTCCTATGGAGGTTTGGACTGGTGTCAAACAGGACTATAGTGGCTTGAGGGTGTTTGGGTCTGTGGCATATGTACATATGAACCAAGGAACATTAGAACCTAGAGCTATGAAATATGTTCTTCTTGGGTACTCGGAAGGTGTTAAGGGGTACTGGTTATGGAAAATTGAAGGTGGCAGCACTCGGGTTTAGGTGAGTAGAAGTGTAATGTTCATGGAAGACCTGATGTACAAGGATGTTCTGTGTAGTGGTAGTAATGAGTCATCCACTAGTGAGTTTGAAAAAGGTGGAGTTCATGTCACACCCCGAAAATCGCAACGGAAAGTCACGTGACGTGGCGATAACGGAAGTTGGAATTATTCCAACGGTCGTAGTCAAACGTTAACATTTATTAAGTTGACTATTATACATGACAAGATATTTATTACATAGTATCATGTTTAATTGACAAAACAGCAAATTTAACATGAACAGATTTAACAGTAGTCAACATAAAACATTTGGCTTTTCTAAAGACTCATTCCCATCATTTCCAAAGACTCATTCCCATCATTTCCAAATCAAGCATACCTATAATCCTGAAAAGCATGAGAAAATACTAGTCAATATAAAGTTGGTGAGCATTCGGGTTTTCATAATTTGAAACATTCGATTTTTCACAAAAAAAAATTATATGATGTAGCGAGATAATATACTCAACATAGACTAGCTAGGTACTATGATTAATTCAGGTCATAAGTCCATAATCAAGCCAAGAAACACGTCGTTGCCCCACAACTATCCAGACATATAAACTCCCTCGCTACAACCTGACCAGCCCGACTGGTGGCAAGAGCGGGCCCTTCTAACCCGATAGATCTACCAATATAGTCTGCGGCCTCCCCGAGGTTAATGATTATGAGGGGATTTAGAGCCCAATAGTATTTACCGATACTATTGCCGCAACTTATACCATCAAAACATATATTATACTCGTTTACCCATCATATATAAAGAAAAATAAAATTTAAACATTCATGCCTTTCCACAAAACAATTTAAATAAAACATTATTTAAAATAGGGCCGAAGGACTCACCTTTGATATAATTCAAATCTCAGTTTTTAGCGTCTTGCACCGGTCTAATCACGATCCTAGACGTGAAAGACTTACTTTTAATAAACGCAAAACTTGTTCAATAATGCTGTTCACCCAACTTATTTGACTCTTATCGATAAAAATGCTTTTAAAACTGTTTGTAGATGTTTTCAAGAAATCATTTCATTTTTAAGATGGTTATCATTTATAGACATTTTCTTATTTAATAAATCATTTCACACGTATAATTAAACTTATTAATATCTAATAATATCTAAATTTATTTCTAATTCTACTATTATTTCTTATAAAGACTAACCTTAATTTCTTAAACTAATCAATTATGTCATGAAATTCTAATTAATTACCTAATGATTTTATATTGATTTTACACAAGATTGTAGATAATATTAAAAAATATCATATTTTTCTTTTGTGGAATAATTTAAAGATAAATAATTTGATTTATAAATATACTTTTTATATATTCTTTTAAAAGTGGTTTATTTATGAGTTTCATAATGTTAAATTTTAAGATATTTTAACTTATTTTTTCCTTCTTCTTAACACTTTGTAAAGTTTCAACTTGGTTATTTTTCTAAGAACTTGCATCCAACATCATAATTTATCCTTCCTAGTCTTGACATTTTTTATTATTTTTACCCAAAATTTCTCATCATTCAAGAGCTCTTAAAATGATATTATTGTCTAAACATCCAAAAGTCCTATCTAAAAAAAGAACCCTTATGAACCATAATCAACATACCATTTCGCCTACACATGCATTCATAGTCATATACATATGTCTAATACATTCTTTCAACCCAAAACATACAAATATTAGATTTCATCAACTAAAACTACAACAACATCAAATTTTCCGATTATAAACCAAATCAAAAACCCATTTTCTTCAAAATGTCAACTTTTCCAAGAACATCTAAGCGGGTGAACCAAATTTTTTCAAGATTTCCATCTTGATCAACCATGCATGAACATATTTAGATAAGTTAATGATCGGTGTCGAAGACCCGATCAAATAAGAAAAGAATTTTGCTTGTTTTATGATTCCTAAATACCTTAACTAGTTATGGTAAATAGGGTGTCGATCCCACGAGGAGTCCGTGGATGGTGTCACGCGTAACTGATTCAAAATTTACTTACTTACTATTGTCACTAAACTGTAAATTAGAACTAAATGAAATTACCAATAAAAATAATCACTTTATGAAGCAAGACGAAACTTGGACTTGGTTGAAAACTATTGCGATGAAAAGAGAACACACCCGGGTTTCAGGAATGTAAATGAATATATAGCTAATGTTTCACCCAATCTTGAAGTTACATAGACATAACTTGCTTATCACGTATGTTGAAAAGTAATTGAGAACTTGATATCCGATTATGTAAATTAACTAGTAAACTAACTAATGCCACAATCTAGAAACTTTATTTGCAATTACCAAGTAATGAAGATAACCTAATTACTACTCAATGGTTAACAATGTAAAACTGATAACTTGATAAGTAATAATCAAATCAACTAACACGAATCTTTAATCAACACATAGTTGAAAACACATAAACGAATAAAAGTTGTTAAACAATCAAAGTTTATGTCTTGACTAGGTAAACACATACGCATGCATCATCCAATCACAAACCGTCCACCCAGGGATGATCACGGGTGGTTTAGCCTTGCATCTTCATCATAATCGCTTCAATCTTGTCTTTTTGCATACGAATCATCGATCACTTGATGATTAGAGAGGGTTTTAATGACTCAAAAATGCTCCAAAAATTGGTTCTTGGGGTTGGGGGTCAGTGTTTTTTCGAAACCCTAATGTTAGGGTTTAAATAGGTTTTGAAATTTAAAACAACCCCCAAAATATCGCCTTAGACCATAACTTACGGCCTATAGGCCGTAGCTTACGGTCTACCTTCACCCAGACGGCCAAACCTCTTATCTTACGGGGTTCACAGACGAACTTAGCACTGGGCCGTAAGTTACGGCCTTAGGCCGTAGCTTACGGCCTCCCTGCAGTTTGCACAGTTTTCTTTATTTTCAGCACCTTTCAACCCGTAGTCTTGGTATCCTTTGTATCCTTCTCAAATAATGTCTGTTAAGCTTCATTTATCCTACATTTCAAACACGCAACGAAGTAATATTGTTCGACATATAAAATATATTAAAAATACAATATTAACTTTACTAAGTGCATGCATATTAACCAATGATCAGTTAACCCAAATAATTATACCTTAAGCCTAAACCAAAGGTTTCTAGCGTTAGCTCACGATTCTTCGAGACCGATTCCACTTTCAAGCTCCTAACGAAGAACTATTTGAAGCTCTCATGTTCTTGACTCGAGTAGAGAGATGATAGTCTCTCTATGTTGATGATGATGCTCGCGGACCGGGGGAGGAAATGGCAGGTGGTTGCCGACGGTGCGAAGGTGGTGCGGTGGTTGGTGATGGCAGAAGATGGCGCGGCGGCGGTCGGTGGCTAGGGTGTTCACTGGCAATGGAAGGGTGGGTGACGGTGGAATGGTTCTCGGGTGGAATGGGTGTTGGTGGGCGATGGTGGTTTCGGTGGTGTTCACCGATGGTGGCAGGGAGGGTGACGGTGGTGATGGTTCGGTGGGGGTGGTGGTGCCGATGGGGAGGTGGAGAGAAGAGGGAGGTGAAGAGGTTGTGTGTGTGTGTAGAATGTGAAGAGTGTGTGTGTAAGTGTGTATATATATACTCATGTTAGGATTAGTTGTCAACCATGCAATGAACCCACATATTAACATTATTATTAATTTTTATTTTATAATTATAATTATTAATTATTATTATTATCAGATTTTGTCTCGAATGGTTAATCGACAACGAGGTTCGCATGAAATATTGGTCAAAGTTTCTGATAGTCAAACGTGTCAGAATGAATAAATAAATGTTATTATTATCTGACAAAATTGGCGTTGACCTGATTTTGACTGGTTGTCACAGTCTCCCCTTGTTTAAGAAATTTTATCCCGAAATTTACGTTGATGAATCTGCATTAGGTTGGGATTTAAAAAGATGGAGATAATTCTGTTGTATTTGGTCTTCACGTTCCCATGTAAATTCAGGCCCTCTCTTAGAATTCCATCTTACTTTGACCAATTTGATTCGACTTCGTCTGAGCTTCTGAACCTTCCAATCTAGAACTTCTATAGGTTCTTCGATAAAATGAAGTTTGTCATCAATGCAAACTTCGTCTGGTGGAATCACTAATGATTCATCTGACATACATTTCTTAAGATTTGACACATGAAATACGTTATGAACATTCCCAAGTTCACTTGGTAGATTAAGACGGTATGCAACTGGTCCAATACATTCTATAATCTCAAATGGTCCAATGAACCAAGGATTGAGCTTTCCTCGTTTACCAAATCTCACAATGCCCTTCCAAGGAGATACTTTCAAAAATACTCTGTCACCAACTTGAAATTCCAATGGTTTTCTTCGATTATCTGCGTAGCTCTTTTGTCTGCTTCTTGCTGCTTCAAGTCTCTTTCTGATCTGCCCAATCTTATCAGTCGTTTCTTGAATGATTTCTGGCCCAGTTAATTGTCTTTCACCAATTTTTGCCCAACACAGGGGTGAACGACACTTTCTTCCATACAATGCTTCAAATGAGGCAGCTTTAATACTAGTGTGATAACTATTATTATACGAGAATTCAATTAATGGTAAATGAGTATCCTAATTCCCACCAAAATCTATCACACATGCTCTCAATAGATCCTCTAGTGTTTGAATGGTCCTTTCACTTTGATCGTCTGTCTGAGGATGATAGGCTGTACTCATGTCTAAGCGAGTACCCATGGCTTCATGCAAAGATTGCCAAAATCTCGAGGTAAATCTACTATCTCTATCAGAAATAATCGAGATTGGTAATCCGTGACGAGATACCACCTCTTTGATGTACAAGTTGGCTAGCTTATTCATGCCATATGTCTCCTTTATAGGCAGAAAATGTGCAGATTTTGTTAAACGATCAATTATTACCCAAATAGTATGGTAACCACTTAATGTTCGGGGTAATTTTGTCATAAAATCCATGGCGATACACTCCCATTTCCATTTTGGAATCATAGGTTGCTGTAAGAGTCCAGATAGCTTCTGATATTCTGCCTTCACCTTAGAGCATGTCATACATTTGTTTACATATGAAGCTATATCACCTTTCATATTAGGCCACCGGTAAAATTCTTTTATTTCGTGATACATTTTGTCCAATCCTGGGTGAATTGAATATCTTGATCTATGAGCTTCATCTAAAATCTTTCTACGCAAGTCTCCATATTTTGGAACCCATACTCTATTTGCAAATTGCATCAAGTCATTGGAGTTAAGTGTCAACTCTTTGACCATTCCTCGTAGACCTTCATTTTCCAAATTTTTGTCTTTTAATGCTTCAATTTGAGCGTCACGAATATGAGTATGAGATCCAAATATATGGTTAATTCTAGCGCTCGTACGCGTAGAGGTTTTTCTCTTTCTTTTCTGCTGAGAGCGTCTGCAACCACGTTAGCCTTGCCTGGGTGATATCTAATATCACAATCATAATCGTTTACTAATTCAACCCATCGTCGTTGTCTTATATTTAGATCCTTCTGACTGAAGATGTGTTGTAAACTCTTATGATCGGTGTATACAAAACACTTGGTTCCGTAGAGATAATGTCTCCAGATTTTTAAAGCAAAAATCACCGCTCCTAATTCCAGATCATGGGTAGTGTAGTTATTTTCATGCACTTTTAATTGTCTTGACACGTAGGCAATCACTTTATCTTTTTGCATTAATACACACCCCAGACCTAATCGTGAAGCATCACAATATACTACGAATCTGTCAGTTCCATCAGGGAGTGACAAAATAGGTGCACTACACAGCTTTTGTTTTAATAGTTGAAATGCTTCTTCCTGGTCGGCATTCCACTCTTATTTTCTATCCTTACGAGTTAGCAGAGTCAGTGGCTGTGCTATTTTTGAGAAATTTTCAATAAATCTACGATAGTAGCTGGCCAATCCTAGGAATTGTCGTACTTCCGTTGGGGACTTGGGTGCTTCCCAATTCTTGATTGCTTCGATCTTGATCGGATCCACATGGATACCTTTTTCGTTAATAACATGTCCGAGAAATCGAACTTCTCTAAGCCAAAACTCACACTTGGAGAATTTTGCATACAACTTTTCTTCTTTTAGTATGCTTAAAATAAGTCGAAGATGTTTCTCATGTTCTTCTTTGGATTGTGAATATATTAATTTGTAGTCAATAAACACTATCACAAACTTATCCAGGTAAGGTTTGCAAACCCTATTCATGAGATCCATAAACACAACAGGTGCGTTGGTCAGACCAAACGGCATTACTAGAAACTCATAATGACCATAGCGTGTTCGAAAGGCTGTCTTCGGAACATCTTCTTCTGCTATCAGCAATTGATGATATCCGGATCGTAAATCAATTTTTGAATAATAACAGGATCCTTGTAGTTGATCGAACAGATCATCAATTCTTGGTAATGGGTACCGATTCTTAATGTTAAGTTTATTCAATTCTTGGTAATCAATGCACATTCTAAACGATCTGCTTCTTCTTAACAAACAGAACCGGTGCTCCCCAAGGAGAAAATCTTGGTCGGATAAATCATTTATCTAACAACTCTTGCAGTTGTTTCGACAATTCTTGCATCTCAGAAGGCGCTAACCGATATGGCGATCGGGCTACAGGTGCAGCTCCTGGCACAAGATCAACTTGAAACTTAATCTGCCTCTGTGGAGGTAAACCCGGTAAGTCTTCAGGAAATACTTCTGGATACTCTCATACAATCGGAATATCTTCAATCCTCCGCTCTTCATTCTTGATGTCCACAACTTTTACTAAGAAAGCTGGATGTCCCTTATTTAGATATCCGTAAGCTTTCATAACGTTAACAATTTTTAAGGAAGGCTTTCCTTTGTCTCCTTGAATGATTAGTACTTCATTGTCGAGTGTTGATATGCCTATAAATTTCTCATAGCATACTACTTCAGCATGGTTTCGAGAAAGCCAATCCATTCCGATGACTACATCGAAACTCTCAAGTTTGACAGGTAATAGATCGATGCAAAAGGGACGATCATTAAGTTGTATGGTGCAATTTTTAATTACCTCGCTTGATTCTATTTTCTTCCCGTTAGCTAATTCAATGATGTATTTCTTATTTAACTTACAAGGTTTTACACCTAATGATGGCTCAAATTCTTTGGATACGAAACTTAAATCAGCACCAGTGTCAAACAAAATAGAAGCATACTGATTGTTAACAAGAAACATACCGTTGACTACTGTCGGTTCCTGACGCGCATCTCTAGCATTCATCTCGAAGGCTCTTCCTCTCGCCTTAGGCCCATTCAATTTTGGGCAATCTTTCTTGAAATGACCTACGATACCGCACTCAAAACAAGCACGATTACTTCTTGTTACTTTAACATCGGGTTTGGTTCGGCAATTTTAACATAGGTGTCCAAATCTATGACAACGAGTGCAGACTTTACATTCGCCGCCATGAAAATATCCATATTTGTTGCATTTCCCTTGATATTCTTTGTTTTGTCTGCCATTGCTAGAAGTCGCGACATATGCTCGTTAAGACCTCTGATTGAAATCTTTCTTGATATTCGCTTGTTTCTAGGAACTTCTGAACCATTTTCTTTTCCCATCAAATGACCTTCTTTCAAACTTATTAGTCTTCTTTTCAATTTCCACTACTCCTTTTCCATGGTCGTCTTTCTTGATCAGTGTCCCACTACGCATCATCGGTCAGTGAATGAGCAATAGCTATAGCACTCTAAATGGTGGTAGGGTTTGAGGCCGTAACATTGCTTCTTATTTGAAGTGCTAATCCCCAAATATACCTCTCAATTCGGATATATTCCGGTGTAACCATTCATGGTACCAATCTGGCAAGGTCGTTGAATCTAGAAGTGTAAGCTCGTATCTCTGCACCTTCCATTGTGAGGTCCAAGAATTCTGTCTCTATTTTCTGCAATTCATTTCGGGGACAATATTCATGAAGCATCATCTCCTTCAGTTGTTCCTAAGTGAGTTCATAAGCATTGGCACTCCCCAAAAATTTGACGTTGAGAATTCCACCAAGACAATGTTGCATCTTGGAAGGAACAGGTTGCGTACTTAACTTTTTGATCATCAGAACAGTTGCTTATAGCTATAACAGCTTCCATCTTTTCTATCCACCGAATAATATCAAGTGGTCCTTCAGCACCAATAAACGTTCTTGGATTGCATCCTTGGAATGTCTTATACGAACATCCCTGAAGTTGTCCACCAGATGAACTGCCTGGATTTCCGTTCAGACCTGAACCATTGTTTGCACCAATACCTGAACCAATGTTGGAGCCGTTTCCCAATCCATTGCTAGCCATTCCGTGTCCGCCTCTTGATCCAGCTGCTATGTTAGCATCATGTTGCTCTAAAGCTGATTTGACATGTTGTGCTATTATCTGGGCTAATTCTTTAGCGGTAGTTGGTAAATTAGGGTTTCCGCTTGATGACGTATTTCGTGTTATAGGTGGCATGTTTAAAGTTCTGCTATCCAGGTAGGGAAAGAAGGGGTTTAGCTATCGTTTAACGTTTGAGACTTATAATAGTTGATTAATTCATTATTCCCAATCACACATGTAACATCATTTTCATAATTCAGTAATCATAATTTTTTTTTTAATATAATATCATAACTTCAAAATAACATGTTGTTCATTCATACATAAGTGCCTAAATCATAAGTCAAGTCAACCATCAAAAGAATAATTAGTTTAAGGGCTAACACAAAATTACATCAAAAGAGTTTTACTTCTGATAAAAATACTCAAGCACTCCGGCTTGAACTCGTCCTCTAACCTAGAAATGGTGCTCCACTACTCATGTGCATCAAGTAAGAAATCATCATCATGCAGAATGTGGCCATTGCCATGGCAGCCTCCACTCTCTCTTCCATCACCATCGTCTGCTGCTGTGACACTACTAGTGCTGCTTCGGCAGTCTCCATTCTTTCTCCCATCACTATCGCTTGTTGTTGGGCCACCAGTAACGCTGCTTCAACTGCATCAGCCCTCTGCTCCATCAGAGTCAATCTGTTCCTAGTCTCTAAAAGACTAGTTTCCAGATCTGACACTTTGAAATGGATCTAACTCAGTGCACTCTCCTCTAACACCCTCTCTTCTTCAATCGTCATTAATCTCCCATCCATAGCTTGGCCTACTTCGTCTTGAATCCACAGCTTCTTCTTCATCCCAAGTGGCTCTTTCTCATATCGAACACATTGAGCTGTCAGGGTAGCCACCACGCGCTCAATAGGTTCACCATCAATAGAAATCCTACGTGGAGTGGTAGATGATTCCCCCACCTCAAAGGTAGAAGGAACCCCATCCCTCGAGGCCCATCCTTTTATAGTACTCATAATCAGACCCCACTGCTCGTCAAATAATCTGGTCCGTTTGGGCGCAGGCTCTCCATGCAGGCACTCATCATCAGCAATTAATCTCTTAGACTCCCTCCGCTTTCTCCTCTCGTACACCAACCGAATCTTCGGTAGGTGTCGAATAGGAGAAATAGGTGCAACGGGTGTCCCTGCGGTCGGGATCTCACTCCTCTGAACCAAACAAACTGGCTCTTCATCTCCTTGAGCCTGATCCTCATTCTCATCTTCAGTCTAAGCCTCAAGAATCGGCTCGAGTGTAGCTGCAATGGGTGCAGGATGCTCATCATCAGACTCGGATATCCATCCGTTTCCCGAGTCCCCCATGCCCGGGTAGAAAGTAGCCGCAAATGATGGCTGAGAAGGGTGATACCATGGCATGGTGGATACGGGTGATGACGGACCCTCAGTGCTGCTACTAACATCTGGTATATCCTCCTTGTTCACCCGATCAGACATCTACAGAAGAATAATACACCTACACTTATTAATCTAACATATTATGCTAACTTAATCTATACTAAAAGAATAATTAAAGTCTTAGCATTAGTTATAACTAGGTTAGCTCTACGCCTTAGCCGAGCGTAATGCTCGAAAGATGGAAATGTCTTTGGAATCTTAAATAAAAAAAAATTAATGGTTATAGTCTAGATTTTTCTCTTTTTAGAAAACTTTTCTAGTTCGCTATAACCATTGGCTCTGATACCAACTTCAATCACACCCCGAAAATCGCAGCAGAAAGTCAAGTGACATGGTGATAACGAAAGTTGGAATTATTCCAACGGTCATAGTCAAACGTTAACATTTATTAAGTTGACTATTATACATGACAAGATATTCATTACATAGTATCATGTTTAATTGACAAAATAGCAAATTTAACATGAACAGATTTAACAGTAGTCAACATAAAACGTTTGGCTTTTCCAAAGACACATTTCCATCATTTCCAAATCAAGCATACCTATAACCCTGAAAAGCATGAGAAAATACTAGTCAACATAAAGTTGATGGCCATTCGGGTTTTCATAATTTAAAACATTCGATTTTTCCAAAAAAAATTATATGATGTAGCGAGATAATATACTCAACATAGACTAGCTAGGTACTATGATCAATTCAGGTCATAAGTCCATAATCAAGCCAAAAAACACGTCGTTGCCCCACAACTATCCAGACATATAAACTCCCTCGCTACAACCTGACCAGCGCGACTGGTCGCGAGAGCGGGCCCTTCTAACCCGATAGATCTACCAATATAGTCTGCGACCTCCCCGAGGTTAATGATTATGAGGGGATTTAGAGCCCAATAGTATTCACCGATACTATTGCCTCAACTTATACCATCATAACATATATTATACTCGTTTACCCATCATATATAAAGAAAAAAAATTTAAACATTCATGCCTTTCCCCAAAACAATTTAAATAAAACATTATTTAAAATGGGGCCAAAGAACTCACCTTTGATATTCAGTTTTTAGCGTCTTGCACCGGTCTAATCACGATCCTAAACGTGAAAGACTTATTTTTAATAAACGCAAAACTTGTTCAATAATGTTGTTCACCCAACTTATTTGACTCTTATCAATAAAAACGCTTTTAAATTTGTTTGTAGATGTTTTCAAGAAATCATTTCATTTTTAAGAGGGTTATCATTTATTAGACATTTTCTTATTTAATAAATCATTTCACACGTATAATTAAACTTATTAATATCTAATAATATCTAAATTTATTTCTAATTCTACTATTATTTCTTATAAAGACTAACCTTAATTTCTTAAACTAATCAATTATGTCATGAAATTCTAATTAATTACCTAATGATTTTATATTGATTTTACACAAGATTCTAGATAATACTAAAAAAATATCATATTTTTCTTTTGTGGAATAATTTAAAGATAAAATAATTTGATTTATAAATATACTTTATATATATATTCTTTTAAAAGTGATTTTATTTATGAGTTTCATAATGTTAAATTTTAAGATATTTTAACTTATTTTTGATGGTTTCAAAATATATTTATATAAATTTACTTTTTATTAATCATAATTTTATCCGTAAAAATCTATTTTATATAATTTGTTTTGCAAAGTCTTGAAAGTCATTTTTAGTAAATTTTATTGTTTTATGATGATCCATAGATCTTAGGCATAGTTTTAAATCCTTTATTTATCTTAGCTAACATTTCCTTGTTAAAATCCTTCTTCTTAACACTTTGTAAAGTTTCAACTTAGTTATTTTTCTAAGAACTTGCATCCAACATCATAATTTATCCTTCCTAGTCTTGACATCTTTTATTATTTTTACCCAATATTTCTCATTATTCAAGAGTTCTTAAAATGATATTATTATCCAAACATCCAAAAGTCCTATCTAAAAAAAGAACCCTTATGAACCATAATCAACATACCATTTCGCCTACACATGCATTCATAGTCATATACATATGTTTAATACATTCTTTCAAACCCAAAACATACAAATAATAGATTTCATCAACTAAAACTACAACAACATCAAATTTTCCGATTATAAACCAAATCAAAAACCCATTTTCTTCAAAATGACAACTTTTCCAAGAACATCTAAGTGGGTGAACCAAATTTTATCAAGATTTCCATCTTGATCAACCATGCATGAACATATTTAGATAAGTTAACCCAAATAATTATACCTTAAGCCTAAACCAAAGGTTTCTAGCATTAGCTCATGATTCTTCGAGACCGATCCCACTTTCAAGCTCCTAACGAAGAACTATTTGAAGCTCTCACGTTCTTGACTCGAGTAGAGAGATGATAGTCTCTCGATGTTGATGATGATGCTCGCGGACTGGGGGATGAAATGGCAGGTGGTTGCCGGCGGTGCGAAGCTGGTGCGGTGGTTGGTGATGGCAGAAGATGGCGCGGCGGCGGTCGGTGGCTAGGGTGTTCACCGGCGATAGAAGGGTGGGTGACGGTGGAATGGTTCTCGGGTGGAATGGGTGTTGGTGGGCGATGGTGGTTTCGGTGGTGGTCATCGATGGTGGCAGGGAGGGTGGCGGTGGTGATGGTTCGGTGGGGGTGGTGGTGCCGATGGGGAGGTGGAGAGAAGAGGGAGGTGAAGAGGTTGTGTGTGTGTGTAGAATGTGAAGAGTGTGTGTGTAAGTATGTATATATATACTCATGTTAGGATTAGTTGTCAACCATGCAATGAACCCACATATTAACATTATTATTAATTTTTATTTTATAATTATAATTATTAATTATTATTATTATCAGATTTTGTCTCGAACGGTTAATCGACAACGAGGTTCGCATGAAATATTGGTCAAAGTTTCTGATAGTCAAACGTGTCAGAATGAATAAATAAACGTTATTATTATCTGACAAAATTGGCGTTGACCTGATTTATGACTGGTTGTCACAGTTCATGTTGAGGTCGAGCAGCCTGGGTCGGTTAATGATGATCCAGTAGAACATGAAGAAAGTAAGGTTCATAGTTCAGATCCTAGTTCTGGTGTGGCTAGACATAGGCCCAGAAGGCATGTTGTGGTTCCTTTAAGGTGGAGTAAGGGAGCTGATATCTCTATTATGGAATTTTTGAGTGCTGAGACAGATAGTACATATGAACTATTGTCTTGTGAGGATGCAGTTGCTTCAATTAAGAGGAAGAGGTGGAGCATAGCATTAGAAGCAGAGGTAGACCTCTACTTAAGAATGAGACTTGGGTGCTAGTGGATAAGCCTCAAGGTCAGGAACTAGTCTTGTATAAGTGGTTGTATAAGATCAAGGAAGGTGTCCTAGAGGGAGAAGGCCCTAGATATAAAGCCAGGTTTATGGTGAAGAGACAGGAGGATAAGGTTTGTATCCTGAAAAGTCATTGTATGGGCTTAAGCTATCATATAATTTGATGTATGCGATGGTGTGTACTAGATCTGGTCTAGGAGATGCAGTGAGTTTGGTCAGTAGATGTGGAGTTGATCAAGGTAAAGCTCACCGGGATGATGCTAAATGTGTTCTGAGGACTTTGAATGGAACTGAAGAGAGTGGTATTCTTTTTAGATAGCATGTGATGGGTAGTCTAGTTCTGGTTGAAGAATTTGTGTATTCTGACTTTGTTAAGGATCGAGACAAAGGTGGATCAATCACAAGATGTGTGTTTGAGGTCCTTGGTGGTGTTCTTGAGTTGGGGATTCAACTTGATGATTCTTATTGCTTGGATGCTTTAGGTATTGGTTAGAGTCTTGATTTGATTTTAAGGTGGAGATTGTGAAATATAAAAGTCAAATCAAGATTTCTTCCGAAGGGGAAGTTCAAGTTTTGCTTCCGAAGTTTATTCTTGTAGTTTTCTTCCGAAACTTATGCTTGCCAGCATAAATATTCCGAAGCATAGAAATATTCCGAAGTATAGAAATCTTCCGAAGCATTGATATCTTCCGAAGGTTTTTTTTAGTTTGGTTATGTTTACAAGTTCAGGGACTAATTGTGACCATATCAATTAGTTCTGGTGTAATCGTGTTTTTTCTTTGTATGTTTGTTAATTTCGGTTAGTTAGTTGTGAAACAGGGTATATAGTGTGATGTATTCTCATTTCGAGAATTGATTCGAAATAATAATCAGTGCAATTGTTCTTCTCTGAAATTTGAATTCTAACATTCACTTAAGGTCTCACTTCTTTGAGATGCTTACAGGGCCGTCTTCGAGATTTCGGGTGTCTTGTGCGAGTTCTAAGAATGGGCCCCTCTAGCATGTCTAAGAGGTTGTGTAGGAGGCTTTCAAAATTGATTTTTGACTTACTGGACACACTCTATAACATATAGTTACTTATAAGTTTTTAACTTTTATATATGTTAATCTGTCAACGGTGCCAAAACAAGAAAAAAAGATTTTTGGCCCCCTTTAAAACATAAGTTTTGTAGGATCACCTACTCTGCACACCCTTAAACACAGCCATCGATGCTCATCGCCTCTTTATACTTACCTAGCATGGATACCCACCTAACCATGATGTCCAACCTAACGTGGATGTAGTTGCCTAATCAAGATGCCTCGACTAATCAGGATGCCCTGCCTGGAATGGATGTGGGTGCATAACTAGGAAGCGTAATTAACTATATGAGACAATCTCTCATGTTTATGTTGAGATAATGCCACAATTCCTAATATGATGAAAAATTATAGTACATCAGTAACAAGCTTAGCATAAGTAATCATGAAGGGTTTACGTAACTTCCAACCAAATATCCGAACAAGCTATTATCCGATGACACGCATTCTAGCACAAGATAGTTTGAGACATACTAAAATTTAAAGCTTTAGGATATATGTGTGTATACCTTATCAAGATCATCCACATCAAGAATCACAAATTCACAAGACCAACTAAGGTATTGTATTATAAACTAGGTCGCTAAATGCTTTATAGTTATTTGCACGATCACACCTAGTTGATAAACCAAAGATAAACGGAGGACCAAGAGAAATGCAATGAATAATGTAACTCTAGCAGTCTAGCATAATGCCATAATGTAGCGGAAGATTCTATCATAATCTCATATATTAGTTATTTAGTACTATTATTACCTAGCCCAAGCCTGTACCAAGCTGGCCCATTGGGCTTGACATTGTTCCCTCCTATAAAAAAGGGTTAGGGGCTGTTTAGCAGCATCTGAATCAGGCTCTTAATAATTCAGATGTTTGAATGGTTCAGCACTTCATGGTTCAGACTGTTTGTTTTGCGAGCAAATGTCTGAATGGTTCAGACATTTGCCTCTGAATGGTTAAGCATTATACTAATGCTGAATGGTTAAGCATTATACTAATGCTGAATGGTTGAAAGGTCTAATACTGAATGGTTAAGACCTCTTATCTGAATTGGTCAGTCATTTGTCTTTGAAAAGTTAAGCGATATACTAGCTCTTAATGGTTCAGACCTCTTAATGATTCAGCACTTAATGATTAAGACCTCTTAATGGTTTAGCACTTAATGATTCAGACTTCTTATTGGTTCAACACTTAATCATTCAGAAATTATCAAACAACACCTTAGTCTTTAGTCTTTTCCAATGATCCTTTTTTCCCTAATTCTCACTCTCATATACCATTTTTGAGATTGCTTATTTTGATTGAAAAGTACTTTTAACAAAAATGACTTATTAACTTATGACTTTTCAAAATAAGTTTTTAAAAAACTGTTTGGATTAGCTTATAAACTAAAATGTTATAAAATGACCAAAAAAGATATACTTTTAAAAACGATAGGAGTTAATAGGAGGTAGTAGAGAGGTATAATAGAAAATTGGATTAAAAAGAGTTTTCAAAATTCAAAAAGTAACATCTCCTTACTTTTCAAAATCTTTTTTTTATCCTATATAAAAAGTCATTTTGAAAAGTGATTTTGGGTTTTCTGAAAAGTTAATAAGTCAAAAGTTGAGAGAAAATAAACAATCCCAAACATGCACATAGTCTCATAGCCAATACTTCACATTTAGAGGTGTCCCAACTACTACATACATTTATATCATTTGAATATACATAGGTTCTACTCATGACCCATAAATTCAAATATACATAGCTCATATACTTACTTAACATTTAGAGGTGTCCCAGATACTACGGCCTCGGGACCTATACCCACGGATTCTATGTTGCGTGTCTATATGCTCGTGACAACAAAGAACACTTCCACTAAGTTATCAGCTCTATATTGACGAATATATGGTTCAACAACCCACTTAGAATGTAATACATTATTTGCTTGTACACAAACTATGAATGTAATTACAATATCATAAATTTTAAGCAAGGTTTGTCTTATATAAATCAAGACGCTTATGATTTTATTGCCAAGTAAAATTAGTATCACTCCACAAATATGATAGTAAGTTTAAATACTTTAAAGGGTATTTAGAATTAAAAAAAAATACATAAATCATGACGTTATATCTAAGATAAGGAGGAATTTTATAGAAAAACTAATGAGATATAATTGAATCAATGATAGGCGAACATCGTATAAACAAACTTGTTATTTGTCCCTGTGTTGTTGTGACAGCAAGACAATAAAGTAACGACCAAAAACTGAGAATTTTTGTATGAGCAAAAGTGGACAGATATTTAATTATTTAAAAGAAAATACAACAAAAATATTCACATTATTATCCTTGTAACCCAAACTCAAAATACGTCCTCATCTAATATTAACTAAGAAAAAAAAGAAAAAAAGAAAACTACTAGTCGAAATCATCAAGGTTAGATATAAAATCATTAAATCATCGGATCATCACAAGCAATTTCCATCGAACTCTTCGGGTTCGGGTTTCTTATTCAAGTCGGGTTTTTCTTCAAACAAACAAAACTTCACTTCAGAAGTACTAGATGCACAACGATCCTCACGCGTACAACTCCTATGCAACGACGTACAACTCGTCTCTGCATCCACCCTGGCCCCCACTTCTATCGCCTTCTTCCTAATAGAGGCGGTGGTCAACTCATCGAGCCCTCCGTCAGCGGCCAACAGCTCCGGGAAGTTAAGCCGCGCCGCGGGGCCCCGAAGGTAGTACACGGCGGTGTCGTACGCTCTAGCCGCGGCTACGGGAGTCGAGTATGAGCCGAGCCAGATCCTCGACCGCTTATTCGGCTCCCTGATTTCAGCCACCCACTTCCCCCACTTCCTCATTCTGATCCCTTTGTACGGTCTCTGGTCGGTTTTCCGCTTCTTTGTTGTGGATGAGTGGTTGCATCGAGGGTGTAGTTCGCCGGTGGCGGTGGCGGTGGCGGTGGCGGTGGTGGTGGTGGTGGTGGGTCTTCTTCCATCCATTGATGTGAAATTGAAATTGAAAATGGTTGTATTAACCGGCGATGAATATGAAGTGACGTTGGAGGAGGGGTGTCATGTGGAGAAAGGTTGCACGATGATTTCTATGGGAAAAGAAATTGAAAGGTGACCTCAAGGCACCGACACCTTTATTTGGCGTCATTCTATGTTTCTCTGTCTATATATACAGCTTGGCGTGTGTCTGTGGGATGTATAAATATATTTTTGAACAAGAACATCACCCATGGAAAACATTAAAAGCGATAAAAAAAACGTATCTAGTCAATTAACACGTCAGAAAACAATCAATTTTTAAAACTTTTAAAAACCCCTGCAATAAGAAAAACTTAAAACATTGCCATATTACCGTCATTTTTTTATTTTTAACTACTCATTTTTTCTTTTCTGTTAATATTCTATGTATATAGTATATGGGTCTCACACAAAAAAAAAAAAAAAAAAAAACCTCTAATAATGAAAAACTTAATAAATGTTTACGTAGGATATGAAAACCATTTATTCAAGGTGGTCTAACCAAACCTTAATTATACAACCTATACATAAATCTTTCATACGCATCACTCAAACCATTACTTTAAAAGAAGTTTTATTACTTAGATAGTTTTGTTGCTTCACCTGACTCGTCTTTTAAAAGTAAATATTTTCTAACGGTGGATATATATACGCTCCTAAATTCATTTATTGACCATCTTGTATGACTTAAATACATGCTTTGATTTTTTTTCATTGTTCATCTTGTAGTGCTTGAATACGTAAGATGAAATTAGGACAAAAGACTTATGTATAAATATATAGATATAGATATAGGCAATTGGGAGGAATTAATTGGCCGCCACTAAAGACAAAAATGCTTTTATGGGGATGGTGATTTTGGTTTCCTTCGTGGGTAATCGGTTGGTCGAGTTTTTTTTTATCAATTTAGGGAACTTGATTAAAATTAAAACCATATTTACACAATTTTAATGGGACAATTACACTTTGTTATGCTTTTATATTTATCATTTAAGTCGGATTAACTGTCTACAAGAATTGATATTGATGGCCGAAAATGGAAAACAGTTAATAAGTCCTATTAGGTTAAACTATATTGAATGTGGTTATCTTCCATGGTCTTTCGTCTGATATGAGAGAAAGAGAAACCGTCATGAAGATAAGATAAGGCGAGGGAATATGCGGGTAAGGGCAAGGGAGGAGAGAGGGAGGGATCGAGGTTCCTTTGTAGGAGGTGGTTGGTCATGTCGACGCGAAGCTAGGTTGGAACAGATTGCTGGTGCACACTAGGATTTGAAAAATCACCAATATAGCAGTTGATTGAAACGTCTTGCCATAAAATTCTTGGCCTTTTTAATTTTAAAGATATTCCTCCAATAGTACAACGGCACGTGTCTCATTTTTCATATATTGTGCCACGTCAGCGAAAGAGTATGACTTGTGCCTAAAAAATTAAAAAAAAAACCCTTATGCCATATCATCGTGAGAATAGGGGACCTTGTGCTAACAAATAAGAAAAAAACACTCATGTTATGTCAACACATATGTAAAAGACTGTTTGCCTCAAAATATAGCAAGAATCAACAAAATATTAAAAGAAAAGCTTGTATAAGTGAAAAAATAAATTTTAATAAAATTTAAAAAACGCATGTAAATTACACAGATCGTCCTGAGGTTTGCTTAAATTTCACCTTTCGTCCATGGGATTGAAAAATTACATGTTTAGTTCTAAGGTTTGGAAAAACATAACACGTTTCGTCCCTGGGTCAAACGTTCGTTAGTTTATTCTGTTAAATAACTGTAAATTGATTATTTTACCCTTCTTCTTCCTTACTTTCTTCTCAGGTCACCCACACAACATTACTAATTACCAATTGAGTAGTAGTTAATTTTTGGTTTAATATATTTTGAAAAAACGTCGATAAGCTTTAATGAAAGATGAAGACCTTTCTTAAATAATAACGACGTGACATAATATAACATATTTTAAATAACATTTATGGGAATTAAATAACAAATAGTGGTGAAAGATACCGGCCACCGTCCACCAACCTACCGACCTCCACCCTGTTTCGCTCCAAATAAATATTATTGTTGGACGCAAGTGATGATGTAAGGAGGGCCCCCAATATATAATTTGCAAAGGAGATAACGAAATTAATTGCCTTTTCTTTATGGGTTTTATACAAAATCTAATCAAAGTTAGAAATTTAAAGTATAATCATTTTATATTATTTGATAAGTGATATCCGTTGAGAACTCACTAATGATTGTCCGTCGAAAACGTGAACTCACTGATAGGTGACTATTAGGTTTTACCAAGAGATTACCGACAAATATGATCGCTAATAAATTACTGAGTGTTGTCATTTTTAGACAACCACTATAAATTCATTTCATTGAGTGATTAGAGATGAATATATGATTGGCGAATCAACCAAGGATATCTAGTGTCAGTAGCAGTTGCTACCTGTCCAATTAACCTTCGATGGTAACTAAGTTTCTACCGTCCTAAGTCAACCTATCATAACACGCCTTACAAAGTTTGTAAACTTGCAACATCACGCAGGCTAAATTCTAGATATCTATATTAATAAAACAAAATAATTATTGTCATTTGTCATCTTCTCACAACCAATTTGCTACATATCATCTTCGAGTTTTTGTCTATAATGATGTAGTTAAAAATTTTAATTACCAAAATGGTGTAGTTTGAAAAATATTTACCAAAATAGTGTTGTTTTTAACTTTTTGTTTTCCTACTCCTAGTCTCATTAAATATTTTCCAAAGATTTTAAATTCTTTAACATATGATTTCTTTAAATGTCTAAAGATGTTATATATTTAACTTTGTTTGTATTATCTAGAAATACTATTTAATTTCTTTTGACATGTTTTGTAAAAACTATTTTTTTCAAATATGTAATTATGATGTTAAAAAAGAAACATTTTTTATTTCTATACACTTATTATTAAAAAGCTTTAAATAAAAAGTTATACACACACATGGCCGTTTGATATATATGGTTTAGTCCGAGCTGTCAAGTTTAACCGGCTAAACCAGCCAAACTTATTAGGCTAACCAACCAAATTTCAAGTTACATGAAAAATGTATTTACAAAAGTTCAATACAATTTTTTTTAATATAGTAAAAAAAAACCTACCCATTATTTATAATACAGTATAAAAAACCTTTGTTAGTCACAATCCAATAAAAAAATTTATTTTTTATAAACTTTTTTATTTAACTTTTAGAAACGTTTTCTTAAAAAAATATTTTTTTCTTAGATATAAAAACATTTTTTCAAATTATTTATGTTTTTGAATAATATAAATAAAAATATTTTAAAAATATAAATATAATTACGGATCTATCTGATAGTTTTCATAAACTTTCTAAATATTTGAAATAAGAATTTTTCTAACGGTGTATGTATTTTTTAAACATTTTTTTCACTATTAAACATTATTAAACAAGTTAAAGAAATAAATAATATTTCTATTTATAAATTATATTGCTGGATTGTGACTAACAAAATTTTTTTGGAAGCTTTTTAAAAAATAATTTTATAGAAATTAAAATGTTTCTTTGTTAACACCATGATTACAGATTTAGAAAAAAAAAATTATAAACCGATATGAAGAGAAACTAAATAGTATTTCTAGAAAAGTAAAAAAAGTTTTATATATATAGTTTTTTGAAATTTAAATAATTCACATGTGAAAGAATTTAAAAAAATTTACAAAGTATTAAATGAGAGTAGGAGTGAGAAATAAAAAAGTTAAAAGCAACACTATTTTGATAAATATTTTTGAAACTACACCATTTTGATAAATAAGTTTTTCAATTACATCATTTTAAAAATAACTCTATCATCTTCTTACAATCATTTTATCACATGTAATTACCACAGAAAGTCAACCATGTAATAATAATATTAAATGATAATGATATTGTATATTATTTCCAAATTATTAAATAAATATTTAATAAATAAAAAATATGTTTCTTTTTATTAAAAAACATAAATTTTTGAAACAAAATTTTATAAACGATGAGGTTTTTTAATACAAAGATTTTGTTGAATGACGGTTTTTAAATATCATTTTATTTAAATAAAATGTTTAAGAAACAATTTTTTTTTAAAACAAAACATTTTAAAGATGAAAGTTTAAAGAAAATGTTGCTATTGTTTTATTATTTGAGGTGGTTGATTATACATAATTTTAATCATATCTCATCTCAAATAAAAATTATAATTCATAAATATTCATTAGTAGCTTTTAATTAAATATATTTATTCAACCCGTGTGATACACGTGTGTCTAAACTAGAATATTAATATTAAACAAAATATGAGTTGTTAGCCCAAGGGAGATAGATGAAGTAGAAAGTAGAAAGTACATGAGTTTTAGTTCTTATATTGTTAGGGATAGAACTCATGTATAAGTTTAGATGATAAGATCACTCTTGTAATCATAATTGTAATTTTGATGATATAATATGAATATATTCGATTATCATTTCGTTTATGAATTAAATAACATTTAATTTGCACTTCATAATATATATTATCTATGATATAATATATTTCAGATGTATGTGTGAATGTGCAGAAAACATTAAATGTGTCAATTTGGAAAATTGACTAAGTGTTGGAACAACTGCGGATGAATAAAGTGTTCTTCTGTAGATGTTCTCAGGAACATAACTGAAGAATGTACATCCGTGCTCATGCGGAAGAACAACTTCAGCTGAACAAGAAAAGAACAAGTGAAGCTGCTGAAGGAGGGATTGCTGCGGAAGACAAGAACTCCTGCGGAATCACAAGATAAGTACTGAAGAACAAAGTGTTGCTGTGGAAGACTAGTTACCTGCGGAAGAGTAAATTCATACGGAAGACCAATTTAACTCAGAAGTCAATATAAAATCAACAAGTCAACGTGGCAGAACAACAACATTAATGATGATGGAAGACATATTATTTAAGCGAATATTTCACGTCACATCAACAACTTTATTCATATTAGATTCGTTGTAAATCTCAAATTCCTAAGCCGATAAACATGGCGAGGATTTGGATAAGTTTAATTAGCTTAATTATAGCAACAAAATAGCTAGCAATAGAACAGAATTAGATCTCTCTCTCTATATATATATATATATACGAGATCAACAACATAGATCATACCCAACAACAGTTGAGAATCATTAGAATCATCAGTAATCATTATCTGAATCATTGTATTCAAGATCAGCAACATCAATAGCAACAAGAAAGCACTACGATCAATATTATTGAGTTCTCTCGGTTTGATTATTCTTATTTTATTTGTTTGATAGGTTGATTTTAGTATATTAATAGATTAAACACCAATATTGATAATTCCGCGATCATACTTGTTCAAATCAGTTCTGATAATTTCTGAACGATCCTTGGATTCACAGGTGGTATCAGAGCAAAGGATGCAGAACATTTTCTAGCAATTCCTCATCATCCACATCAAAGAAGAAGTCTCAAACAAATGACTAACCAAGTCATATGAATCAAGAAGACATCACCTCAACTTCATCAACCATTACATCCTCACCCCAAACTAAACATAATGAATTAACACTGCACAGCTAATCCAGAAACTTCAAGTCTTATTCATGAGAAAGTTGATACATTAGATAGAAATGTCAAGCCCAAGACCAGCAAGGCTTGGGCTCCTAAGTCTAACTAAGTTCATTTTTGTTTACAGGAACATCCAAGGAGGGCTGACAACAAGTGGTATACTGACAGTGGCTGTTCCAGACATATGACAGGAGACTGCACCCTCTTGCAGGACTTCAAACATAAGAATGCTTCATATGTAGCATTTGGTAGGGATAAGAAGGGAGGTAAAATTACTGGTGAATGAATGGTAACAAATGGAGTTTTAAAGTTTGAAAAAGTTAACTTTTGTGAAAACTTACAGTTTAACTTACTAAGTGTATCATAAATCTGTGACCAACACTATACTATTTTCTTTGATAACTCTGATTGCTACATTCTTAAGCCAGGTTTCAAAATTCCAGAAGACTGCCTTCTTAAAGCACCAAGAAAAGGTAACACATATGTGTTGGATATGCAACACAGCACTAACAAGCAAAGAAACATGCCTGATCTCTAAATCATCAGAAGATGAAGCATAACTCTAGCACAGAAGGATGGCTCATTCTAACATGAAGAACATGAATAAATTGGTGAAAAATGTCTTAGTCATTGGTGTTCCAAAGAAAGAATTTTACTGTTCTAATCACTGTTTATCATGCTATAAAGGCAAACAACATAAAGTATCACATAAGTCAAAAACAATTAATACAAACACAACACCACTAAAGTTACTGCACATGGATCTTTTGGTCCCACCAATGTGTTAAGCATTGGCAAAAGGCAATACTGTTTGGTGATTGTTGATGATTTCACTAGATTTACTTAGGTATTTTTCTTAAAACATAAAAGTGAAACATCAGAAATTTTAATGGAGTTCATCACTAAGATAGAAAATCAACTTGATCTAAGAATTAGATACTGAGAAGTGATAATGGAACTGAATTTGTTAATTATGTCTTAGACTCATTTTGCAGGGATAAAGGCATAGCTAGGCAATTTAGTGCTCCAAGAACTCCTCAACAGAATGGAGTTGCTGAGAGGAGAAACAGAACTCAGAACAATGCTAGCTGACTCACATCTGCCAATAACATTTTGGGCAGAAGCTGTGAACACAGCCTGCCCTATTCAAAACAGACCTTTGATTGTCAAAGAATATAAAAACACCCTATGAACTTCTATTTAAAAGAAAACCTTTTATAGGATATCTTAAAGCTTTTGGTGTCACGTATCTGTATAAAAAAAGAACAGTTAGGAAACTTTGCTGAAAAAGCCTATGATGGTTTCTTTGTTGGTTACTCATCAACATCTAAATCATATAGAGTCTATATTCCACATGATAACATAGTGAAGAAACTTCTAATGTATCCTTTAATGAATCCTTATTTCCACAGTCAGTGAAAGGATCATCTTGGCTGTTTGATATAGATGCATTAATTAACTCATTTAACTCTGGTTATCTTAACATGACAGATGTTGCTGATACATGTTACCCTTATGTTCCTCCAAATATGGGTGTACCATTGACAGCTGACCCACCTAGAGTCACTTCCCTGGAGAACCAAAGTACACTGATCCGATGCATCAGCACAAACTAGTAAGATGTTTTTGATGACCTCACACCATGCACATCAGCAGATGATGGACTGAGATCCCCTAAGAATCAAACCACATCAGAAAACCATTCAACACCATTGTCACACACAGAAATATCTTACTCTGAAACTACAGCTGATCAAGTCCCTGCTGCGGAAGACATGTCCACTACCCCGGAAGGCATACATGTTTCTGCGAAAACTCAGACAGTTGCATCAAAAAATGAGATGAACTACTTTGTTGACTCTCCATCACAACTAACCTCATCTCCAACAACCAACATCACAAACCTGGATTCATCCATCCAAGTTAATGATGTACCAACAGTTAGAGCACATAAGTATCACCCAATTGATAACATGATAGGTGACCTCCACAACAGAACTACCAGAAGACAAGGGGGCTCAAACACTTGTCTATTCTCCTGATTTCTATCACAAGTTTTTTCTCCAACATAATAGAAGCCTTGAAAGACAACAGCTGGATTGAAGCAATGCAAGAAGAACTTCAGCAATTCAGAAACAGAAGGTGTGGAAACTAGTTGATCTCCCTGAAGGCCAATATCCCATTGGCACAAGGTGGTTATTTAAAATAAGCTAGATGACAGGGGAATAATAATCAGAAACAAAGCAAGGCTAATTGCTAAGGCTACACATAAGAGGAAGGCATAGACTATGATGAAGTCTTTGCACCAGTTGCAAGGATTGAGGCAATAAGAGTGTTTTTGGCATATGCATCATATAAAAGTTCACAGTTTACCAAATGGATGTAAAGTGTGCCTTCTTATATGGTAAAATTGATGAAGAGGTCTATGTTTCTCAACCACCAGGATTTGAAGATCCTTATTACCCTCACAGGGTGTACAAGCTTGATAAAGCTTTATATGGACTTCATCAAGCACCAAGAAAATGGTATGAAACACTGTCCAAGTTTCTCCTAAGACATGGATACAAGAGAGGAACAATTGACCAGACACTCTTCCTCAAACATGAACATCAAGATCTCTTAGTTGTTCAAATATATGTTGATGACATCATATTTGGATCAACAAACAAGAGACTCTATGAAGAGTTTGAAGCCTTAATGCAATCTGAGTTTCAGATGAGTTCAATGGGAGAATTAACTTTCTTCTTAGATTACAAGTTCATCAGAAAACAGATGACATCTTCATCAATCAAGAAAAGTATATCCTTCAAACACTAAAGAAATACACCTTACAGACTGTGCATCATGCAAAACACCAGCATCTACTATAGATAAAATTGTACCAGATCCAACAGAAAAGTCTATTGATCAAAGATTATATAGATCTATGATAGGATCATTAATGTACTTAACTGCTAGTATACCACATAATATTTGTTTGTGTGTGTGCTAGGTATCAAGCAGATCCAAAGGAGTCTCACTTGAATGCAGTAAAGAGAATATTCAGATACCTTAAAGGAAACATCACTTAGACTTTGGTATCTCAAAGAAGGAGACTTCAAGCTTTACTCCTATCAGACAGTGACTACGGAGGATGCAACAACAATAGAAAATCAACAACTGGAGGATATCAATTCATAGGACCAAGACTTGTGTCTTGGCAGTGCAAACAAGCAGACAAATGTTTCAGTATCCACAGCCGGCTGAATACATAGCTGCTTCAGCAGGCTGCTCCCGAGTTCTATGGTTACAAATCAATTACTTGATTATGGTTACATTTTCTCTAGACACCAATATATAGACAATTCAGTTGCTATGTTTAGCACTGCTAATCCAATCCAACATAGTAAAACTAAGCTATAGAAATCAGATACCATTTTCTAAGAGACTGCTCAGAAAAAGGACTAATTAAGTTGATCAAAGTGGACACAATAAATCAGCTTGATGATTTATTGACTAAGGCCTTTAATTCAGTAAGATTTAAGTTCATAATTGAATCATTAGGCATGATCAACTTAGAATAAGTTCAAAACATTAACAACATGTATATAGGCTCATTAACTGTGCTCATATGAGATACAACATAAACTATGTGTAGGCTTTTGATTCTACGGATATGATAGTATGCTATAAACATGACATATATTCTGCCTGCACCCAACCAACTAACTACTGATCTGATGTGTTGAATATGTGAATAGGTTCATCTTGAGTGGAAAATAAGCTGTCATGCTCACATAAAGCCAAGATGACTTAGTATGGACAAATCATTATGAGGAGTTAACAAGTAAGTCTTATCAGAAAGTACACAACTCATCACTTATGCATACTTACTATGTTGTAACACCTTATAACCTCTATCTTTACGCATCATGACCCTCTGTTTTGCATAAGCAAAGACCTGGGTCAAAGGGCACCTCTGTTTTACGTAAGTAAAGACCTGGTGACCTGATGCTGATCATTAAAAGTTCCCAAAAAGAACTACTCCCAAAAGAATCCTAAAGGATCAACTACATAGTATTCAAAGAGCATTTATAAAAGGCATTAATAAGATTTCAAAGAAATCTTAAGATAGAGCTTATAATCTACGGAACATGGTATGTGTGATAAAGTGATGACTTGATCACAATCTGGGAGACAGACTTTCATACACCTTGCATGATGCAGTCATCCTTGTTTATCTTTAGTTCTTACCAAAACATGATAACTAGCCGGACATGCCCAACATACACTCTAGGTTGAACTTTTACGGATCACCATATTTGCAATTTGCACTAGATCCAGTAGGCTTTTCACTCAACCAAATAAGCAGAAATGTGTCTGATTTATAGTATGATCCTTAGTTTCTCAACCAATTGCCTGCCACAGAACCTATACTCATATGATTTTCAGTTACACATTCACTGATCATGCGATCTTCGTATAAATTTTTGAATGAGCTTAGAGTGCTAAACCATTATTACTAGAGGTAAATCTAAGAGGGAGTACTATTAGGGATAGAACTCATGTATAGGTTTAAATGATAAGATCACTCTTGTAATCATAATTGTAATTATTGTCTTTGATGATATAATATGAATATATTTGATTATCATTGTGTTTATGAATTAATAAAACATTTAATTTGCACTTCATAATATATTAATCTATGTATAATATATTTTAGAATGTATGTGTGAATGTGCAGGAAACATTAAACTGTGTCAATTTGGAAAATTGACTAAGTGTTGGAACAACTGCGGATGAATAAAGTGTTCTTCGGTAGATTTCTCAGGAACATAACTGAAGAATGTACATCCGTGGATCTCATGGCGGAAGAACAACTCAGCTGAACAAGAAAAGAACAAGTGAAGCTGCTGAAGGAGGGATTGTTGCGGGAATCACAAGAACAAGTACTGAAGAACAAAGTGTTGCTGTGGAAGACTAGTTACCTGCGGAAGAGTAAATTCTACGAAGAGCATTTAACTCAGAAGTCAATATAAAATCACAAGTCAACGTGGCAGAACAACAACATTAATATTGATGGAAGACATATTATTCAAGCGAATATTCCACGTCACATCAACAATTTTATTCATATTAGATTCGTTGTAAATCTCGAATTCCTAAGCCGATAAACATGGCGAGGATTTGGATAAGTTTAATTAGCTTAACTATAGCAACAAAATAGCTAGCAATAGAACAGAATTAGATCTATCTATCTATATATATTATATATTATATATATATATATATATAATATATATATATATATATATATATACGAGATCAACAACATAGATCATACCCAACAACAGTTTGAGAATCATTATCTGAATCATTGTATTAAAGATCAGCAACATCAATAGCAACAAGAAAGCACTACGATCATATTATTGAGTTCTCTCGGTTTGATTATTCTTATTTATTTGTTTGATTTGTTGATTTTAGTATATTAATAGATTAAACATCAATATTGATAATTCCCCACGATCAATACTTGTTCAAATCAATTCTGATAATTCCTAAACGATCATTGGATTCAATATATTATCTATCAAATTAACTTCAAAATCTTTCATCTATCATTTCTAAGCTATTAGTAACGGTAACCTTTAGTCTCAAAGGAATTATTCATTGTTCGACTAAAAATCCACTTCTAGCAAAAATAACAAAGAGAGATGTTATCTTAAGTAAACAATGACCATTATAAAACAACCTGTTAATGTCCGAACACTCTTTAAGCTTGCATGGACTAAAGTTTACGAGTTCATATGCTTTATTCTAAGAGTGTAAGTGCTTACACCATACACATATATTCTTTCAATATAGTTCTTTTTCTTGTGCGGAAAATTTCATCTTTCTCCAATCTCTAAAGGAACATTCTAGTGATTAAAAATATGTTTCACAAACATTTAAGCATATTTTTTGGCAAATACATTGATACTAGTACTTATTTGATAATATCCCTTGAATATCTAAAGCCTTGTAGCAAAGTACCAAACCTAAGCCTATCGCAATTTTAATCGATTGTTGACCATGTTACAGGCATGAATTGAATATCCATGCAGTGTCGGAGCTTGAACATTCTCGTAGGGGGAGCGGGGGCGAACTCGATATTTATACATAAATTTACACTACCGGGCCAAATTTACACTACCGGGCCAAAAATTTACACTACCGGATTAAAATTTAACACTACCGATGAA
This sequence comes from Flaveria sonorensis, assembly GCA_025506505.1. Lineage (NCBI taxonomy): Eukaryota > Viridiplantae > Streptophyta > Magnoliopsida > Asterales > Asteraceae > Flaveria > Flaveria sonorensis. The sequence goes on from CM046432.1 coordinate 60,478,124, forward strand.
AAAATAGCCCCCCCAAATCCTCCGCCAATGGATGCATGCTCATGAAAGCCTTAATAAACAATTATATGGTGTAGTTTTTAAAGAAAAATATATTAAACACTTAAGTTTCAAGAAGAGCAGTAGAGATTGAACACTTCCCTAATTATGACAAAAGATATAGAATTAAGGCATCAAGATAGTGTTGTGTCAAGTTATATATGTTAAATATGCTATCCACTTTTCAATAAAAAAATATAAATAAATAAGCAATGGCCATATGTTTAAATTTTTTTATCAAAATGGTCATTAGCTTTTCCCATGTATAATTAGGTAGAAACAGCGTGGGATGAAGCACTTGTGGAAAAAGGCAAAATAAGAAAAAACGTTTTATGTCCGGAATGATTTCCACTTATAATCCCACCCACACGTGATTTAAATACATCTTTTTGACCAACTTACTATCATGACGTCATTGATTTTTATCTTATTTTTATTGTATTTTTGTCTCATTGATTCACCCAATTTTGTTAGCCGTTTAAAATCATAAACTCAATTTATTGTTGGTATATGCAGGGGCGGAACCTGTTTTTGGAAACGGGGTCAAGTGACCCCATTAATTTTTGAGTTGGTAGTGAACCGTATAATGCCGAACATTTGGATGAACTTATAGTTTTTCTGAAGGTGACCCTAGTATATTAAGTTCAAATTACAAACAAAATATTGTTCACTGGTTTGCTGGTTCTCCTCTTGTTGCGCGCGTGTCTAGTCTTTAGGAGGTCACAAGTTCAATTCTGCAAAGGGTTTTTTTTTACTCCTTTTTAAAATGTAAAATTACGTTTTTACCCTTTAATCTAGTTTTCACCCTAATCCTTTTACTTCCCTATCACTAGTGCTTCAGACTTCGCCCCTCCTCCACCCAAATCTCCCTCCTTGACCAGTCTCCGGCGACAAGGTGACCACCCTTCGACATCCGCCAAACAGACTGAAACCTCCCTTATGGTTAGTTTTGTTGTGATTTTGACTTTCTCCCATGGATCTTGTGATTTTTGACCTTTTAAGTTCTAACTACATTTGAAGGTTTTGAAACTCGATTCTGAATCTACGTTTTGCTCTCCTTGCACGATTATTATGTATGATATGGTTAAAGACATGAATTACTTGCTTTAATTTCTTGAAATTAGCATATATATCTGAACATTTAGGAAGATGATGCCCTTTTGAAATTAATTTTTGCCATACTCGTTTTAGATGCAAATCTTGTTATAATTATCAATTTTGGGAGAAAAATTAGTTTAAAGATTATGTTGATGTTGTCCAGAAACAAATATGCTTAACATTGTTTATATGTTTTGTAACCCTCTTTTCTTTTATGTAGGTATGAGGCAAGTTCATGGAGTGACATTGTTTATATGTTGTGTAACCCCAAGGGATAGACTCATAGACATCAATTGAGGTTCCAAGTAATCAACCACAAACGCGTTTAACAGGTTAGCTTTCATGATGTTTTGTTGGTTTAGTTAGGTCGCTCCACAAACGAGTTTAACTTTATGAATAAAGAGATATATGTTTATATTTGTGTATGCATGTAATTTAATGAATTCAGTAGAAAAGCCTCACGAATATAAAGTCAAATTAACAACAAATCATGTATAACATAAAGTCAAACATATGAAACCAATATAGTTAAGTTACTAGACCCTGAGGTGATTCCAACTTAAACTAACCAATAAGTGAAAATTGAGAAACTAGCTAGATATTGTTTCACGCATTGTGCTCTATGTAAAGAGTAATGTCGGAGGGGCCTTAGAGAAGTTCAACAAATAGGGCCTTGGTAAGGCTAGTTATGGCGAGTAACCTAAGAAAGGCCCTGTTGTAGAGTTTCTCGCACAACGCGCATAGGGAACAATCATAGTTTCTTTAGATTTCTACACATTATCCATTTGCCACACATCCTTACTATTGAAAATGAGATTTTTCAATTGGAGGAAGCTACAAAGTTTTAACTCTCATTATCTGAAAAGGTATGTGAGTTCTCATTAATTTCTTTTGACAGTTTAATGTAATTTAATGATGTCTTTCTACGACCCGAACCGACCCGAACCAACCCGAACCGACCCGACCAGATCGGACGACACGAAAAATTTTAGTTGCTTTGTTAGAAATCTAGTCTTCAAAATATAGTGACCCCCTAGAAAATAATTCTTGGTTCCGCCACTGGTTATATGTCTGTATACTAATTTGTCTCAAATACGCTTTTATTTTTATATTTGTTTAAAATACAGGTTTCTGTCGTTCAAATAAAAATGTTAAAAAAAGTTTACAAATCTATTTTAGTTTGATGAGTAGTGAGAATTGTATTTAAAGTTACAAAACTTGACCCATGAAATATCATACTTGCTTTTTTATTCTCAGAAGTCGACAGAACATTCCTTCAAAACAATAACTATTGGCGAATCAAAACCTTTTAATAAACTTTATGGTTGTTGAGATAAAATTTGTCTAACTTAGAGGTTAACGTATAAAATACTCAGAAAATAGAAATGTTTATGGTCATTAAGTTTGTTTTGCGAGATGTATATTTGAGTTAATTACATGTATGACTTTTGTGGTTAAGTCACATTGAATCCTTAGTCCCCATTTTTATAAAATTTAAACCTATGCTCTGAATTATGTAATACAACTAGTATGGTTCTTGGAGTAGACAAACGTTAATTTTCCTGTTAAGCAAAATTACATATCTATTTATAAATAAATTTAATTAATTAAATATTGAAATAATGCTACATTAATTGGCTCTCATTCCTATTACAGTTTGGCTTTTGAAGGTGATGCTTTCACAAACCCAAATACGTCTAGATGAATCTTATGTGCCTTCATATTCAGGTTACCAAATCTTCTTCGCTCTTCGGCTACCAGAGCTTCTGCCTTTCTACCACTCGGATCTTGAAAGCCTTAAATTTAAGTTTAAAGTTCAAACTAGAAGTTTTGTTATGATGAGCCAAGATGATGATTGAAACAGTTTTGTTTTAAAGATGCGTTTAACTGGTGTTAGTTTTGGCATCCACACAAGACGCCAAAAAAGAACCACCTGTGGTGGTTGGAGATGGTGTGGGTGCGGGGAGAGGGTGAGGAAGTTCAATCCCAAACATTAAACAATATCACCTTAAAAGGATATAAAGTTAAGCACTTAGCACAATAATCCAAGAAAACAAAAATCAGACTTAATAACTATGAACATAATTATGCCAAAATAATATCTCAAAGATACAAGTTTCAAATGACTAAGTTTAACAATTTAAAAGCTTCATATAACTAAGGAATCTAGTCTATATATTAAGATAACAGACTAAACATTAAAATTAAAACAATATATACAACACCTCTAATGAACAAACATGAATGAACATACATCAACAAAGGTTCAAATATCATTTACAAAATTTCACCCAACCTTGGATATGCAACGTCACAAATCAAAAGAAACACATCATAGACCCATCTGTTTTATAGATTTCTTGCATCATCTCCTCAAAATCATAATATATAAATCAAACATATTCGCACATAAAGATGTATTTTCAATTTGTAAACTTTGAATCAAATAACAGACCCTTTACCAGCAATACTTTAACAGAGCAACGCATACGTTATTTTGTTGTAAACTAATAACATGTATCACTAAGATAAAAATTAACTGAAAATAAGTTCCTTTATTGTGCAATTTTCCCAGATAAAACAATCCTGCCAGATCTACCAATTGTTTTCACAAACTAGCATATGAAAGACTTGGTAATTAATAAGAAAAAGACAAACAAGAGTACAACTGCATTCACTCTATATGAAAATGAAACGAGAACGAGAAACGAGAAACGAGAGAAAAACAAAATAAATAAAAAATGTCATTAAGTACAAAATGCAGCCTCACATTACAGAAAATAATATCCATTACCTTTAACAGCATCGTGGAGGTCCACATTTACCTAGACTTCTTACTTCGCATTCCCATCCTCGATTTAGCAAATCTAAGTTTCTGGTTAAGCAAACTTGTGCATGTTGGCAGAATCCATTCTAAAAAAATATAAAAAATAATGGATCGACCCGTGAACCCGCCAGATCAACCTGAAAGCGACCATATTGGCTACACGAGTTTTTGGCCTGAAACTGACCTGAACCCCGTATAGCCAAAACCCAACCTGTTCATGTGAAGTTCGTGTTGTGTTGGAAAATCATACACCTAATACTAATAAAAAAATGAACCTGAAAAGTTTAAAAGCAGAGAAAAAATTATGTGGTAACAACCAATGAGATTAATTTAGTTTTTTCATTGGTTGCAAAATGATCCATCAAATCATTGTTTTGGAACTCAAGAACCACATGATATTTTCTGGGAATGGTATAACTGAACAAAACTATCAAATATGGTGCATATACATATTCAAAGGATACTCTAACCGCATTCCTTCACCAGCCACCGATGAGTGTAAAACAGTGCCTTGTAAATAATTCAAGGCTTCGCTAGAACACCCAGTATCCTGCAACATATTGTCATGAATATAGATTTACCATAGTATTTATTTATTTCTAAGTATAAAACTTTGAACAATGGCAGCGACATAAACGAAGACATCAAAAAGGTATAAATTATATGTACAAAAACACATACTGCAAAGTCAACAAATGCCACTGGTGTCCCGTACGTACTCTGAATCTTTAATTTCAAAAATCCACGACATCTGCAAATTAGCATTGACAGCAACAAACATGAAAGTTATGTCAAGTTCCATCTTAATTAACTAAAAATCCAACACATAAGATTCCAAACCTTGAAAATACTTGAGTAAGCTCTTGTTCAGTACAAGCAGGTCCCAGATTAGCCACAAATATTGTTGGACATGGGGGAGCTGATGAGTTTCTCTGATCATGTATAGGAATTGGTTACTACTAGAACTCTCAAATAAAAAAATATAGGAAAAAAAATACAGACATACACATCTTGCACCGGTGTTCTCAGCTCTACCATCAAGCTTCCATGACTGAACAATTAGAAGAGAAGAATCATATTCGATGGTTGATAACTCTACACAATGACATACATGTCCTTTTCCAGCCTTTTAATATTTTGAGCAACAAGCAATCATGTAAGAACAATTACAGTTTAAGAAAACTCTTTCCAGTCATAAGTAATGAAAATTGTGCTTAAGCAGTGCAGATGACCTTTGTGCAGACGGATAACCAATCATGTTGTAAGCAGAATTACTCAATCCAGGCAAGTGAACGCTGCCAACACCTGCTAGTGCCCAAGAATGTGCAAAACATGTGCAATGTGAGCTTCTAAAATGACGTGTTTACCCCTCACTAACTCACTATTATGTGATTTATGCCCCAGCATAGATATCAGAAAATAACTGCACAGCTAACAACTTGAAAAGTAGCAAAATATTAAGTCGTCTACTTATTTGTGTTATCCAAGCATTTATATTACACATGCTTTTTAACAACTAACAGTAGTAACTCACCAGGATCAGAAATGCCCCTTGAAAATGCAGAAGATCCTTTTGCCCTCTTGTCTGGTCCAAGTCTTTCGTCATCTAGTTTTACAGTTAACCACATTCAATCACATATGTCTGCCAAATAGGAATCAAAAGGTAGACTGTGTATGGCAGTCAAATTGAAGAACATAACTTAACTAATAACATACCTATTCTTGAGCGTTTAGACCTTGAATTTGATTTTGCAAGATCAATATGTAGCGTTGAACCCTTCTCGAGATCAAAGACCATTCCCTGAAAACAAACAAAAGAAAAAACAATAACAAAAATAAAAACAAAGAAAGCTTTCACATCATGTTCATTTAAACTTCTTTACGCTAACTTTTCCTCATAAGGAAATGAAGCGTCCAAATGATACAGATGTTCTTTAAAAGTTCACAGTTCACACCAGAATTTAAGATGCATCTTTAAAATGTTAAATGATAAATTTTGATTCTCATTAAGTCCCATTTATCCTTACCACTCTTACTTTGCTCAATTGCTTGAAATCAAAATCCATACTCCTCAAGAATGAAAAAAATGATCCCAAATTTATTTAGAACTAACCGCATAGATACAGTAGAAAAATATACTTCCAGGTCCCCCACTATCTGAACCATACTCCCCAACTGCCCCATCACACAAGCCTTTTGGCTTTTGCTATTGTTCCAATGCAATAGTTTATAATGTATTTATACAAAGTCAACATCATATACCTTTTCCTTTACAAAATATTGTTCATAATCATCACGAGTGCCAATCGGAGCATGTTTTTCAACAAATCTCACATATAATAATCTACTCTTCTAGAAAGTCTATCAAGTTGCCATTTAAAATGTTTGATGAGACAAACCAATAACTATGGTGATATACAACACAAGAAGATTAAATTTTTGTATGTTACATCAAAAGGCTCTTTAACTTTGAAGACAGGAGGCATAAGAACACAACATAAAAAAATTTGACATGATCGTAGGCTTTAACTTTTTGCAAAGCAAGTTTATCCAGATAAATGTACTATGCAACAATTCCTGCTTTAGTTCACATTAAAATTGCTTAGCATAGAGCAAGTCATCAGTTTTTGGAACTTCTTAACTAGAAGTTGGAATGTGTTTATGTAATTACATATTGCGAACAGAATTCAAGTCGTAACACATATGTAATTATATAAATGTAATATATTGCAAATTGATGTTCTGGTTATAACATATGTGGTTTGTTACTCTAGCATTTAAGATTTCACATTAAGGATAAAGCTAACAATAGCGACATCATCAAATATGACCTTAGCACACTGTACTTGGCATAGTAAAAGAGTGAAACAAAATATAAGCTACCTAAAAAGTCTAAATTATTATTCAGTTCTCATAATACTTCTACAAGTAAAGATTATTTAACCATACACTACCTTAAACAGTTTGTGGCATGCCACCAAGTATTTGTAACTCTAAGAAGAAAGATAATTGTTTAATAGTCAATGATAATCAGATAGCAGATATTGTTACACTATGCTTACATGTAATGCATGCAATGCTGCAAGTGCAGAAGGCTGATCCACGAAGACAGCAAACCCAAAAGGCTGTTTAACACCCATATAGAAAATTAGAATCGAGATAAATACATAGAAATATGAACAAAACAAATACAAGTGAATGAAATGCACAAATAATAACCATCTCAAATATAAGGAAAATAGTCAAAAGTCTAACTTGATAATTTAAAAAAAGAAAAAAATTATTCCCACATATAACCTGATATCTTCATTTACATTTTTATTAGCAATCTAGCCAGTTTAAAGCACCTATAATTAGAATACAGTCAAAGGTCAAGATTGTTAGGGATCCGGTGTAGATAGACTCACAAACACAATCAAACGGCGAGAGAAAAAAATAATAAGATGAACACGCGAGATTTAACGTGGTTTGGTCGATGTGACCTACGTCCACGGGCTGCAACCAGGATACTATTTTTTGCTTTCTGCCTCACTCGTGAGGAATTACAAGTACAATGACACAATATAAATAGAGAAAATTAGGGTTACAACTTAATCCCTAAGAAACCCTAATGGGCTAAAATTAAATGAAACGGGCCAGGTCTTTAATTAATTAATCTACCACTGAGTTGTCTTTTAACCCGAGCCCAAGTCAAGACTCCACAAACCCACAAATCTCCCCACTTGGAGGCTTGATCATCTTCAAACTGCCTTCCGATGTGAACATTTGTACTCTTGTAATCTTCCTCGTCTTCCTGGTTGTAGCGGCCTTCTCATCAGTTAACCTGAAGGCCCGTTAAAGCTCCCCCGAGCTTCAACATATCAGTCACGGCTGTATCTGCCCCTGACCTGTTCTCCGTCCCTATCGGCTCCCACTGAAACAAACTGCCAAATCCTGGAACACCCTGAGAACAAACACTCTCCACATTCAGCAAGTATATCATCTGGAGATATTTTATTTGACGGAATATTAATTCTTTTAACCCATTGTTGTCTAGGAACTTTAACTGAAGCACAACCTGTGCTCCCACTGCCACGAAATCCTTTAACTGGTTTTTCTGAACTCTTCCATGCACATTCATTCTGAATCTTTCTTGTGGACTCTAGGTTCTTACTTGCAAAGCAAACCTTCTTCTGCCCACGAGATTCTGTGAACTGGACTTTGGTATTTTTCTGAACTGGAACATCACTTCCTTTAGATGGTAAACTGACATATACAATGAACCCATTTTCTTTCCACGAGCAATGACAAGATTCCTTTAACAACTTTCCACTGCTTATTCCCGAACTTAACCTCATGTCCCTGTTCATCCAACTGACCGACAGAAATCAACTGTTTCTTCAAATCAAGAATCACCCTGACATCTTTCAAAGTTCCATGAACCAGCTGAAGTAACTAAATCCATGTCACCCATGCCCGTAACATCAAGAACATCATTGTTCGCCAGTCTTACCTTACCAAATCGCCTTCTTTTAGATTCTGCAATGTTTCGCTGTTGTGGGTAGCATGAAACGAAGCTCCAGAATCCATGACCCAGGAATCCACACTGCTCTCCACGCTACAAATTAAAGCATCATCGTCTGAGTAGTCTGCTGCAGTGTTAACTTCTTTTTGATCATTCGGACACTGATTCCTGAAGTGTCCCACCTGTTTACAGTTCCAACAAAGTACATCATTTCGAGCCCTAGACTGACCCTTTTCCTGTTCTTGCTCCCACTATCTCTGTTATTCTTTCTTCCTCTGCCAACATTCAATAGTTCACTTGATGTTTCACCTGAATTTCTTCGTCTGGTGTCTTCGCCATAATAATATCCCGAACCCCATTAAAGTGAAAGTGCTGGTGGAATAGTAATTGTTGTAACAGTACCAGCCCAGCTATCAGGCGATGATGATAACAGTAGTAGAGCCTGAACCTCATCCTCGAATTTGATGCCAACTGACCAAGTCTTGACAAAATCGAGTTCAAGTTTTGATGTGCACAATTGAACTTCCCTCTTTCGTCTTTGTATTAACCAGCTCTCGAATCAAGAAAACTGTATTTGCTGCCGAAGGCTTCTCATACATATTAGCTAACGCATCCATGATACCTTTTGCTGTAGTTTCCTTCAAAATGTTGAACGCAACATCCTTTGTCAGCGAAACCTAATAACGCCTTGGCCTTTTTATCCAAGTTTCCCATTCAGCTGGTTTCATATTTTCTGGGTTTCTCAAACAAAACAGCATCCAAGTCTTTCTGAACAAGCAAATCCTCCATTTGCATTTTCCACCAACCAAAATCGTTTCCATTAAACTTCTCATCTGAAGTTTCCCGCTCTCAGCCATGATCCCAGACCACAGATGCTTAACAGTCGAGTCGGAACTGAGTTTTGAAATGCAGCACACAATCAAACTACCAGTAAGTTCGATAGGAAACCCTAATTGACAGAACAGATGGGACGACGCAGAGTGGCGGCGGCGGCGGAACGGCTGCGGCGGCGGAACGGCGGCGGCGGAACAGCGGCGGCGGCAGAACGGCGGCAGCGGATGCCGATTCTTAAAAACCTTATCAATACTTCTCTCGCGATTCGTGTTTCTTGCGTGTGTAACTAGCCAAATCTCTGATACCACTTGTTAGGGATCCGGGTGTAGATCGACACACAAACACAATCAAATGGCGAGAGAAAATAAATAAAGATGAACACGCGAGATTTAACGTGGTTACGTCCGATGTGACCTACGTCCAGGGCTGCAACCAGGATACTATTTTATTGCTTTCTGCCTCACTCGTGAGGAATTACAAGTACAATGACACAATATAAATAGAGAAAAATTAGGGTTCACAACTTAATCCCTAAGAAAACCCTAATGGCTAAAATAAATGAAAACGGGCCAGGTCTTTAATTTAATTAATCTCCACTGTGTTGTCTTTTAACCGAGCCCAAGTCAAGACTCCACAAACCCAACAAAGATAACTAAAACAAAGGATGGTAGCTTTTTCAAACACAAATCCGCAGTCTTTCACAACAGAAGTGATCCCAACGACAGATCACAAGACATTTCATCTTTTCACAACATAATTAATCTCTGATTTTCATTCCAAATTCCAAACTCAAAACATCTCAATTACAAAACCAATATAGAATCATTCACAAACTTACAACCAACATTTCCTATTTTTGAATGTGCATTTTTTGTATCTTAAACAAGTGTCAATCCACAAGAGTTTAATCCCACCAGTATAAGGCACATTGTATCATAACAGCTGTCACATATTTAACCAATGCATCTATATGTCCACAAATTCAACCCTACTCTTCACTGATCCCTACTTTTTCATAGTCAAACATGCACTATAACTAAAGAACAAAACACCAACCATTTACAAAAAAGGGAAGTTTCCAATTTCAATTCACCAAAGACAAACGAATACCTGTGTTTGTGTTGGACTAGGGCTACGAAGGTGACAAGATTCATACCCCGGAAATTCACGAAACAGATTGTAAATCTCACGAGGCTTTACGTCATCGGGGAGTCCTGCAATGAATAGCGTCCGAACCTCGTCTTGAAACGAGGGTGTATACAAGGGTGGGGCGTAAGCAGTGAAAGGAGGCTGCTGGTGGTAGTGGTGTTGTAACTGAGGTACGGCGACGGGTGGCGGTTGCGCCGCTCCGGGAGGCGGTGGCGGAGGTTGGTGGTAGGAGTATTGGGTGGTGGTGACCCGCCGGAGGTAGGTAGTAAGCTACCAGATCGTCCATCAAGGGTTAGCTTCCGTTCTCCAAGCCCTAATTTGAAATTTTTTCCCCAATTTGTGTTGTTTTTAATATATTTCATTTCCGTCGTGAGGATACATTGCGATTGTTTCTATCAGTTGATGTTACACGCCGTTTTAGAAAAAGTTAGATGTTACACGTTTAGTCCTTGCTCTTTTAGAAGTAAAAAGTAATTTTAAATCTGAATTATTAATATACTACATTAAGAAGCTACCTTTTAATCATTTAAAATTAAAATTATCTTTTAATCATTAAAAGAACCATTTAATTTTATGAAATATTAAAATGTAGCCTTTTAATGATCATTAAAAGGCTACCAAACAGCCGATGACTCGCACGTTACCTAGTCTTATTTTTAAATTTACATATTTAGGGTGGTGGAGGTGTCCATGCCACATCATCACATTACACCACACACCCACCAATTAAAACATACCACATCACATCACACCACACCGTGAGGCCGCGACGACAGTGCCCCCACCCCCCTTATCCATTAATAGACTTGAACTTTTAAAAACGTACTGAATACACAATTCCTATGCAACTTGACACCGCTAAACAATAGATCATTTGGTTACCACTTTCTCAATTCGTAGCTTTATTCATCTATTTCAAAATTTCAAACGAATCATAACTTCATAAGAAAGATGATAAGGGCAACGACAGTGTTTTATAGGTTTTACCATCCATTGAAGTTAACAAGGGTGGGGCCTATATTCAAAGTCAACCACTAGAGGGTTGTTATAGTGAAGGTGAAGATAGAGGACCATACATGTGCAAATATAAATGTATGGGTCAAACATAATTAAAGATAAATGAAATGGACTTGACAAACATGTTGGTGTGAATGGAAAAAAGATAAATCCATCTATTTAATGCCCTTGAGTCCTATTACTTTCTAAAGTAATTAGATCTGAATCATTGATGGTAAGGACTTTAATTATAGATATAAATGAATTCAATAAGAAGCATTTTAATTTTCACATCATTTTTAGGGCCTTGTGTTTCGTACACCACCGATGTGACCTGACCCTATAAATGGTCGTTTACAGCACCCGTAAATGATCGTTTACTTCTCTGCGAATGGTCGTTTACAGCCCGACAAATGGCCGTTTACCTTTTGCAGATTTTGGAATGTCGAGTGTATCTTTTCAGATTTGGAATATCGAGGTTTTGAATTGAAAACGGTCGTTTTTGGTCCTTTAAACGGTCGTTTTTTGTCCTTCTTTCCATATATACTGTTAGGTCTAGAACTCATGTATAGGTTTAGATGATCAATCAACTCTTGTAATCATACTTTGTAATTATTATTTGAATGATATGATATGAATGATTTTGATTACATTTATGTTTATGAATTGAACAATATAATGTTACATCTCATTATATATGTTATAAATATATGATATAATGTATTTCATAATGTATGTGTGAATGTGTGCAGTGAACACAACTGTGTCAATTTGGAAAATTGACGTGTTAGAACAACTGCGGATGAATAAAGTGTTATTCCGTAGATGTTCTCAGGAATACAACTGAAGTGAACATCCGTAGATCTCCTGCGGAAGAACAATTCCAGCTGAACAAGTCAAAAGAACAAAGTGAAGCTACTGAAGGAGAAATTGTCATGGAAGAACAAGTTCAAGAACTCCTACGGAAGCACAATCACAGAAGAACAAGCAATGAAGGTCAAGTGTTGTTGCGGAAGACTAAGTTCCTGCGAAAGAAGAATTCCTACGGAAGACTGTTTAACACTTGTATGATTTCACATCATCAAGTAGTCAACTAACAGAAAGTCAACAAGTCAACGTGACAGAACAACAACATTAATGGCGATGGAAGACATATATTTCAAACGAATATTCCACGTCACATCAACAACATTATATGTATTTATTTCATTGTAAATCTCGAACTCATATGCCGATAATTATGGCGAGGATTCAGATAACTGTAGTTAGCTGAATTATAGCAACAAGTTAGCGAAAGATTAGCAATGGATTAGAAACAGATAGAATAAGATCTCTATATAACATGAGATCAAGATCAGATGTAGATAGACGATCAACATACGATCAAGCAACATTTACATCAAAACATCAATAGCAACAAGAAAGCATTACGATCATCATTTGTTAACACTCGTGGTTTGATTATTCTTATATTCTGGTTGTTCTATTGTTTGATTGATTTCTAGTTTGATAATCTCTTAAACAGCAAGTGTTGATAATTCCGCGATCAATACTTGTTCAAATCAAACCTGATAATTCTGAACGATCCTTGGATTCACAGGTGGTATCAGAGCTTGGTGCTCATGACCCAGATCAATTGATCTATCAGCTTTGATTTGTTTAATCGATTACTGCTAAAACAAAATTGTTGCTTTCTAAATAAAATTAATTATCATGAGTAATTCAGTTGTTGGTGCTTATCAACCTCCTAAACTGGAAAACAAATCTGATTTTAAAAACATGGAAAATCAGGTTCAGGTTTCATGTCATTATACAGATTCAGACCTATGGCTTCGATTACCGAAGGACCTTATATTCCATCTGCTTTAGGTGCGGACTATAAGGATAAAAATCAACCCAAAAGTCTAAAGAATTTATCACCTGATGATGCTAAGTGTGACCTCTCGTATTTTTTTTATTTAACGTCGTTACCTCTTGTAAGAATTTTTTTTTGATATTAATGCAAGTACGAGGACTTATTTGTAATTCCTTGAGATCGTTATAGTTAATTAATTCAATAATTAATGATAACCATAAATAATAATAATAATAATGCTAATAATAATAATAAGTATATTAAGTGCTAATCTTGTAAATAAATAAATATATATACAAGTTTTACAATTTTTAGAATTTTAGAGAACTTGTAATTTATTTTTGGGCATAAAATAACAAAAATATAAAGTACGGGGGCTAAACTGTAATTAATTTAAATTGAAACTTAAACTTTGGTTGTAAATTACAAAATATAAACCGCAGGGACCAAATGTGTAACATTTTAAAACCCAAACCCCCACCCTCGTTTTTCCGGCGGAAACTCCGGTGACCGCCGGCCACGCTCCGGCGACACCCCAAACCTCTCAAAAACTCATTTTTAACACAAAAGAAAGGTACTAACCGGTTCATGAACAGGTTCGAACTCGAGTGTGTGAATTAATTCGAAACAGACAAGGGTTTACTAAGTTTTTCAACTCGAAACCGAACCCATTGAAGTTTCAATCCGTTATTACATTAAAGATCAATAACAATTCAATTGAACGACTACGAACGCTTATGTAATCATTTCAAAGTTATTGGTGATATCAATTTCACATTGAAACGGCTTAAACACGCGTAAATCAACCTGAAACAACCGAGAACAACTCGAACTTGTTGGGTGTTCAAACGGTCAAATTGACACTATATAACTGATGCCCAACACTCCATTTGAGTTTCTTAAACCCTCTGCACAATCAATTTCATAAAAAACACACACACACAAATCGTTCGATTCTAGCTACAGTCGCGACCCTGTTCGAATCTGTTTCAACTCGTTCTACACCGAATCAGGTAATTAAACTGTGGATTAGGCTCGTTTTTACATGGGGAACAAAAGCCCCATGGTTTAATTGGTTATAATCATCGATTAGTGGTCCAATTTGAGCGATTTCAAACCTAGGTTCATACGAATTTGGGGAGATTTGGTGGGTTATGTTCTTAAGTTAACTTTTCAATTCTAAACAACAAACGGGGCCTTGGCCCGGCGGTTTGTGTGTTGGATTGTTTGGACAAAGGTCCCGGGTTCGAACCCGGGCCCCTGCCATATATTTTTTAAAATGGTTTTACTAGTTTTTAATTTACAGAAAAAAATTTAAACATTGTTTTGATTCGTATAAAAATCATTTTAATCAAGAAATAATAAAATTAATTTCTTTTAATTTTTTTTAGAAATTCAATTAATAAATCTTTAATCTTTTATTTTAAATTGTTACAAAATACAAATTATTATTAATTTTAAATTATAATTTCCCCCTTATTTTCCAAGAGTCTAAATTTAATAAATATTCATTTTTTTATATAAATATATTTACAAAACTAATTATATATTTAAAAGAAGATAAATATATATGTACATATTTAAAATGTACATCTTTTGGGTTTAAAAGAATTATTTTGAACATTTAAATCTACAAATTTACTATTTTAAATAGTAAATAATAATTCTTTGATAAGAAAGTTTAACTTTTATAAATGGTTTACTCACTAAAATTCTTATTTAAATCATTTAAATATTAAATCAATTATAAATGACATCTACCTTATAATTTAAAACCATGGTTAAATGATTATATAACCAATATCACCACAATTGTCATCCAAATGCACCAATTTAAACCGTGAATTCCCATGAACCGTTAACATTAGAATATCGTTATTAATATGATACGTTGTCTTTAGGTTGAATTAGAGCATATCGTCGACGTGTAAAACTAGACTTCTTATTTGTTCACCTTTATAATCCATGTGAGTTTTTCCATACCCCTTTTATATATATTTTCACACTTTGGGGTGAACATGTTAACCTTATGATAAATGCACTTGTAAACTCGTTTGAATCTTGTAAACATTTGGGCAGTTCTTCTTATTTGTCGTGGTTAGTTGAACTCTTGTAATTACCATGTGATGACTATAATATGTACAATCATTAACTATTGCTAGCCTGGCGACGTCATAGATCTATGGGCCTGACAAGCCTATTTGGTGGCCCTAGTGTCGTATTCTTGAGCACTATGGGAACCAAGTACACTTAGCTAATCGTTTAATCTT
Organism: Flaveria sonorensis; assembly: GCA_025506505.1. Taxonomy (NCBI): domain Eukaryota; kingdom Viridiplantae; phylum Streptophyta; class Magnoliopsida; order Asterales; family Asteraceae; genus Flaveria; species Flaveria sonorensis. Next base: position 60,493,693 of record CM046432.1, read on the forward strand.
GTAATCTTGTAATCTTGTAATCTGTCAAGGTTTGATTGTTACATTTGTTCATCTATCCCTAGTTACTTTATTCAATAACCTATGACATGAATTGCCAACTTTGATATATATATGTATGAAAACCTATGGAAACTCACCAACATTATGTTGACATTTATTTTTAACATGTTTCAGGACTTGTTACCGCTTAAGTGCTCCTGAAGACTTGATCACATCTAGGATTGGACCTAGAATAATAAAATGACTTATATTGTCACATGACGCTATGGAATGTTTTGTATTTATGATTGCTTGCATCTTATGTTTTATTCTCAATGCATGTTATGAACCTTGGTAATTAATAATATTGACACTTTGAAATAGCGTTGTGTGGCATGAACAATCTTAACCCTCACATCTCGACGTTTCCGCCGTTAAGGTTGGGGTGTGACAGATTGGTATCAGAGCCCATAACTATAGGGATTTAGGTTATTAGAAATGATGGCCTAGACTATGGTTAAACTAGGGACCCTTTACTTGACTTTTGCTATGATCTTGTAAGTATGCTTTATGCCTATTACATATTGTTACATGTTACGTGATCATTCCCTTATGTGCTATTTGATTATATGTAGAAAATAGTGCCTTAGAAATATGCCTTAGACCTTGTTTACCCCAACTTCCTAAACCTCTTCTTATGCCTCTACGTTCTATCGCGTCTAATTTTTTTTCTAAATCTTATCCTCGACTACGTGTGGAAATCTACGTATCTTATCGAATGGAAAAAAAAATTCCTTAGACGATAGGTCTAAATCTTGAAAATCTCATCGAGGTTTTAATTCTAATAGCCTTTAGGGAAGTGTGTGACTCATAAACACCTGTATCCTGGATTTCCTGGCAAAAGGCCCTCGGGCTAAGGCAAGCATTTCGTATAAATCTCATTACGAGACCTGTTATGCTTACCTGGGGGTTTCCGGGATGAGTGCAAAAATTATGGTCAACACACACATCTTCCTCAAGGTAATTGGGATTAAGTCACCTTGACGTGTCATGTTCCTATTGGCTATGTGGTACCAAATGGAACCATCTGGTTTATATTTAAAAAAAAATCTTGATTTCTTGAACTAGTTTATTACTGAATTCCAAAATTTTCTTAATTTCTATCTTATAGAATGTTCTCGTTATTGCCGAACTCGTTTTACTCCTCAATTCCTATGTTCAAACGTTATTATACGTTATGTGCCTCATGTATCTATCTCTATACCTTGATCAGCGTGTACATAAATCTTAATGCATATTTAAAGGCATTGTGTGCCTAAATCGAATTTTAAATTGTTACTTATGGTTTTCAAATCTCCTTAAAGTGTGTCTCATAACTGAATACTGCAAAAGTGGGATACCTGTATCTCGAGATATTTTGTCTAGGACATGTATACATATTAATCCGATTCGACTGTTGGATCCGTTTACCTGACTTGGAACCCATGAGATGAGTATCCGCTTATAAGTACGTATGTCTTTAATAAAGTTGTGGTTGACTTAGCACTTTGAGAAGTCAACGTATTCCCTTTGGATTGCGAACCGAACGTTTACATCTCATTGTTGTATTGAATCATTTTTGTCATTGATTTTGTTTTCCTGATTTAAACCATTCAAGATTTGAAAACCTATCACAAATGATTCGGTTATCCCGAACCGTAACCTTAATCCTAACGAGCATGATTTTCTTTTCTTATTAATGTTACATTGAAGTAATTTGAAGTTTTCTGAGTTTCTAGCTGATTTTTTTTTTCTTTCTTTTCGTTTGCTAAGTCGAGTTTTGTGATAATATTGTGTGATAAAATCTTTTAAACCGTTTTGCACCGTAGGAAATGCAAAAGTTGACAGGTCAACTTATGACTAAGGACACTCGTGTCTCCTAAATGAAACTATCTCATCAAAACAGGGTGACTCCCTTACTTTGTTGATGACTTTCCATTCGCTATTATTGTTCTTATGAAATTTCATCATCAAGACAGGGGTGAATCCCTTACCTTGATGACCATTTCTTTCTTTTTGTTCTTATGAATTCGTATTTTACCAATAGAATTACCTCCTTAAAATAGGAGTAAATTTTGTACCTCGATGATGGTTTTAAATTTTTCTATTGTGTGTTTTATGAAATTTCATCATTTGGATAGGGGTGATTTCCTTACCTTGAGAACAAATTTCACTCATTTTTCTCATGGACTCGTATTCCACGAATGAAATGACCTCATCAAAATAGGAGTGAATCCCGTACTTTGGTGACAAATTTCAATTCTCGATTGTTTTCTTATTATTATGAAATTCAATCATCAAGATAAGCGTGAATTCCATACATTGATGATAATTTCACCTATCTAAATTTTATGGATTTGTATTTCCTCAAATGAAATGACCTCTTCAAAGTAGGAGTGAAATTATGTACTTTGATGAAGATTTTCAATTGGTTATATTTTGTTTACAAAATTTCACCGTTAAGATGGGAGTGATTTTCTTTACCTTAATGGTAAGTTACCTCATCTTATTCTTATGGATCCTTAACAATGAGTTAGGATCAAGCTCTTACTTTAGTAGCTAAGAGTCATGTTTTGAGAACTACATCACCAAGTTAGGAGTGATATCCACACCTTGGTGACCATTCTCATTCTTTGATTTCTATTTTACCAAGGTCTTAAGACTCCTATTGACAAGAAACATGCAGTAACTTGAAGGGTGAACACCGTTACCTGATTTATTGGCGATAGAGTTCCAACCTACCAAGCTAAAGCATGATTCTTGAACTCAAAAGAGGTCTTTGTCACTTTAGGTTAATCTTAGTTTCCAAGACTGAAACATTTAAATCAATTTTTTTTTTCTCTCACGCCTTTATGTTTCAATTTGTCGTTTGATCTAGCTTTATGGAACCTATTATTTCTTACTTAACGTTCTTCATTTTGGGTTATCATCAAAACTTAATTGTACGATGATAACACTCCTAAAACAAATCTTCCTTACAAAATAAAGTCATTATAAATTTAGGTTTATGCTTTTCTGGTTATACCAATATTTCGGCTATGTTCATGGTTTGATGAACCATGTGTGATTGTCTTTATCGAATATATCCAGAATTATTTAAATTTTAATCCGATCATGAGCGACATCCTTGTTCCATCCTTTAACCATAATTAAAAAAAAATGCAATTCCTATTGTGGGTGTCATTTCTTGGGCTATATTTGAATTCTTAATCTTGAAAATCTCTACATCTTACAAGACTCGTTATTACATTCATTCTTGATGCGAATAAAAAGGTTCACGAATTTTCGGTTTAGCATAAAAAAGGGCATAACTTGGTATATGTTCAAGTGCCTCTCATGTTCAAAAGTCAAAGCCAAACATCTGTATTCCCTTGAATCCTTTGTTTAACTTGAAGTTTCTGTGTGTAAAAGGAAACATCCATCGATGAAGTTTACCACCAATTTGCCTCATAATTCTAGACATTATAATAATACTTGGTTCATAGTTGATCGAATGACTAAACCAGTGCAATTTATATCGATTCTTGAGGAATATCGAGTCGAGAAATTGACTCGTATATACATCGACGAAATAGTCAACCACCGTGGTGCGTCTTAAAAAATCTTTGATCGTGATGGTATACTTATCTTTCGTTCTAGCCAAACCTTTAAATCGTCTTCGAAAACACAAGACAATCTTAGTACAATTCATCAATCACTGACCGAAGCGGAAAGAACAATACAATCCCTCAAGATATGCGTTGAACTTGTGTCATTTTATTTAGTAGCTCTTGGGATTCCTAAATTCTTCCGTTGATCAAGCTTTCTTACAATACAGGTCTTTCCTTTAGCATCAAGATGTCATCTCATTTTGTAGGTTCCTTCTAAATGGTTGAGTATATTGAGAAAGTGGCTTATAAGCTTAAACCGCTCTAAGAGTTCAGCATTTCTTATCCAACATTTCATGTGTCAAATCTCAAAAATTTATCTTGTCAATGATAACTTTCGTACCTACTGGAGGAGTTCAAATCGCATGCATCTCGTCAAGAAACCTGTAAAAATTCCGTAACTCCCCCGTAACCGAACAATGTACCACACCGATCGTCAAAGTTCGTTGGGAAAACAAACGTGGAGCTGAGTTCACTTGGAAACGCGAGGTTTACACGAAGAAGAAATATCCCTTTCTTTTTGTTTAGCTTTGTCCTTAATTTCGGGACGAAATTTCTTAAAGTTGGGGAGACTGTGACCTCTCGTATTTTTTTTATTTAACGTCGTTACCTCTTGTAAGAATTTTTTTTTGATATTAATGCAAGTACGAGGACTTATTTGTAATTCCTTGAGATCGTTATAGTTAATTAATTCAATAATTAATGATAACCATAATAATAAAATAATAATATGCTAATAATAATAATAAGTATATTAAGTGCTAATCTTGTAAATAAATAAATATATATACAAGTTTTACAATTTTTAGAATTTTAGAGAACTTGTAATTTATTTTTGGGCATAAAATAACAAAAATATAAAGTACGGGGGCTAAACTGTAATTAATTTAAATTGAAACTTAAACTTTGGTTGTAAATTAACAAATATAAACCGCAGGGACCAAATGTGTAACATTTTAAAAACCCAAACCCCCACCCTCGTTTTTCCGGCGGAAACTCCGGTGACCGCCGGCCACGCTCCGGCGACACCCCAAACCTCTCAAAAACTCATTTTTAACACAAAAGAAAGGTACTAACCGGTTCATGAACAGGTTCGAACTCGAGTGTGTGAATTAATTCGAAACAGACAAGGGTTTACTAAGTTTTTCAACTCGAAACCGAACCCATTGAAGTTTCAATCCGTTATTACATTAAAGATCAATAACAATTCAATTGAACGACTACGAACGCTTATGTAATCATTTCAAAGTTATTGGTGATATCAATTTCACATTGAAACGGCTTAAACACGCGTAAATCAACCTGAAACAACCGAGAACAACTCGAACTTGTTGGGTGTTCAAACGGTCAAATTGACACTATATAACTGATGCCCAACACTCCATTTGAGTTTCTTAAACCCTCTGCACAATCAATTTCATAAAAAACACACACACACAAATCGTTCGATTCTAGCTACAGTCGCGACCCTGTTCGAATCTGTTTCAACTCGTTCTACACCGAATCAGGTAATTAAACTGTGGATTAGGCTCGTTTTTACATGGGGAACAAAAGCCCCATGGTTTAATTGGTTATAATCATCGATTAGTGGTCCAATTTGAGCGATTTCAAACCTAGGGTTCATACGAATTTGGGGAGATTTGGTGGGTTATGTTCTTAAGTTAACTTTTCAATTCTAAACAACAAACAGGGCCTTGGCCGGCGGTTTGTGTGTTGGATTGTTTGGACAAAGGTCCCGGGTTCGAACCCGGGCCCCTGCCATATATTTTTTAAAATGGTTTTTACTAGTTTTAATTTACAGAAAAAAATTTAAACATTGTTTTGATTCGTATAAAAATCATTTTAATCAAGAAATAAATAAAATTAATTTCTTTTAATTTTTTTTTAGAAATTCAATTAATAAATCTTTAATCTTTTATTTTAAATTGTTACAAAATACAAATTATTATTAATTTTAAATTATAATTTCCCCCTTATTTTCCAAGAGTCTAAATTTAATAAATATTCATTTTTTTTATATAAATATATTTACAAAACTAATTATATATTTAAAAGAAGATAAATATATATGTGCATATTTAAAAATGTACATCTTTTGGGTTTAAAAGAATTATTTTGAACATTTAAATCTACAAATTTACTATTTTAAATAGTAAATAATAATTCTTTGATAAAGAAAGTTTAACTTTTATAAATGGTTTACTCACTAAAATTCTTATTTAAATCATTTAAATATTAAATCAATTATAAATGACATCTACCTTATAATTTAAAACCATGGTTAAATGATTTATAACCAATATCACCACAATTGTCATCCAAATGCACCAATTTAAACCGTGAATTCCCATGAACCGTTAACATTAGAATATCGTTATTATATGATACGTTGTCTTTAGGTTGAATTAGAGCATATCGTCGGCGTGTAAAACTAGACTTCTTATTTGTTCACCTTTATAATCCATGTGAGTTTTTCCATACCCCTTTTATATATATTTTCACACTTTGGGGTGAAACATGTTAACCTTATGATAAATGCACTTGTAAACTCGTTTGAATCTTGTAAACATTTGGGCAGTTCTTCTTATTTGTCGTGGTTAGTTGAACTCTTGTAATTACCATGTGATGACTATAATATGTACAATCATTAACTATTGCTAGCCTGGCGACGTCATAGATCTATGGGCCTGACAAGCCTATTTGGTGGCCCTAGTGTCGTATTCTTGAGCACTATGGGAACCAAGTACACTTAGCTAATCGTTTAATCTTGTAATCTTGTAATCTTGTAATATGTCAAGGTTTGATTGTTACATTTGTTCATCTATCCCTAGTTACTTTATTCAATAACCTATGACATGAATTGCCAACTTTGATATATATATGTATGAAAACCTATGGAAACTCACCAACATTATGTTGACATTTATTTTTAACATGTTTCAGGACTTGTTACCGCTTAAGTGCTCCTGAAGACTTGATCACATCTAGGATTGGACCTAGAATAATAAAATGACTTATATTGTCACATGACGCTATGGAATGTTTTGTATTATGATTCTTGCATCTTATGTTTTATTCTCAATGCATGTTATGAACCTTGGTAATTAATAATATTGACACTTTGAAATAGCGTTGTGTGGCATGAACAATCTTAACCCTCACATCTCGACGTTTCCGCCGTTAAGGTTGGGGTGACACTAAGAAAGTCACGATTGACATCAAAGCCTATAGTATGCTTACTATGGCTTTGCCTGAAGAACTCTTGATCAGGTGTGAATCATATAAAACAGCTAACTTGTTATGGAAAATCCTACACACTTTGTGTGAAGGAAGTGACGAGATTAGAAGCATCAAAAAGGATACTCTCCGTGCACAATATGAAACATTCCATCATATTTCGGGTGAGTCAGTTCCTCAACGATTGCATAGATTCATGCAACTTGTTACAGAGATGAACATACTTGAGCTTGAGTATGGCAATGAAGAGCTTAACAAAAAAGATGCTTCATTCATTGCCTGAGAACTGGACACAAACTGTGTCTATGTTTAAGAATACTATTGACTTAAAAGCAATAGGACTAGACACTCTAGTGGCAAAGGTAGAAGCATTGGAGCTGGATGAAAAGACAAGAAATAAAAGTGTGAAAGAACCTATAGCTCCTTATCAATTCAAAGAATTGAAAAGTACTGGAAGTGCATTCATATCCAATGAAGATGAAGACAACTCTTGTGATGAGAGTGAACATGAAGAAGAGACAAGTTTCTATGCTGCAAAGTCTTCAAAATCAAGTAATCACAGCAATCAGAACAAAAAGACTAAGGAAAAGCTGATGCATCCAAAACCAAAAAGAATAACAATCAAACAGAACCAATTACTGTGGTTCTGGAGTCTGAAGAATAGAAAGCTGTCTTTGCAGCCTTCAGTTCAAGCTTTCAGGCTTATCTAGGAAGTACTTTGACTCCTGCTCACTTTTGTCAACAAGATCTAGAAGAACTTCATCCTGATGAGGTAGAAGAGATGGATCTGCAATGGCAAATGGCAATGATCGCCTATAGAGCAAAGATGTACATGAAAAGAAACAAAGGACTGTCCGTGGGAGGAAGATCAACAAAATCGGTGTGGACAAGACAAAGTAAGATGCTTTAAATGCAACTTATATGGACACTTTTCGAGGGAGTGCAACAGCAATCAACAGCAGTCAACTGACTCAAGACAAACTAGTCAAAAGAACTTTACACAACCTCAATTAACCAATGCATCCCCACCAAACAAACAATAAAACAGTATCACTAATGCTAAAGAAACTGGTCTAATTATTTTGCAGGATGGTACTTGTGACTGGAGCATGTATGAAAAGGAAGTACTTGCAGAGAATCAAGCTTTAATGGTCAACATGGAAAACAAAGTTCCTCCAATGGCCGCTGAGGTAAGAGAAAGGTTGTTTCTCCCACTTGCATAGATGAAGTAGAAAGATATAGAACACATGCTCAACAATTGGCTGATAAAGTAAAAGAAACACTGCTTATAAATGAATCTCATGTTAGAGAACACAAACTTTATCAAGTCAAAATTAATTCTTTACAAAAGATTTAGATAAAATTGTATCTGAAAATTACAACCTAAAAGCACAAGTTGAGCATTTGACTACATCTTTAACCAAGTCTATGTCAGATCATGCATCTACTGAGGTGAAATTGCAGAAATTCCAATTGTCATCACAACAGTATGAGAAACTATTAACCTCTCATATTGAGTCAAAGAACAAGTCAGGATTGGGATTTCATGCAGTTCCACCACCAGTGAATGATAACTATACTTCTTTGCCCGAGTCCATGACCAACAGTTTATCTAATCACTTTGTGTCCAGTAACATGGTGAGTCAACAGATAAAAATAATAGTAATGTAACTAATGACACTGAATTATATGAATCTGATTCATCAGAATCAGAACACTCAAATCAAAGTAAATCAGAATTTGATTATGATAACTGTGATGACTTGCATGATGATGATAAGTCTGATAATGCTGGTTTGTATAAGGGTAAAACTGTTTTAACTAAATACTCAGTCCCAAAGGTACTGAATGAACTTAAACTACCCTATCCACCAAAACAAAAAACCTGCTGAAGACAATCCACACAAGGATTGAGCAACTAAATGAAGGCATACATGCATTCAATAAACTTAACAAGGAAAAGCCAGCAAATAGAGCCTCAGAAGAAAAGTCCGTGACTTCAGCAGATCATCTGCGGAAGAAGTTTGTGAGATCCACAGAAGTCATACGGAATAAGCAAGAAATTGCTCAATCATTAAGCAAAGACAAAGCTCAGAAGAAATACTTGCAGGCTAAACAAGAACCCTTTGACATCATGTCAGGTAGAGGTAAGATATCATCAGCAGCAAAGTTGGACAAAGAACTGAAGAACCATAAGGTTTCAACTAAGAAAAAGGCTAAGGCTGCATCAGACAGTGATGCTGAAGAAAAGTATGTAAATGGTGTGACATGCACAATCACAGTACAGAAGATTGCTTCTTCAGCAGCTATTGCTCAATATGTAATATAAAAATCACATGACTTCAGATTGTTCCTTCAACAAATATTGTGCAATATGCAACAAAAACAACCATTCTACCAAGGAATGCTTTTTCAACAAGAAGACAAAACAAAGATCCTCAAGAAGAAGTATGCAGAGTCCAATGAGTCAGAGTCAAAATCTTCTGAGGATGATAATCCTAGAGGTGCAAAACAAAAGAAACAACAACAAAAACAGAAAATTACTAAGACAAAGAAAACATTGCTGAGGTGCAATTAAAAATAAGAAGGAAAAAACAAGTGCAAAGGAATGCACCACACAAAAGGTAGCTCTTGAAGAAGATGATGACTTCTTTGATGATTTTGACAAAGGCAGTAGTAAACAAGATGAAAACACCTCATCATTATCACCAAAAACATCCTCACCCAAAACAACACATAATGAATTAAATGACATCAAAACTAAGTTAGAAACTTCAAGACTCATTCATGAGAAAGTCACTATATTAGATAACAATGGCAAGCCCAAGACCATCAAGGCTTGGCTCCTAAGTCTAACTAAGTTTATTCTGTTTGCAGGAACATCCAAGGAGGGCTGACAACAAATGGTATGTTGACAGTGGCTGTTCCAGACACATGACAGAAAACTGTACCCTCCTGCAGGATTTCAAACATAAAAATGATTCATATGTAGCATTTGGTGGGGATAAGAAGGGAGGTAAAATCACTGGTGAAGGAATGGTAACAAATGAAGTTTCAAAGTTTGATAAAGTTAATTTTTGTGAAAACTTACAGTTTAATTTACTAAGTGTATCTTAAATCTGTGACCAACACTATACTGCTTTCTTTGATAACTCTGATTGTTATATTCTTAAGCCAGGTTTCAAAATTCCAGAAGACTGGATCCTTCTTAAAGCACCAAGAAAAGGTAACACCTATGTGTTGGACATGAACAACATAGCACTAACAAGCAAAGAAACATGCCTGGTTTCTAAATCATCAGAAGATGAAGCATAACTGTGGCACAGAAGGATGGCTCATTCAAACTTGAAAAACATGAATAAATTGGTGAAAAATGACTTAGTCATTGGTGTTCTAATCACTGTTATCATGCTATAAAGGAAAACAACATAAAGTCCCACATAAGTTAAAAATAATTAACACAAACACAACACCACTGAAGTTACTACACATGGACCTCTTTGGTCCAACCAATGTGTTAAGCATTGGCAAAAGGCAATACTGTTTGGTGATTGTTGATGATTTCACTAGATTCACTTGGGTATTTTTCTTAAAACATAAAAGTGAAACATCAGAAACTTTAATGGAATTCATCACTAAGATAGAAAATCAACTTGATCTAAGAATCAAGATACTGAGAAGTGATAATGGAACTAAATTTGTTAACTATGTTTTAGATACTTTTTGCAGAGACAAAGGCACAGCCAGACAATTCAGTGCACCAAGAACTCCGCAACAGAATGGAGTTGCTGAGAGGAGAAACAGAACTCTAATTGAAGCTGCAAGAATAATGCTAGCCGACTCACAGCTGCAAATAACATTTTGGGTAGAAGTTGTGAACACAGCATACACTGTTCAAAACAGAACTTTGATTGTCAAAGAACATAATAAAACACCCTATGAACTTCTGTTTAAAAAAAAACCTTTTATAGGATATCTTAAAGCTTTTGGTGTCATGTATCTGTATTAAACAAAAAGAACAGTTAGGAAATTTGCTAAAAAAGCATATGATGGTTTCTTTGTTGGTTATTCATCAACATCTAAATCATATAGAGTATACATTCCACATGATAACATAGTGGAAGAAACTCCTAATGTATCCTTTGATGAATCCTTATTTCCACAGTCTGTGAAAGGATCATCTTGGTTGTTTGATATAGATGCATTAACTAACTCATTTAACTCTGGTTACTTAATGTGACAGGTGCTGCGGATACATGTTACCCCTATGTTCCTCCAAATATGGGTGTACCATTGACAGCTGATCCACCCAGAGTCATTCCTCCAGAGAACCAAAGTGACAATGATCCTGGTACATCAGCTCAAACAAGTAAAGATGGTTCTGATGACTTACACCATGCACATCAGCAGAAGTACCATCTACTTCCGTAGATGTCTCTACTTCCGCAGATGATGGTCTGAAATCCCCAAGGACCAAATCACCTCAAACCACCTCACACCATTGCCACATACAGATATATCTGCTACAGAGAATACAGCTGATCATTTGCATGCTACGGAAGGCATGTCCACAACCCCGGAAGGCATACCTATTCCTGCGAAACTCATTCAGCTGCACCAGAAAATGAGATGGACTATTTTGTTGACACTCCATCACAACTGACCCCATTACCCACAACCAACATCATAAACCTGGACTCATCCATACAAGTTAATGATGTACCAACAGTTAGAACACATAAGTATCACCCAATTGATAACATGATAGGTGACCTCAACAGCAGAACTACTAGAAAACAAGGGGGAGCAGGAAACATCTATTTGTTCTCCTGCTTTCTTTCACAAGTAGTTCCATCCAACATAACAGAAGCCTTGAAAGATAACAGCTGGATTGAAGCAATGCAAGAAGAACTTCAGCAGTTCAGGAAACAGAAAGTGTGGAATCTAGTTGATCTCCCTGAAGGCCAATATCCTATTGGCACAAGATGGTTATTCAAAAATAAGCTAGATGATAGGGGAATAATCATCAGAAACAAAGCAAGACTAATTGCACAAGGCTACACACAAGAGGAAGGCATAGACTATGATGAAGTCTTTGCACCAGTTGTAAGGATTGAGGCAATTAGAGTGTTCTTAGCCTATGCTTCATATAAGAAGTTTACAGTTTACCAAATGGATGTAAAATGTGCCTTTTTATATGGAAAGATTGATGAAGAGGTCTATGTCTCTCAACCACCAGGCTTTGAAGATCCAGATTATCCTCACAGGGTGTACAAGCTTGACAAAGCTTTATATGGTCTCCATCAAGCACCAAGGAAATGGTATGAAACATTGTCCAAATTCCTACTGAAACATGGGTACAAAAGAGGTACAATTGACCAGACACTCTTCCTCAAACATCAGGATCTCTTAGTTACAAATATATGTTGATGACATCATATTTGGATCAACAAACAAGAGACTGTGAAGAGTTTGAAGCCTTAATGCAATCTGAGTTTCAGATGAGTTCAATGGGAGAATTAACATTTTTCTAGGATTACAAGTTCATCAAAAACAGATGGCATTTTCATCAATCAAGAAAAATATGTCCTTCAAACATTAAGAAATACAACTTTGCAGAATCCTCCTCATGCAAAACACCAGCATCTACTATAGACAAAATTGTACCAGATCCAACAGGGAAGTCTATTGATCAAAGATTATATAGATCTATGATAGGATCATTAATGTACTTAACTGCTAGTAGACCTGACATAATGTTTGTTGTGTGTGTTTGTGCTAGGTATCAAGCAGATCCAAAGGAGTCTCACTTGAATGCAGTAAAGAGAATCTTCAGATACCTCAAAGGAAACCAGCACTTGGTCTCTGGTATCCCAAAGAAGGAGATTTCAAACTTTACTCATATTCAGACAGTGACTACGGAGGCTGCAACAACAACAGAAATCAACAACTGGAGGATGTCAATTCTTAGGACCACGGCTTGTGTCTTGGCAGTGCAAAAAGCAGACAAATGTTTCAGTATCCACAGCTGAGGCTGAGTACATAGCTGCTTCAGCTGGGTGCTCTCAGGTTCTATGGTTGCAAAACCAATTACTTGACTATGGTTACAATTTTCTTCAAACTCCAATATACATAGATAACTCAGCTGCTATGTTTATCACTGCTAATCCAGTTCAACATAGTAAAACTAAACACATTGAAATCAGATACCATTTTCTGAGAGATTGTTCAGAAAAGGGCCTAATCAAGTTGATAAAGTGACAAACAATCAACTTACTGATTTGTTCACTAAAGCCTTTGATTCAGTTAGATTTAATTTCTTAATTGAATCCTTAGGCATGCTCAACCTAGATTAGTTCACAACAACAACAACAATATTTGTCATTATTACCTGTAATCATATGAGAAAGGCAAACAGTTTTCTTAAATAACTACCTAAGGCAGTTGATATTCTAAGGATATGATAGTACACTATAACTTGACATTCACTCCTGCTCTTCAATCAACAACTACCTACTGATTAGATGTGTTTGATATGTGAATAGGTTTAGCTTGAGTGGAAACTTAACAATGTCATGCACAACATAAAGTCAAGGTGACTAAGAGTGGACAAGTCATTGAGAGAAGCATTCAAGTAAGTCTAATCCGGATGTGATCAGGATAACACCCATGCACACTTACTATGTTGTAACACCTTATAACCTCTATCTTTGCGCATCATGACCCTCTGTTTTGCGTAAGCAAAGATCTGGGTCAACGGGCACCTCTGTTTTACGTAGTAAAGACCTGATGACCGGATGCTAATCATCAGCGTCCCAAAAGGAACTGATCTCAAATAATCAAATAAAATTCTTGAATGATCCTGAGATCACATATACTATATCCACCACCACCATATTACCACCCACCCACATCACATTTACTTACTATCCACCCACATCCCCTATTATACCCGATTTATCACCATATTTTATTAACAAATTAATCTTCATATCAAACAACAATGTCCATTCATCTCATTTCATCACATTTCATCCCTTCTTCTTCCTAAATTTTTAAAGTTTTTAGTATTAATAAAGGTTAGATTGTTATTATTATAATAAATTTAGTTAAATATATTTTATTTTGTTACTGATTGTAATTATTTCAGGTAATGGCTTCAAGCTCACGTCAAAATATGGCGTCGGTTCGTGTTTTGAATCATCCTTGGCTTCAGTTTCGTCGAGGATCAGATGAATATAAAAGGCTTCAAAAGCTTTTAGATAAAGAATTCGAGTCCTCACGTTCGATAACTTGGAGCTTGTTACGGGACGTCAGGGAATTTACCCATGCTCATAACATGATGAACGTGTCGTGGAGAAGATTTTTTGCCATTAGTGGCCCGCAATATAAAGAGCTTTGTTTGGTGTTTTTCTTCACGTTTAATTTCGACTCGAACAACCATAACTATAGGTATACCAATCTAATTAGATTATATATATTAATTTCATTGAACTTATATTTATTTTATTTAATAGTGATAACGATGCTATCAGTTTCGTGCTCGGAGGGTGCCACGTAATTATTCTGTGGCGCAATTTGGTGTTTTGATGGGTTTATATAGTTCAAGAGACCCATCAATCTGATTTTTTGAATGGTCTTACGCAAGTTCCTGAAGATTATAATGATGAAATGTTTTGATAGGAAATTGGTGAGGGTCAATATGTGCCTAATAATAAAATGAAAGCTACAAGAATGAACGATCCGTTGTATAGATATCTTCATCGCGTTATTGGTCATACTATAGCCGGACGTAAGATGACCAGTGGTGGGATGACTAAGAAGGATTTGTTTTTTTTTTTTTATTTTGTTTGATTAAAAGGAGGCCTTGTAACCTAGCATATATGCTTGCTGATTATTTTACTAGTTGCACGGGGATAAAGAACAATGAACATATTTGTGGTGGTACATATGTTACTCGACTCGTAGAGTCTTTACACATTCTCACCCCTGAGAACGTGACAAGGTTAAATGGGCCGGTTCTTATGTCCGGATTTGTTGATCGTGAACATGTTATATGTATGGACATGATTGCAGATTATCCACAAGTTAGGTGAATGTTTAAACATACTAATCAAATGTGGATACCTCCATATCAAGACCCTCCTGAAGAAATATATTTTTTGTATTTATGATAATGTAATTTTGTTTTTATTTGTATAATAATGTAATTTTTTAGTTATATAAAATTGTGATTTAGTTTTTCTTTGTATATGAAATAAAAATATATTAAAAAATAAACGATGACAATAATTGTAGACTAGAAAGAATGGCCGATTGACAGATTTCACAATTCAGTTCAGAAAAAATGATAACAATAATTGCAGATAAGAAAGAATGGCAAACGTTCACAATTCACAACTGATTTGATATAAAGTGACTGTCAATATGTCTATAACTTCACAATTCACAATCCACAATTCACAATTCACAATTATTCACAATTCACAATTCTTTCGTAATTCAACTCTATAATGTCTCAGTTTTATAATGATTGGGTGTACCAAACAAGAGAGGAGTTGATGGATTGGGTGCAAAACACTGCACGCACCCTTGGATACGTTATTGTCACACAATGAATGAAGAAGACTGTATACGACTTCGTCAACAAGGCATTTCTTATGTGCGATCATGGTGGTGTATACAAGTCAACATCAGATTCAACCACGCATTCAGGCACAAAGAAGACAGGATGTCCATTTCAACTTATAGCATAATATTTTGAAGGAGATGGAGGTTGGAAAATACATGTTGTATGTGACGAACATAAACATGAACCTTCTAAATTTTTGGAGGGTCATGCTTATGCAAAAAGATTGTCTAAAGAGGAGTACGCATTGGTGGAAGATCTTACAAGAAAAAATATGTAGCCACATGATATTCTTACGGCTTTAAAAGAAAATAATGATAAAAATATATCCACAATTGAAACCGTGTATGATTCACGGACAAGGATACAAAAGTTGGATAAAGTTGGAAGCACCCCAATGTAAGCACTTCTCCAATCTTTGCAGATGGATGGATACATCTATGATTTTACTACAGATGACGACTCAAATCAATTGAATGATTTATTTTTTGTCAATCCCACTTCATTAAAAATATGGTGTGCGTTCCCGCATGTGATTATTTTAAATTGCACGTACAAGCGAACAGGTATCGCCTCCCTTTTCTTCAAATTGTTGGCTTAACTTCAACAAACAAGACATTTTATATTGCTTTCGTGTTCATACGAAACGAGAAAAAAGAGAACTTCAAGTGGGCTTTAAATTGTCTGAGAAAGGCACCTATGTTACCACGTGTCATAGTCACAGATAGAGAGTTGGCTCTAATGGATGCATGCCAAGTTTTCCAAGAAGCAACTCGATTAATTTGCATATATCATATACAGGAGAACATCAGAAAGCATTGCAGACCATCTTTCAAGTCTCAGACTGAGTGGGATAAATTTATGTATTACTGGAGATTTCTGCTTCAATCTCCAACAATTCAGGCTTACTATGAAAATCGAACGCGATTGCATACAAAGTTGATGAACAAGCATCGAAGTATTTTCATGATCGATTCAAATTATTGTTTTATTTTATATATTGAAACTAACATATTTGATGTAACTTTGCAGTTGTATTTAATTATTTGGATGTCAACTGGTTGCAAAATTATAAAGAGATGTTCATGTCGGCATGGATTGATCAACATCTAAATTTTGGAGAACGAATAACAAACAGAGTAGAGGCTAACATGATTTGTTAAAAAAACATTTGAATTCCGGCAAGTAAAATTTAGATAAATTTATAGGAATTTCAAATAACATAGTCAGTTTACAGGAAACACAAATAAAGGCAAGCTTCAAGAAAAGTCGGATTAAAATAAAACATCAACACAAAAATATTTTATTTGTTTTGTTGATATCTAATGTTTCTCATGAAGCTCTAGATATATTAGTTGGGGAGCTGAGGCGAGTCAATGAATTTCAAAACCAATCATAAAGCTGTGGCTGTCATATTCGTAGTACTTGCGGTTTACTATGTACTTGTGAAATCTCATGGTATTTAAATGCAGGCGAACCTATTCCACTACATTCGATAGATTTATTTTGGAGGAGGCTTGACTTTTCACCAGCATCGTTGAACCAAGTTGAAGAAGATATTTAATGTGATGACGAACTTGAGAGGTTCAAAGAAGCTTACCAGAAACAAAAAAAAACCCCAAGGTGAAAAGGAATTGGTTAGAAAGGATAAAAGGCATAAGGGATCCTATCAGCATAAATCTTAACGAGCCTACAGTGCAAAAAAAATACTCGTGGAAGGCCAACACTCAAATCTCAAAAACAAAACAAACTAGACCCTTCACTTGCTGAACCTACCCTAGGTCATAGCTACACGATGGATGATTTTGTCAGTTATGATTTTATGGGTTGAGCCCCCCGAGACATAGTTCATACGTAGATAACACAACTCAATCGTCTCTATATCACCATCCTTTACTAACACAGATCCCAAACATTTTCCATCCATACATAACACATATAGAGAACGTAAAGAGTGATGGTAGTTGTGGGTTTCGTGCAGTTTCCTTTTCCTTGGGATTCAGTGAAGAATATTGACTGAACATGAGGTATGAGCTTTTAAACGAGTTACATAACAATTCTAATTTATACAGAATTATTTTCTCTGGCTCATATGATGAGACATAACGTACTTTATCATGGCTACAACCGGGTCCGACTCCTAATCAACACTGGATGATAATGCCTTACACAGGAGTATTGATCGCTAACAGATTTAATGTGATTCTTCAATGCTTATCTCCCACTGAAACTGCCACTTATTTTCCGCTATGGACAAGTCCGCATGAACTCATGTACCACCAATTCATTACTATTGCACATGTGTATGGATACCACTACATCTCTTTGCGCTTAGAGGGTGAATATCCATTGCCTTTCGTAACGCCGATATGGAATTTTCACAAAAGTAATAATGCGGCTGCCTGGGAAAGAATGTATGAGGAGAGACTTCAAAGATATAATCAATATATACTTTAAAAAAAATTGTTACTCGTTTCAATATATATTAGATTAGTATCATTTGTAATTTTTAGTATTCATATTATAAAGATCTAAAATTATTCATTTATTTATTTATTTTGATTTCTAATATAAATCAAATATTTTAAATTATATAGTTATATACATATATAAATTATTTTAAATTATATTAAAAATATGAACTATATAAGTTTTATTTGTATTTTTAAGTATTCATATTATAAAGTTCAAAAATTAGAGAGTTTTAACTTATATATTATAATACATGTAAATACAAAAAGTTTTAAAGTTATATTTTTATCTTAAAATTTTATTTATTACATAATGTAAAGTATATATATATATATATATATATATATATATATATATATATATATATATATATATATATATATGTAAAAAGTTAATAATATGTATAATATAACTATATATAGAAAAAGTTAATAATATATAAAATAAAACAATAAACGGTCGTTTATAGCGTCACAAACGGTCGTTTACTATTGTTAGTCACATCACCTGTAAACGGTCTTTTACCACTTGACAAACGGTCGTTTATAGTTTGACAAACGGTCGTTTACTTTGTTGGTGTAAAATGTCCAGCCGAGTGTGTATGAAACAAGGCGCCCTTTTTTTATCTAAACAAATGTCAGATCAAATTAAACAGAGTACATAAATACTTGTGAAAGCAGTGCGCAAGTAATTTCAAGGGAACTTTAAACTTGGTGCCTATAAAATGAAAGCATAAAAATAAAGATAGAACTGGAAGCAGATCTGGAAGCAGATCTAAGATGTGAAGCAAAGGCCAAAGTTAAAAAACAAGTACAAGGATATTATATCTCATTATATGCTTTGTTGAGGGATTATGTCAATGAGCTTCTGAGTACAAGCCTATGTACAATTGTAAAAATAAAGATAGAACTGGAAGCAGATCTAAGATGTGAAACTAGAAAGTTCAAGAAATATTTTGTTTGCTTGGACCTTTAAAACTTGAATCAAGAAGCAATAGAAAAGGAATTGTTGGGTCTAGACGATGCTTTCATTAAAGGTTCCTTCCCTAGTTAAAAGTTAATTGCAATTAGAATTAAGCCCCTAGTGTTGCGATGGGGGCGTAAAACCATGCCAAACATCACCAATGTCACACCACCGCTAGCGACCATCGATTGAAGTTACGGTGTGTTAATGAAAAGAATTAAACTGAAACATAAAACATATAAAAGTATAACTAAGTCGATCTAGGACCCGCGCGTTGCGACGTACCTGTCAAACGGGAAAAATAGACGTAAAAACGTTGAACCACACACGCATGATGCGTCGTGTTAACTCACAAAATTTAGACGAAACGTAAAAATGTTGAACCACACATGCATGTTGCGTCATGTTAACTTGAAAAACTTGTAACGAAACGTAAAACGAAAATTTACGAAAGATGAAAAGTATAAATAACAAATATTAAAGTAAATAAGTTGTAAGGTTTTATTGCAAAAGACGAAAAATTTTGGGTTACAAGTAAAAAAATAAAATTTGTGAGGTTACATTGTAAAAGATTAGAAGCTTTAAGTTAGAAATAAAAAATCAAACTTTTTTTTTTAAAAACACTCTAAGCATAAGATACATACTATTATGCATAAAAAAATTACAAATTAGTATAACATAAATATGCATCGACCCTAACAAGGGAATCTATCCTCTTTGTTATGCAATTATGGAGATGGAGGAATTTGAGTTATTGGACTTGGTTTCTTGAATGTCTATAGGTGATGATCAAGAGTTGGCTAAGAACTCAAACTTTACATTCATAAGTGACGAACATAAGGTATATATGTGCTAGATATTTTGGTATAATCCGTTTTATATAAGGTAGTGTAGTGTATAACATGTTCACATTCATTTATAGAGTATTTTGCCTATCATTGCAAAGATGTTTTCATGTGTTGATCACAAATACCGTCTCATGTATATTTAGTAGCAGAGCTTGAAATTTTCGAACAAAATACATATAAATTTTCATTATTGAGGGGAAAGCATGAAAGGATTTTTCAAATGAAAACTTTTATAAATGTATGTTATGGAAGTTACAGGTTAGCCACCTCCATCATAATTATTTAGTTTCAAAATACATTTATTGAGTTTAGAAGGTTTAATGGGACGCTCACTTGTGGTTGTTAAATATCCCACTTTAATACTGGTCCAACTCACATTTCTTGAACAAATGATATTACTCTTATGCAAATATTGTGTTTTAACGTTAATCTTTCATTTTATATGTTTTGCAAATATTGTGTCCATAGCAGGGCATTGTCTGATGTATTGTTAAAAAACATGTGTAAGGTGTCGAATGGTAAAATTTTTGATGGTAGTGACACGCCCATAATATCAGCATCGAGTTTATAAAGGAGGATCTCTTAAGAAGAATTATGAATGTTTTGAAGATGATTGACAAAAGTGAAATGCTGCTTACACCCATTGCCATCAAAATGTTTGAAACAATCAACAAAGAGGCTACAAGATATGTTGTTGTTTGGAAAGGAGAGTATCAATATCGAGTAAGTGGACCAAAGGGTGATCAATGTGTGGTGAATATGGGTCACAAGTTGTGTGCTTACAGGAGATGGGAATCAAAGAAATGCCATGCAAACTATTGGTAAAGATGTTTGTGTTACTTTTATTAGATGACAATTCTTTTAATGCTTTAAGAGCTTGTTGCTAAAAAAGAAAATGAAGATTGTGGTTGATAAAACTCTTAACTAAGTTACAATATTACCAACGTTTATATTATGACTCTTAAGTCAAATAGTTTTGATTCGATCACTATCCATGGATTTAAATGTCATATGTATTCACACATACTACGTTTTATCAATTCATGTTGTTGACACGGTATTGACGAGTCCTTTGAGTTTTGTCGGTTGTAATTTCTTATGGATTTAATAAAAATGGGTTGACTGGTTTGTTGTATTTTAAAACAGAATGCCGAGTTAAACTTATAAAATATACTTTCTTTTCTAACTTTAAACAATTTTGGATAAGTACGACATTAGTAAGGGTGGGGGCGCCAACGTTGTGACCCCACAGCGAGAGCCGGCGCCGCGCCGAAACACCGTCCTATTTGCTCGTTTCACGGCATGCCCACACTGGATGTCACACCCCAATTTTTGTCGTTTCCAGCCGTTAAAACTTTAAGTGGTGTGATGTGTATGGTGTGGGCCCCTCTCATACGGCGTAAGTTGACGTCACAAAATGTAATTGACCGGTATGTGTGGGGTGTGATGCAGCGGTCCACATTTGCTGGCGTTGGATTAAAAGACCAACGACGTTAACCCGAAATTGCATAAATCCCACCGTCAATAATTCAGAGCAAGAAGACCGAGAGTGTAAGCGTCCGACGGAATCGTGAACTCCGGCGTCACCATGACCACCAATTTCCAATCCATCCCTCTCATCGGTAACTTTCTCTCCTTACTTACTTCAATTCGAAACCCTAACATCTTAATTATGATCATATTAGTTTCTCGGAGTTGTAGAACATATGACATAATCGATCGGCTTATCTGGACAAAAGTCCAATAACCTAAGCTTCAAGGAGCCTCAGTAATGTATCATTCTACTGCTTTAGATCCATAGTTCATCTTCTTAACCAACACTTTTCAATTTTTCAGAATAATCATGACGCTACTGCTAATTTCATGTTTGCATAGCATTTCCTTATTGAACATTTCGGAATATTTTGGAGAATGTAGATTCAGGATATCTAGTGTCAATTAACTTCATTTTGAATAAGAACACATATAATTTCTGATGAGAATTCGTTTAGTTGCGGAGAATTGATGATTGAATTAGCAATTAATAAACTTCGATTTGGAGCTAAGTAGTTTCTGGATTCAGGAGACATTAGGTTTAACGTTTTGTTTAATCTTTGGGCGATTTTTTTTTTGTTATTATTTATGTGACAGATATCAGTCCTCTGGTAGCTAAGTGTGATGATCCAAATCCCATGGAGGACAAAGATGTTGCAGAAGTTGTTAGACTTCTAGATAAGGCTTGTAGGGATGCTGGATTCTTTTATGTGGTAATTTCTTACTTGTGTTTCATATGCTTCTTGATCATTTAATAAATGCATACTTAGGAATTGCAATATGTTTTCGGCTTACAATATCTTGTTTAAAAATTAGTTGCTACTTGCTAATAGATATTATATGAACAGAAAGGTCATGGTATTCCTGTTTCTCTAATCAAAGAGATTAGAGATATAACACGGAAGTTCTTCGATCTACCTTATGAGGAGAAACTCAAGATCAAACTATCTGCTGAAACTGGATACAGGTTTTTCCACAGTTATATTAATATCTTCACTTGATTAGAGTTATAGAAAATACTTTTACAATCATCCGAGGTTTAAAGTACAGGGGATACCAGCGAGTTGGTGAGAATATAACTAAAGGCATACCTGATAGGCACGAAGCTATTGATGTAAGCTTTATATTGCTGCCTCACACTTTATACTTTATAAGGTGCTCATATATGGCATATATATTGTGAGTTCCATTTTTTGGTTATGTGCTTAAATTGGTATGAATGCAATTCATGGTTTTTTAAGCTTAAGCTTGCTTGGGTAGTCACACATATGTCATTTATCCACCAGATGTAGTAGAATTTGATTCCGTCAACTTATAATTGCTTTATGTAACAGTGTTATAGAGAATTACATAAAGGGATGTATGGAGATCTTGGCGACCCATTAGTTGGTCCCAACAAATGGTTTGTGAAATTTTGAACTCCCATATTCATAATAGATATCACAACTTGGGATTGTTATAATCTACAAAACTAGCTTTTAAAGTTCTTGTAGATTCATTTAAGCCTACTTGAGGGGCCTATACACAAGTTAAGCTTTATTGGAAACGTGACCTTTTGTATTCCCAGGCCAATGGACCCTCCTAACTTTAAAGAACTCATGGAGGAGTATCTTGGCCTCTGCACAGGTATCTATCTTATTTCACTTTGCTTCATGTTTTTCTTGTTTCTATGAAACGTTGATCACTGATTGCTGGTTACTGGTAGATTTATCAAGAAAAATCATGAGAGGGATTGCTCTGGCACTTGGTGGCTCAGTAGATGAATTTGAAGGGAAAATAGCTGGAGATCCATTTTGGGTGTTGCGTATAATAGGTTATCCTGGTGCCACTTCTATGACTGATGAGGGCTTGCCGAAAAATGATATCGGATGGTAATTTAGTTTAGTGGCTTCTAACAATTTTTTTTCCTATGATTTGCTGGCTCTCATTTAAGTTTCTTCTCTTATTATATTTTCATATCTTGTCCTAATAAATCCAGTGGGGCTCACACAGATTATGGTAAGTTTCTCAAACTCATACGGATTCTCTGGATTTAAATGTTAATCAAAGGAAATTATCTATCATGTTGCAGGCCTATTGACATTGGTTAACCAAGACGATGATAAAACTGCACTTCAGGTATATTTTCACTCAAAGTTTGATACTATTAAATAAAAAAATAAGAAAAATCTCAATGAAACAATGTGATCTGTTTATCGAACTTTTGGTTCAAATACCGTCCTTATTCCACCTAAGTTACTTTCTTATTACCCATTAAATGAGGATATGTTTCACTGTAGTCTAATAGTTTATAGTGCCATATTAGCCTTGTGAACTTGCCATTATTGATTTTTCCATAAAAAAGATCCATTATAGGTTTTGGATGAACTTACCATCCTTGCATCTTACATTGGATTTACTCATTAATATATTAATTTTCTTTATAGTCCACTAGACATCTAAGCAAGGTCTTTACCTTTCTTTAGTATAAGAACAACTCTAATGTTAACACCAAATTTGGCTGTAAATATACATATTCCTAAGAATGCTTAAATAAATATGGGTTTGCTCCAATGCATGTAGTAGTGTATATCAATTAAAATGTTATAGTTCCTAAGCACGGTCTTTACCACCATAGTTGTAACCATCTTGACCACCGCCTCCACCATCCCGCCTCCACCTGCCCATTGCCACTAGCTACATAAAAACAAATATAGGGGGAACCCCTTTTTCATTCTTATGTTCTAGAACTTCGTTTCAACCTGAGCTCAAACCTGCTTTGACTGGTTACCTAACCCGCATGTTTTGCAAGGCTGGTTTGGTGTGATGAAAGATGGATGGTATCACAACATTAAATCACATGAAAACTGGTGTCTTGGTTGGAAATCACTTTGTACACTGAATTCTGCGTTTTAATGTTAATAATCTAAGGACTTATAACTATAACTTGGGCATATTGAATCTTAATTTAACAGTCAGGTGTATGATTTGATGATAAGGTTATGCTTAAAATGCTAATTTGCAATTGCTGGGTTTGTAAAGGTGAGAAACCTTTCAGGCGAATGGATATCAGCAGTTCCCATCCCTGGAACATTTGTCTGCAATATTGGTGATATGCTGAAGGTACGCACAACAGCTGAACATATCAACTCCCCCCTTCCCACCCTTTCAGGGCACCTTATGTACTAAAACTTATTGATTTATCCTATATACTATTTGGTTAACTGCAGATTTTAACAAATGGTATTTATGAATCAACATTGCATCGGGTCATTAACAACTCCCCAAAATTCAGAGTTTGTGTGGCGTACTTCTATGAGGTTGGTTTTCTTTCTCTGTTTTCGTGCAAATTTATTGTTATTGTGAATTTATGATCCTAAGTTGCTTATTTCATATTGTGAGCAGACAAACTTTGATGCTGTTATAAGTCCCTTGGATATGTGCCTAAAGAAGACTGATGGAAACAACAAACTTGGAACAGCTATTTATGGGGAGCATCTAGTTGGTAAAGTTCTCACTAATTTTACATACTGAAACCGCTATATGTATTGGTTCAAATCATTAAATAGTTATGAACCAAAAGAACCACTTTTTAGTCTTTGGCTCATATTTCAATGGATGGTTGAGATCTCACTTTCTTAGAGTGGATGGAGTCGTCCTGCTGGAGAAGGCTTATCGGGCTCCACAGCTTCTTCCCTTGTGCATAGGTTCCCCCTTTTCCAGCTTCCCTCACTCACATCTCACTTCTCGTTCTTCCCTCTTCCACGTTCCTGACTCCACTCCGCCTCCCCTTATGTCTCTTCCACTCTATAAATCGCTCACAACTGCTTCCTCATTTTGGTTGTTCCATGATCAAAGGCTAAACGTGGTTCCTTTAGTTTCTAATTATTTACTGGTTCTTATCTGAATGCATTGCATGTTAGTTGTAAGTTTTCAGTCTGAGTCACAAAAAATGCTTTGAGATACTTGCAACTAGGGACTTCCGAATGTTCTATAGGATTTAAATTATTTTTTAAAATTATTTGGCATTGTGTTCTGAAAGTGAAAGCGATTATGTGATACAGAATAATCAGTTTAATTAGTGGATGTGAAAGATAGGGTTTATGTTGTTTCAGGTGTGATAATCATATTTCATATATGAAAAGACCTTATTAGTTAAGGATTTGAAGAGTAAAATGGTCAAATGATCGGCATTAGTTCTATTACGAGTCTCCAAATTCCTTTATCAAAAACTGATTATTTCACCAATGTCCAAGGACCAAGATCATTCTATCATACCATGCGTCATGTGCCTTGAGGATGAACTAAATAATTTCATGGACGAATAACCAAAAGTCCAAAACCAAATATATAGTTAACTTTAAAAATATTAGTCTTAGAAATGAATCTAGATTTTATTGAGTTTTTCACGCTTGAATGCTTATAAAAGAAGCTCAAAACACATACAGTTAAAACTTGAACATTGTATCATCAGCTAAATAGTAGCTTCAATGTTGTCACACCACATGGTTGGAAGATAAGAAAAAGAAAAATGTAACTCATACATAACATAATCCAAAAAACATTGGGAACTTGAGCTAACACTTGTATTCAGCCTCACTGGAATGAGTATTTGTGGTGCTTTTAGGAACCCCAACTAATGAGACTGGATACAAGAAAAGCACAATAACAGTGATGGTCATGAGGATATTTTGCAAGTAATTTGCACTGTTAGCATCAAATTGAGCATGACCCAGTAGTGATAATATTATCAACATGAGCATGTCCAAGTAATAATGATATCATCAAAATATACATGAATATAAATGTTACTAAGTTGGAAAACCAACACACTCAGAGGTAATAGATGCATTGAATTCGAGAGTTACTAGAGTCAGGAGAGTGCTTGAAACCTAGCCTGAGGTGCTTCTTTACACAAAGAGGGAACAACACCACGAGCTATGTTAAAAGTATATTAAAATAATATGTATGAAGTATGTGCGGATTATAACATAGATATCCTTGATTAATAGGAGTTTATCCAAGAAATATAATATTATACAGACAACTTGTCGTTTCTGACATCCCAAACTACCAAAGAGAAGGATATAAAAGATAACCAAAGGCGGTATGAGGATTTGTACAATCAAGATGAAAAATATTGGCGAGTGTGCATGAAAAAAATTCTTTGTAACATGAAATGTGAAGGGTCTGTACAATCAAGACAAGAAACACTGCAATAGGGTGCCAGGGTGGTCATCAAACAAAATTCCTGTGCATGAAAAAACCATGTACAAGCAATATTTGTTTTTCCTTTCCGCCACACCATTTGAGGAGTGTAAGAACATGAAATGTGACATGTAATGCGAGAATTAGCAAGAAAACGTCTTTTTATTATCTCTAGTAAGTTTATGGTACACATCATGTTGTAAATGTTCAATGGTGATGGAAAACAGATTTTCGGTATGAGTTTAAAGGAAACGAATTAGCAGCCTTTTAACAGTTCTTTGAATTGAACATTTTAAGTAGGACTATATGGTTTGAATTATCGATTTAGTTTGGACCAAAACTGAACTATTATTTCATATTTATATCAAATTTAAAATTCAAAGAATATGATTTTGTAACTGGTATCCAAGTAAAAAAATCAGCAGCAGCACTATGGCCATATGCATATCAACAGCTCAATTTACATAAAGACAATTACTTATTGTTGAGTCTTTTTCACGTAAAGAGGGAATCGAACGCCACGAGCCCGAAGCCGATCAACCACACTGTAAAGATATTCAAAGCTGAGCTTCCTTTTTACATTGAAATCGTCCCTTATGTCAGGGTGCGTTTCAAACCATTTCCTCAACATCCCATAAACATGAGAAATTATAATATTCCATCGAACAGGGTACTTCTCACAAAGCTTTAAATACTCCACAACCAAGTCCCCACGATCCAGTTTTCCGTCTTCAAAACCATCTTCACCGTCTGAAACCCATTCACCGCTTCTGAATCCACCAAATAGTGCTGGGTTATCAAGGAGAGCCTCTGCTGACATTACTCCTTCAACACCTGAATTTTACATGTTCTGGTTATATGGAGTTTGAGAGTTGCTTAAAGTGTACTCAAAATGCATAAAACCTGCTAAATTGTTTTGTTAAAAAGACTTAAGAATGGTTGGTTAACCCGACCCACCCATCTTTTCCAACTCTACCTGTAGTTGTCAAGCAGCTTTGAACATCATCCATGTGACGGATATTCCCGTTTGCAAGAACCGGAATTTTAACGGCATTTTTGACAGATTTTATGGCATCCCAATTGGCCCTTTCTCGGGTCCTTCCATCTCTTGTTCGGCCATGAACAGCTATCAATGAACAACCGGAATCTTCAAGTAACTTGGCGTAGTTTATTGTGTCTTGCAGTACTGGAAATATACGGATTTTGCAGGATACAGGGACAGTAAGATTGGTGGCCAGTTTTTCAACAAGAGATTTAACAAGAGGGAGGTCGTCCATAAGGAATGCACCATAATTTCCAGTCCTGGCAATACGTTGAGGACACCTGAAAATAAAGAAGACGATATACATCATCCAGATAATCCAATACCTTAATAACATAGGGTGGTAAA
Organism: Flaveria sonorensis; assembly: GCA_025506505.1. NCBI lineage: Eukaryota > Viridiplantae > Streptophyta > Magnoliopsida > Asterales > Asteraceae > Flaveria > Flaveria sonorensis. The sequence continues at coordinate 60,521,617 of CM046432.1, forward strand.
TGCAATATGAGTCCTAAATAAGATGCCACCAACAAAAACAAAAGGGTTTAACCTACAGGTGTTTATCTCGCATGGTTCAACCGGTTAGAGTTTTGTATGGTTCAGTTTTAAAAGTTTAACTCGTTCCAGTTGACAATTTGGAACTTGAAATCAGCCGTGTAGCCATTTAATGGCTAATACAGACCAATCTAGCCAACCCAAATAGTTTGGTTTGTCGTTTCCAACTATAGTTAGCAGTTCAGCCAAGTCACAACCAGCCACACCATAAAAACCCTTAGTTTAATCTAGCATGTGAAATGAGACCAAGCTAAGTTGTGTATATGTTGAACATGAATAAAAATTTAGGAGATTTTGTCTAAGACTTCAAAAACAGAACAAAGATGGAAGCGATAAATGTCGAAATACTATAGAATCTCCAAACATGTCAAAGAACAGATGGGCTTGGTTTGAGTTTAGATGCATTCAATTCAAGGGTGTTGTAAGCATTTCTTGCCTTATCTTCTTCATCTTGTTAGAAGAAAAAGCTTACCCCAGGTTAATGTCAACATAATCACATAAAGATTCCACTCGGTGTGCTGCTTCTAGCAAGATATCAGGATCATTTCCACAGAACTGGACAAATAGTGGTCGATCTTCCTGTCATGAAAATGGATTCAGTCGATTTCACATGAGATGATATCAGAGTAAACTTGAAAACAGAGTAGAACAGTAGCAAATTGAGTATTTCACAGTTTAAATTGCTAGCATCTGTTGCAGACACTAAAATTGAAAACAAATATATCTTCACTGTTACTGGAGTAAACCCTAGCCATCACATGATTGTATCATGAATAGCATTGAATTGTATGATTACATCCATACAATTTGCACAAATCAAAAGTTTACACAAAATCATCAATTTGGGAACACAATCAACGATTTGACAATAAAAGATCCAGCTAGACCTCGACGCTACGGCAATTGACGCTCACGATCTGAAACTTTCTATTCAACAATCGACCGTAAATTCAGGTTTCAGATTAACACAACGACGTCGTACCTTACAGGTGCTGAATTCTCTAGAACGAAACTTGTTACTCTCCGCAAAGCTACGAGAATGAAGCATCGGAGTGTAAGCAGCTTCGGCGCCGTACTTCCGGCAAAGCATTCGGAAGGGGAGCTCTGAGCCGTCGTACATGGGGGCCACTATAAGCTTCGGCTGCTTCAGTTTGTTCCAGTGAGCCCACGCTCTCTCCTCCGACCTCCGAGTGTTGGTCTTCGGTTGGGTGATTGCAGGTGTAAGGAGGAGATGACAATGACATTGCTTTATGCAACACACCGTCGTGATGCGGTGGTGAGACGGTGGATAGACGACGGAGAACATGTGTTGTGTGGGAGTGATTGTGGATCGTAAAACTGGATAGACTGTTTGTTGATGTCATCGGACTTGCAATACAAGTCACTACTCACTTCCTCCGACTTCTTTTATTTTTTCCTTGTCGGGGCGTTCGCGTGCGTGTTCTATATTATATGGATGATTGTAAGTAATTACGAGTGAATGATAGAAATAATGTTATCGTTAATATGTATATTTGGGGTAAATTCTGTTCACTTTTATAATTTTTTATATTTTTAGAAGTGTTTGTGAGTGAAGAAGAACGAAATGTAATAATAAATATATAAAAAATATTATTTAATTAAAAATAAAAAAAAATAATTTTTAATATAATTATAGGGATGAAGATGACAAATAAAATATAAATGTTGTTAATCACATGCCACGTCTACTTCAATTCGGAGAAGTTCCACCAATCTTTTTTTCTTTTTTAATCTTGTCATTGACTACTAACCTCCTTCTTTTGAAAAGCAAAGCAAATTTTATTAAAGAAAAGCCAGCAAAGTACTTAATCCCAACTAAAGAGTTACAAGAAGTAAGCATACAAAGCAACACCAACTAGAAAAACAATCCAACAAATAATCAAGCAACATCAAAATAAGCACCACAAAGACCATTCCTTAGTCCTCGTCTTCATCCTATTCTTCACCCATAATGATCTAAGAACCTTGATGTCCACGACCACCTTTGATTGGGAGACTGATTGACTAATTTACCATCGAACATGACAATATTCCGATGCTTCCAGATACACCAATAAGAGACAGGAATAATAGCATGTAGCATCTTCTTTTTGTAAGAGTCCATAAGATTTGATTTATGCAAATCCATCAAATCTTTGAAGGAAAAAGCATAAATCGGTGGAATTTTACACCATCCACTCACTTGAGTCCAAATATAATCAGCAAAGGGACATGAGGTAAAAAGATGATCAGTGCATTCCTTTAATTCTTCACATAAACAACAAGTTGTAGAATTAATGTGGACATTCCTAAGGTAAGAGCCTTGAGAGTGGGGTACTGATCCATTTCCACCTGCCAATTAAAAATATTCACTTTTCTCGAGACCCACTTGTTCCACGGGAACTTGTACAACCCATCATTTCCAACGGTAGACAAGCAAAGATCTTTTTTAACTTGACCGAGAAGAACTCAATCCCATGAAAACCCCAATACCATCGATCCGAAGAGGAAGAAAAAACAACCGATGCTAATAGTTTTAGCAAATCATTAAGCTGTAACAACTCATCTGACGAGAGAATGTCCCTTTTCCAATGCCAAGACCATGTTATCGTCGAACCATCAATCTTTACACATTGATTCACCATAATCATCTTTTGTTGCTCAAGAGTGATGTGCGTAAAGTATATATACATTTGATATGAAAATTCAAACAATTTGTTTTAATTTAAAGAAACGATTATCACATTTACACTAACTACACACAATAGGCAAGTGCACCTATCGTATAATAATATAGCTTGAGGTAAGAAGCGAGTATCGATCCGTGGACACAATTGCTCCCAATACTAAATCATCATCATTATTTAACCGATCAATTGAGTTTGGATTTATAAATATTGAATTAACTAAAATAATTAGCAAGTTGAACTAGCAAATCAATAAAGTAAAGATAAAGATACACAATCAATTAAAGATACCACTTGGACTTTACAACTAGCAAACTCAAGGTGAGATTATTTTTTACAAATAATACATGGAAGTAGCCTAAACCCCCATCAAGGATATCTAGACTTATAACCAATCAAAAAGCTAGAACAATAAACACACAATAGCCACCTAAAGTTATGCTATGAGGAACTAATGATACAATTATGTCAATCTTAAAGATGAATTAGACTCCCGTTAGGGTTACCTATTCCATAAAATTTTTGGAAAGTAAACACGATAAACACATGACAACCACCTAAACTTGCGTAAAATAGACAAAACTATAACTACTTCTCAACTCATGAACATCAAACCACGATTACAAAATCAATTCATAACCAATGACAAGAGAGATTCATGGCATACATCATGGTTTTCTCAAACATAAGCATAAGGGTGCTTATTTGCCTAATTTTACTAAACCCCCAACCTTCAGTCACCATTCTTAGTCAAATATCACAAAATTACACACAAAAGATGCAATCATATGCATAAGTCTTGTAAAAACATGAGGTTTTCTAACATAACATGCTTACAACACCCACAAAGTTGAAATTTTCATAAAACTATAATAAATACACATAATCATTAAAAAGTCCATCATGACATTAACATAAACAACAACAAGAATCATGTGCAAGTTGTTAAATCATGCTAAGTTCCATCTACCCAAGTGATAATAGAAGTTTAGCCCATGAGGCTTACAAAAAACATACTCAAACTCAAGAACATAGAAGAACTCACAATAAATATAAAGAAATTCAAACCAATTTTGAGTGGAAATGGGGAGGATGATGTTAGATCTTTCGTGAAAGTGTGAAATCTTCAATCTTTGCTTTAAAATCTCCCAAAAACTCTTAAGAAATACTCAAAAACATCTAAGGGTTTGAGGGAGTCTAGGGTTTTAAAAAAAATAAAAGTTATGTTGGAAATGAGATGTATGGTCATATCATGGCCATAGTGATATGATCATATTCAGCTTCAGAAATAAGTTATATGAAGTTTGACAGTTTATATGGGTATATTTTTCTTTAATATGGTCACATCAGAAGCATTTTTGTACTTGAACTTTTTCAAATCTTAGGTTTTTTTCACAAAAATCACCGAGCTTCACCCGATAACTATAAAATTCAAATAAAACACAAATCAGATAGGGTTTAGTATTTAAACTTACTTGTTACAGTTTAAGGTTTAGAAAAATAATTTTAACCTCTTTCATAGTTCAACCCATAGGCTTACCTAAACTATACCGGAGGAGGGTAGTCGCCCACCCTAAAAGAATATCCAGTGTTATATATAAGTGAAAATCTTGATCGGCCCTCATAACATTTTGCAATCCTCATCCCCCTCATAAGCTTTTGAAACTGAAGAAATAACAAGATTGTCTCAAACACATTGTCAATGACGGAACTACAAGAGGGTCTGATGACCTTTCAACAATCCGTCGAATCACATTTTCTCACTAATCGGGGTCTATAACCGAGTAGCTTTTTAGTAGTTTCACCCTCAGATAATCAAGTACTAAATATAAAGAAAAAAGTAAAAATTTATATCAAGATAAATTTATAACAATAAAACAAATTAAAATTATATTGATTTCAAGATATGAGGGAACAAATTTATATGTATTGGCCGATATTATTCCCAAACATGTTGAACATTATCAGTATTAAAGAGTTTGGCAACCGTTTTAATAATGAGTATAGTTACTTCAAACAAATCAGATATCACCACATGTATTAATATAATTGCTTCAAGCATCACATATCATCACTTTTATGATATAATTGTTTCAATATGGTTCTTGATATACGGGAATTGTCTGAACGATATAATTCGGCAATGAATCGAATCCGACCCTGTCTGACCTGAACTAGATTGAAAAATATATTATATTACAATATAAAAATATTCCACCCCTCATAAAAGAAAATTTTGGATTTGTCACTAGTTCAGGCAACAGTTTAAATCTTTGCACTAGTTGGTTAACCTTTATCATATATTTCAATTTTAGAACATGCATTTATATATGTACACATAATATTTATGAACCACTTTTTAATACAAACTAGTCAAAAGACAGTTCAAACCACCAAACTAAACCGTTTTTGAATGGTTTGGCAAGTCGAACAAGCATATATAATCTATTAGGTTTCCTTTGAGTTTTTTGAAATCATAATTAGTAGTTCAACCAAAATTTCTTCAAAACCAGTTAAACCAAACTATAAACCCTTGTAAAAAAGCGAAGTGTTTGCGCAACTATTTTGCTCTTTCAGGCCTTACATTTACAAAAGAAAAAAAAAGAAGCCTAAACTATGAGCCTGCAGACATGATAGTTTAGAACATGTCACTTACTACTTTACTAGGGGCAAATAAAAACATGGGTGGGGTTTAAAAATATAATGATAATCACCTATGTGGGTCTAGCAATGCTTCCATATATCGAAACAAAAGGGGAAAAAGACTTTCAATCACTGGTGGCATTTTTATGCAGAGAAACTTTACTTCAGCAATAATTCAACAACAAATAAAAAATTTAGAACTTTAAAGATAAATTTTCCAATCTTTTATGTAATGGTGCAATGGTAAACATTTATTTTCCCTCTAGCTTATGTCTAACGCCTGAATCTTGTTTCTGATGGTTTTCAACCATAACCTCGCCACATTGAGTGTAAACTATGATTTATTTGTCACATAGTTGAAAAATTACATATTACAAAGTTTCCATTTCGAATTTTTAAGTTTCCTCTCTTATCCATTTTCAATCTTTTTTTTTTGGCCGGTAAGTAACTGCAATAAACGACTTCAAAGGGATGTCTTATAAGTGGTTAAGTATGCCCCATAACCATAATGTTAGATGTTTAAATTTTGTAAGATACATGTTGTGATGTATTTATGCTAAAACATCTAAGGATTGTTTTAAAAAAAAGTAATCTACAAGTCTACAATAGATAAATTTCCGGTTTACTTGCATGGGTTTCCTAATTTCCTACCAAATTTTTAGAATTTCTCTTTTCAAGTAAGATTTTAACTATAATACTAATTATGAATCTTATTGTATGGGTTACTTCAACTTTTAACTACCGACTTATCTTTTTAAACTTTTTTTCTTAGTGTTTCATTCTAAATTTTGAGTTAATTTTTTTCTCCTTTATTATTTTTTTTTTCCTATTATGTTATTTCTCTAATTACATGTGTTTGACAGTAATTTATAACACATTATTGTTATTATTAGTTTAGACTATACTATATAGATATCGTTGCGGGACCTGTAAATATAGATGCCTAAAGCAGTTGCTATTTCTTAACATACTAGTGCGCCCATGTCCAAAATGTTAGGGATTCAGAATTCTAGTTTTATGTGGGTTTGTGCTTATGGATACCTATGTGTAAGTCAGCATTTGTGTGTGTAAATTAGTGTCGAAGTGCTTTGTGGGTTTGGAATAGGCTGGAAATAGGTTTTGGAATAAGTGTTCGTGCTTGCGAGTTGTTTATTGTGTTGTATCTTTGTGGCCTTTGCAATTTGTCAGAAAGGGTAGTTTCAAGAGTAAAACACCTAATGAAGTTGAATGACTCAACATAAACAAATAAACGTTAAGCGATTGTAGTAAAAGAATTGAGAAACTTGGTTATTATTGTGTGAAATTACTATTTTTTCCTAAAAACTGATTAAAAAAAGCCGATTATGCATGTTGTATGTAAGTAGCGTAATTATAGCGTGAATACCATAATTATAGCAAGAATTGCTTGATTATAGCATGTCACGCTTAAGGAGCATAAATTTATATTGAAACATATATGACGCGTGTTGCTTTCTATTTACATACACTTGGCATTTCATTTCATTTTATACAATAACTACCCGATGTATACGGACCGAGAGAGCTTATTATCGCTTTACAATAATATACAAAATGAGAAAATTTCATGTTTTGATTTGTATCTCATTTGAGATGTGACCTTTCCCCGAATCAAAGTCAATAAAATATCAAGATAACTTAAATATATATCTTAAGCTACATTATCTTGATTTTGTTGATATTTTATTAAAAACTTATTAATAATAATTTCTGTCACCCTCATTAATTTGTGGGATCCATTAACATAAGACATAAGGAGTGGAATTAGATAAGTGGTCCAAAACATTTCAAAGTATTATCATTAACAGAATATATAATATAATATTCATGTCGTTTCTAATTATGCTACTTTTGAATATTAGAAACTCGTGAAACGTGGTCGCAACTCGGACTAGAAAAACCATCCATGCAACAACACATGGATGATTACATTATCATGTTTGAAAAACAAATGAGTGACGAAAAATGTGTTGTTTTATAGATATAGGTTAATTATGATAATATATTTACATGCGCTATTACATTCAGGTTAATTATGAAAATCTATTTGGTTTAATTTCAGAGAGTCTGATTAAAAGATAATATAATTATTTTTCTAAACCGAAAAAGTTAACTGATAGATATAGCCGGTTTGTAAAAGCGAAATCGGAGTCACACATTATATTATTACTCCTTACAATTCTCATTGTTGAAAGGAAACTAGAATCTGTTTTTCTTAATATATCCTAATTTTAAGAAGGAGCTGAGTTCTATTTCATAATTTTTGTAATAAATTTTCATTACCCAAATAACAAGTTTTTATCTTGTTATTGCTAACCTCTTATATTACAAACGACGTGTTTTCGTAACTTGAAAGATTTTAATCAAATTTCAACATTTACAAGTTAAACCAAGAAAATATAAAATATCAAGATTTTTGATGACTAACATTCTAACAATACTTTAAAGTATAAACAACATGGTATAGTGTGTGTGTAAAAGTGACAAATGTTTGAACCAATAGGCTGTGTTTAAATAAGTAACCAACTATATTTGACAATATAGAATCCGATCATATTATTGAGTCGGATTTCTTGCAACAAACGAGATCCTACTATAATCTTAAATGCTAAAAGATATTATGTAGCCTTTTTTAAGAAAACCATATTGATTACATGAAAAGAGATATGTTTGTGTTATTCTACCAATGATACTTAGAAATGATAATAACAAAATATTTAGAAAAACAATATATTTTTATATAGTTATACTATGTTAAAAACTTGTGTATTAGAGAAGTTAAATAAAAAATTATTAAATAGTTAGTAATAAAAACTTAAAAATTATAAAACAATATTTTGAGATATGAAATTATTAAAGTTACGTGTAAATAAATACTTTTAGTAAAACTACAATAATGTTAAAAATGAAATGAGATAGTTATAATTAATAAATCTTCAAAAACTACTTTATATACCATATATGATGTTGTATAAGTAAATTTATTTTTTTTATCTAAAATTAATACTTTTAGTCATTCTCTACTTTTAAACCTACATAATACAACGTACATATGGCTAACTGCCTAACTATATGTGAAAATTGGTTGTTTAAAAACATTAGATTGTAATTGTCCTTCACTTTTATTTATGTCCCCTTTAAACTTTAAAAGTGATCCTTTTATCTATAGTTGTCAATTCATTTTGGAAACAATTGATCAAAAAGTGGTTTACTTTCGCCCCTCTCCCCACACTTTTTTCCGTCAATAGTGTTGATTTTTGGCTCGGCAGTGTAAATTTTCGGTCCGGTGGTGGAAATTTTTTAATAAATATAGTGTTCGCCTTCGCCCCGCTCCCTCTAAACCGTGGTTCAAGCTCCGCCCACTGCTAATAATTTAACATATTTAAAATCAATTGTCTCACATAATTTGCTAACTATTGATTTTCTTCAATTAACTTTTTCAAATTAAAAAATAGGATACGAAGATTTGAAATAAGAGAACTGGAGAAAAGAACTTTGTACTCATATAATACGAAGAGGTGACATAAGAGAAGTGGAAAAACACTTTTTTTTTTAACGACCAACTAATTAAAATCCGGCTACCCAGGGTATCTCAATAGCGAAAAAACATCCCATTCGCCCGCGAGCACAAATAGCGCTGGGTAGCCCAAACTCACCAACCACCAATTCCAGGGAAAACCCGCCACCCGAAGGCCTATTGCGGTATAACCCGACCCACCAACAACATTTTGCTGCTAGTAGGACTCAAACTCACAACCTCCCTTAAAAAAACACTAATAAAAGCAATGCTCACTAACCAATTTTCGGAGTATATTGATAGTATTAACAAAGATTCATTACCCAATTTTCATAGTAAATGATTTCAAAGGTTACAACTAGCACTCATAAAAAATTAAATAATCTTTACTATTATATAATATAAAAACTTAGGACAAATTAGTAATCTACTCTTTATTTTAAGACACCATATGAAAAATCATAATGTATTCAGTATCCTTGCTTCTCTTTCTAGATTTCTTTCATATTTATCTTTTTTTTAATAAGAGTTTTTACTTTTAACATATTTATTTTAATTAATAATTTTTTTTACTTTTAATATATTTGTTTTAATTGATATCCATACCTTATCAAATATCACATTTTCAATAATAATATTATATGATATAATAATGAATTGTCAAAACATATGTAAATATCAACTATTATTGTGACATGCCTATGTTACTAAAATCACCAAAACCAAAATAACGCAAAAAACTATAATTGTGACATTATCATATACGCTCAAAAGTCAAAACTAAACCGTGACAAAACGTAGATCTAATCTGCTATATAATAAGATTCACCAAGATTGTACTAGAATAATTTCATACTTTTACACAAGACCCACAAATTGACACACAATGATTCAAAGACAACACCAACGTATATTATTAGAAACTAAAAACCAAAAAAAAGCTTAATGATCTCAAGACAAAAAAAAAGTTAAAACCCTTCTCAACTCCAACCCTATTAGGCATTTAGGCATCTCTCACCAACGCCAATGTATATTATTATTATAACTTAAAAACCCCAATAAAAGCTTAATGATCTGAAGACAAAACATAAGTTAAAACCCTTCTCAACTCCAACTCTGTCTGGCCTCTCTCGCCATTAGGGTACCATCGTTTTTGAGGCACCGTTTACCCACAGAAAAACGTGAAAAACAAAAGGTTGGTGGGCCCTATCCTTTTCATTTATATTAAATCTATATAGAGAGAGAGGGAAATAATTGTTCTTAAAGAGATGGTGATAATGTGACAATATTTATTTAGGGTTATTCTTTTGATTTTATGATGTGGCATATGGCAATCACGTTCCTTGCTATGCATTATCATTGATAAACGACATGAACCCTGGTTTAGACCGTTAACTAGCTACCAAATTAATAATGTATGTGACCCACACGAAAAAAGACTAGTTTCAAGTTTAAGCCTTTATCATTTGTTTTGACCCGTTACCAAAAGTACTCTTGTATCCTATTTTGTGAGAAATAGGAAAGGCGAAGAAAGATCAATCTTGAAACCTCAGTTTACCAAGACACTTTGGTTGCCAGGACCACACCAAATGACCAAATACTGTGGATACAAAGTTATGACGCAAAACTTAATAATATTCACAGATAGCAATAAAAGAAGGTTGTATAAACACGGTGAAGAAGATCAACAGAACTTTGATTTGACAAACAGATGCAACACTTTGAAACACTACAGAAACAACCAAAAAAGGGCCAAACGGGCTAAAAGTCACGATTTTAAGCACGATCATGTGATACAAACTAAACCAAGATTAGCACCGAAACTCTCTTAAGAGTTTAAGACACAGTGCAATATTCTACGACTGTGAGAAAAAGAATTACAAGAGAAAGTTGAAGCAAAAACAAGTATCAAGAGACAGGACACCTACAATCACAGCCAACGAAGAACTCAACTTGAGATCAAACTTGAAAAAAGAAAAAAAAAGGTGAATGATGCAGTGATTGTAATGAAATGCAATCAGATATTAACACCATAATGCAAACTTGTGATCAATATAAGTTGTTCATATGTGACGGTTCATGAGCTACCATTGGAGTTTGAACTGCTATTACCATTTGACCACCTTCTGAAAGTGCAAGGCACAAGACTCCTGCCTCCAAGAAACCCAAATCTTGTCTTGAATATTGATCTCCGACGACCATTACCAGTTGAGCTAGATCGAATAGAAGTGGGGTTGGGTTCGCTAACAGCTGTTTGGCTAACGATTGGGGGAAACTCAACTACATCCTCTTGCACACCACCATCACTAGCACTTGCATCCACAGCTTCAGTTTCAACCTCACAGGCATCTAAACTGACCACCAACGAACCTCTGCGAGCGCGTAACCAATCTCCAACTTCATAAGTCACATTTTTGCACTTTTTCACCTTAATCTTGACCAAATTAGGGCAACCCCAAGCAAAAGCTTCAATCCCTTCATCAGATACAGGACACCCCTTGATACATAGCTTCTTCAAAGCAACACATTTCGACGCGATACACGATATCTCCCCATCAGCTATTGTCTCACTCCCACACAGAGCTAATCTCTCCAACTTTTGACAATTTGTAGCAATTGCTTCTAAACTCACCAAATTAGGGTTTACCCCAATCAAAACCAACTCTTGAAGATTCACACTATGTTTAGCAATTGCAAGTAAACCCTCATTCCCAATCCTATTCGTTCGCCAACCGTCGATATGAAGCTTTCTCAAGTACTTACAGTGCTCAGCGACGGCCACAACTCCGGCGTTTGTGCATTCCGGCGTCTTCACAATATGCAAAATCTCCAATTTAGGGCAATTCGATAGCGACGAAAGCCCAACATCACTCACCTGAAGCCTATCAAGATGAACTTCAACCAAACAGTTGTCCGCAGTCGCAATCGCCTCCAACAACCGATCCCAATCCCCTAAACAACGCAGCAGCTTCAACGTCTTCAGCTTCTTCGAACCAGTGATCAACGGTCCGAACAATTGTCCGTTGTAAAGCTCCTTAAGACACACCGATTTCAGCGACGAAGCAGCAGCACCGGGGCCGATGGGCTCCGCCGCTCCGGCGTCGGTGACGTCACGTAACCTCTTAACGGAAAGTTCCTCAAGAGACGAACAACCCTCGAGCAGTGCGTTTATGCCTTTAACACCAAACATGCAAGATCCGCACGAGAACTTCTTCAAACCCTTGCAGTTGTTCGCTAGGGCAGCCATACCTACATCGGTTATCTCGCGGCATCCACGGAGCTTGAGGCGCGTGAGATTAGGGCACCGTAAGGAGATAAGAATCAAGCCCTCATCACCTATACTGACGGATCTACGGTCGCATCGGAGAGCGAGTTTGGTAACGGAATCAAAGCGCGAGAAAAGTGAAGGAATGAAGGGGAGGAGATCGGATTGGGCGTTGAGAGCCAGGCGGTGGCGGCTCTGGCCTTCGACGAGAAGCCAGCGGCGGGAGACGAGGGAGCAGCGGTTGCGTTCGCCGGAGGTGAGGAACTGGAAGACGATGGCTAAGCATTCGTCGGGGATTTCAGATGTGTAGTCGACGGTAGTGGGAACAGCGGGTTGGACGTCGGCGAAGGGGTCTTTTTTGGGGTGCATAAAGGAGAAGATGTCTGATCGAGCTGAGAAGGAGGAGGAGGAGAGGCTGGCGGAGCGGTGGTGGCGCTGGGGCGGCGCGTGGGTGGAGGAGGATTGGCCCATCCAAGTGGGGTGGTGGGTGGTGGGTGGTGGGTGGTGGGTGTGGTTGTTTTTTTTTATGAGATTAATAAGGGAGGGGGAGGGTGAGTGGTGATCGAACGGGTCGGGGTATGACCCGTCAAATAAGGGGTTTGAGTTTGACTAACCCATATTCATAGTTAAAGCATTCACAGCAGGTTTGATATATTTATATGAGTGTAATTCTTAAATTATATGAAATGATTGTAAGTGGTTGTGAGTGAAGGAGAGAGAAATGTTACTTTTCAATCTGTAAATTTAACGAATTACTGCTCAAATCCTTATAATTTTTTAATATTTTTAAAAGTTTTTGTGAGTGTAGGAGAGAGAAAATATAATGATAAAGGTATAAAAAAATATTATTTAATTAAAAAAATGAAAGAAAGAATAATGTTTTTAGTATAATTATATGGATAAAAATAAGGAATGAACTGTGAATGCTCTTACACACTAAATGTATTTACCTTTATCTTTATATTTATATTTTAATTTATATTTATATTTTAATATAAGAGTAACTTAAGACGACAAATGATAACACCATAATCATTCTTACCAAAATTTTCTCGCATATCTCATATTAAATAATTACTTTAATTATTAATAATATTATTTAATACTTTTTTAGATTTAATAAATTAAGAAAGAAATATATTCATTAATGTTATTTCTAAATAGAAAAGTTTTTTATAAAATAATAATTTTTTTCTAAAGCATAAAACTTTTTTAAAAATACGAAATATTTTAAAATTAGTATTTTTAAAAAGTCGATTTTTTTAAAATAAAAAATATTCAAATTTAGGAGTTATAATAAGAAAATTTTTAAAAATGATATTTTATACGGTTTGTTTTAGAACAAAATATTTATTTTTTTAGAAAAAAAAATTTAAAAGCAAAATTTTAAAAACTTGATATCACTGTTTTATTATTTATAGTCATTTCTCATATGTAATTTTAGTCATATCATATATTTGAATATCATTTTATAATTACTAATTTTTATTATATTAATATTTTATTTATTCAACCCGTGTAATACACGGGTTTACTAAATCTAGTATATCTATAATCCATACACAAATTTTATCTTTTAATCTAATACAATAAGAGAAACTGTTTTTAAAAAGACCTCTAGCTTATATAATAAGCTTCGTATGAAGAAAAAACTATAATAAAATATAAAAATACCAGAAGATATATGTAATCTTATAAATTTTTAAGACTGATGGAATGATCAATTTTAAGACTTGTGTTATCGATTAAAAATGAAGTGATGAAAGGATTGATAAAGTTCATAAAAAGTCAAAAACAAATGTTGACGATTGAGATCCAAAAATATGAAATACGGATTATCAATTATGACGACATGGTATTCGGGTCAACCCGAATTGTCAAAACAGAACTCAAAGACCAACTTAAATAAGAATTTCACGTTTGGGTTTGATTGTAATCGGGTTTTGTTTTTCGGGTTATGTCAAATAACGATAATAATAAAAGATTAATAACTATTATAATATGAAAATTAGAGATACGATCATGTAAAAAAACAAACTTAAGAATAATTATAAATTAAATAATAATATATAATTATAAACTCGATTGTCCTTCAAGCTGAATGTTCTAAGCTATGTGCAACTTGAAACAAAGTGTAGCAAATTGAGCATATGAGAATTATTGGTCCGAGTATCATCATCTTCATTTTTTATTCTTCTGTAATCTTTTTTATCGGATGATTTTATTACGTGCGTTTGAATTGTTTTCCGGTTTTATTATGTTTGATTCTTACAAATCAATGTTGTTTTTGTTTATTAGGTTTTAAAATTCAGGGTTTGTGTTTGATTCATAGAAAGAAAAGGAATTCAAATAGAAAAGCATAATGATTTGATCTTTAGGAGCAATAATACTTCAATGCAAATGCTCTAATGCCATCAAAACATTTAAAGAGAATTGAAACAATATTAATGAATGTTTTTCTATGTGTATAACAGTTGAAATCAAGATTTGAGAGATTGCAATGAAAATGATAATAATAAAACTTACTAATGATAGGTAAATTGTTTGACGTTAAAAAAAAGGTAAAAGGTCAATAACTATTCTAATAGACGAATTAAAGATAGTATCACACTTGCAAACAAACTTAAAGATAAATAATAAATCAAATTTATTCTAATAATCCTTTACACTTTTTAACATATGTCATTCACACATTTATTTTTTTCATTTATTTTTCCGCCTAAACTATTAGTTTTATTTTAAAAAGTAAAATAACTAATTTCAAAATTTTCTCTTTCTCTCTATATTATGAATCTAAGTTTTTCCTTAATCTATAATATTAAAAAGCCATTTTTCATTAAATAAAAACTAAGTATTATAAATATACTTTTTCAGAAATAAATTTTTCTAAAACTATAATTTTTTTCTAAAGCAACGAAACTTTTTGAAGTAATGAAATTATTTTAAAAGCATTCTTTGTATAAAATAAAAGTTTTATATAAAAAAATTTACAAAACAAACTCGGAGTTTTTAAACAATGAAATATTAATAAAAATGAATTTTTATTAAAGCAATATTTTTTTAAAATGAAAGTTTTAGAAATAATAAAAATGTTTTATTAATTAATCAAATTAGTTACTCATACGTAATTTCAGTCATATCTTATTAAAAATTAACGTTTTACAGTTCCCAACTCTTAATTAATAAATATTAAGTATTTTTTTTACTCAACTCGTGTAATACATGAGGTTATACCCTAATTATATAGTTATAAACTAGATTAAAAACTAGATTTTTAGTAAATAGAGAAACAAACTAACATTGAAATATCAACTATGAAAAAACAATATCATATCACAATAACACATCGATTTCTCATTCCTATCATTTAGTCATTCTAAGTTATTATTTTAGCAAATTATTAAACACCTTGCACACAACATAAGTAAAGCGCAAACCATAAAGAGTAAGAAATGATCAGCAGCAAAATTATTCAAGAAATATTATTACATGATTGATTATTCTATAAATAAATAAATATAATCATCAACACATTCCGGTGTTGGTGTTAATTCCTTTGCAGGTTGTGAAGGGAAACCAGACGTTTTTTTTTTTGTTTAGTCTAGCAATAATAATTTTTAGGGGTAACTTTGCCCAATGTTAGAATGACAATTATGTTTTAAAGGTGTTCTAATTAAGTAACTTAAGTTTAAAAACTTTTATGTTTTATTTTAATTATAAGTTTTAACATAGCATATTTTTCTTTTTGATTCAATTAAGATTTTTTTTCTTTTTCTTTTTTATACTAATGTGAAGTGGTGATATGAATTTTAGGTTTTCTTTTTTTATTTTTTAATATAGTTAACATCTTTTTTATATTCTTGGTTTTTTATTTTAATAGCAGGTTAAACAAAAATTGTAGGTGAACAACCACACACAACCGTTCAATAGACGTAGCCACAGAGATCATCATCACAGTCACTTGTTTGCTTCCTTGACCACCCATGTCAATCATCGCCCCTCTTGAAACAACCATCCAAACTTCAGAGATTCAAACATCCGTCAATCTTCTGCTCAAGCAGAGCAAGATGTTATGACGATAGCTTGTCTATTGAAAATAAAACTTTCGGAGTTGAGTGATATTAAACAACTAGACTAAAGACCAGTGTAATATACGGGTTCAATCATTAAGAATTTCTTTTGATTAAAAAGTTCCGTAAGTCATAATATTATTATTAATACTTTGTATATCGATTTTTATGTTTGATTTTTTAAATCATCTATATCTAATATTAGTAGCCTTTATTTATCAATGGTTATAAGTTTAAATAATATATAATATAAAATAAAATAAACTTATAAAAAAGAACTTAGGTAATAAACAAATTTATTAAACATGAGAACATCCATAAATATTCGATGATTTCTTTTGTATACAAAATTTGATGTTCTGTTTGTAATTTTACCATCATTGTTTCATATTAATAATTTTAATTTATGTCTATCTGTAACTTAAGATAATGCAATATAGAGCTTGAATTGATGCCAAAGATCAAACATGCAATGATTACACAAAAGTTTGGACTATCTTTGTAATTTTTAAGTTTGGGGACCAAACATGCAATTTGATTAAACCACAGGGACCATATATGTAAATTTCTTTTTTGTTTGGGGACCAAACATGCAATTTGATAAAAAACATAAATCAATTTCATAGTTACGTATACTAAAACTAAATCAAAGTTTCATGCATTCATAAACAAAAACATAAATCAGTCAAATTGATGTAAAAAACCAAAATACTAAAGTTTATCTTGAAATCAAAATCAAAATCCTTGAATCGTACGGACCATTTCTACTGTTGCAATCGAGATTTGTATATAAGCATTGAATTTAGATTTTGCAGAAGAGCTGTTGCGATTTAAAACTTGAGGTGTGAATAATATTAAATAGATTGTAAGGAACATCTGAAGATTAAAAGGCTGATGCAACCAAAGTATACCAAAACAACCAAGTCTTCCTGCATGCACTAAGGAACAAAGATGAACTAGCTTCGGAAGTTGTACACTCACAAATAAGTCTAAGTGTAAAATCTTCCGAAGCCAACATTTCAGAAGAAGTTACTTCGGAAGTTTCACACTCATCAGAAAATTATGATAAGTGTGAAATCTTCCGAAGCCAAAGACTCATTTCTTTCGAAGCCAAAGATGAAGTCTTCCGAAACTTCAAAAGGCAAAGTCTTCCGAAGCCATTTTGCTGTGAAGACAGATTTCTTCCAAAGACAAAGAAAAGATGCTTTCTCTGAGTTACTTTTTGATAAAGCTGATGTACTTTCCGCTGCTGCTCTGAAGACTCATCTGCTAACATTAGTTGGTGAAACTTCCATACTTTATCAAACAGTAGAAAAAGTCTTTGACTGTAACTTTCCACTTTTGTACCTGTTGACTTGTTTGTTTTAGATTAAGTCAGTGAGCTATGGCATGTCATAGTCACTAGTCAAAAGGCAATCTGCCTTTTGACTGTAGATTGATCTTGTTGTCTAGATTAGTCAAAATTCCAACTGTCTTTTTGTATATTGACGGTTGTAGGATGTAGTATAAATAGTCTCCGGTTCTTGTAATTACATATACTTAAAAACACTTGTAATAGAACTAGAGAATCAATATACAACTTCCTTGAAAACTTAATCTTGTGTTCTTGAGACTTTGTTCTTGTTCTTATAGTTCTATCTCTCTAACATTACTTATGTTGTTTTGTATCATCAGTAAAGTTACAAGTTCCCTATTTGAGTGGTTAAGTGATTTAAGTTCTCTCCTCTTGTAAAGCTAATTGCAATCTTAAGTACCCTTATCGGTCCTGCAATTGGTATCAGAGCATTCCAGGCTCTTGATTGTAAGATCTCACCATCTTAAATGCTCTTAGCTTTACACTTCACTTAACCTTTCAAATGGCAGCTATCTCAAAGGCTGATATGGAAACTGGAACTATGATAAAGTCCCCACTGATGACTCCTGAGGATTTTGATACTTGGTGCCAAAGAATGGAAGGCTTCATCAAATCTCAAGATTCCAGGATGTGGGAGTCTGTTGTCAATGGACCTTATGTATCATACACCACTTCTGCTGGTGGTGGTGGTATGATACCAAAAGAAAGGGATGAATTTTCTGAAGAAGATTGGAAGAAAATTGATATCGATCAGAAAGCTATGACAACCCTTCAAATTGCTCTTCCTAACTCCATCTACAGAGGTTTCAAGAAGTGCAAGACCACCAAACAGCTATGGGATGCACTGAAGCTGATGTATGAGGGGTCCAATGAAGCCAAAGAAAACAAGAAGGACCTCTTGAAGCAGTAGTTTGAAAATTTCACCTCCAAGACAGGTGAAACCATGACTCAACAATACTTCAGGTATGTTAAGATCGTGGACACTCTAGCTGATGTTGGAGTAACCATTGGGAATAGAGATATTGTTAGGAAGTTCATGTCCTCTCTTCCTAGACAATGGACACACTATTGTGTGGTCATTAAGAGGACTGAAAACCTCAAGACTCTTACTCTCACTAAGTTATATGGAATACTCAGTGGATACCAGATGGAGATGAACATGCAAAACTCATCTGGTAACTCTAACAATCATCAGAGTTCATCCCTCCATGTGGTTAAAAGGGATAGCAGAGAACCACAACACCATCTCATCTGCTATCCTGACAAATCATAAAAGGGTCCTTTCATCACCTTTCCAGAGACACCAAGGGAAGGCTACATCCCTGGAAGCCCATTCCAGGAGACAAGTTCTTCACAAGCTTTGTGTCTTCTGATGAAAGTTCAGGAAACTTTCTCTTCACCTTTGAAGACCTAGACTGTATCCATCCAGATGATCTGGAATATATGAAAATAGTTCAACAGATGGCTCTACTCACTCACAGAGCCCAGAAGTTCTACAAGAGGACTGGGAGAAGGTTTCCCAGTAATGTAGCCAGTGGAAAGTTTGGGCTGGACAAAAGCAAGGTAAAGTGTTACAACTATAACCAGATAGGACACTTTGCCAGGGAGTGCAAGGCATCAAAGTCAAATGGTGGCCAAACAAAATCCAGACCAAACTACACTAAGGGAGCTCACCAGAATGAGAAGCCAAGATAGCAAGCTGCAGTTGCTGTTGAAGAAGGAGGCTTTGACTGGAGCTTTCAGGTAGAGGATGCTTCTCCAAACCAATCACTAATGGCAGATCATGATGAAGCCAAGGTATTGGAACATCTTTGTACTCCTGAATGCATTGCTAAAGTTAATAGATACAGGTCCTATAACTTAGAGATGAGATCTGATCTTGAGTCCTTAAACATCTTAAAAGCTGACTTTAAAAGAGCTGAAAATGATTATAAACTTAAGATAGAAGATCTAGAGAAAGCCATTTCAACTCTTAAGCATGAGCACACAAACTACAAGACTCAAATCAAAGATCTCATCTCAAAGTTAACTGAATGCCAGGCTGAGCTTGTGATCAGCAAAGTCAGGGCAGAAAAATATGTTCTTGAAGAAGAGACCTTCAAGAATATAATATCCTCATCCCTACATGCAAAAGTTTGTTATCAGAATAAGCAGAGACTGGGATCTACTGAGATAGCTCCTCCACACACTCTATTGTCTGTAAAATCTCCAAGGTGTGGAACTTGTGAAGATGAGCTTCCCCTCATAGACCCCATTGTTGAAGAGGATGAAGAGGAGATAGTGGAGAATGACTCAGAAAAGAGTGAAGAAGGTCATCCTAAGAAGGGTCACTATTCTCCTAAGGAGAGGAAAGAGTCTGGAATGACCAAATCAAAGAGAAAGAACTTGATTAGAAGAGCGAAGAAAAGATCAAAGAAGACTCAAGAAATCAAGGCCACTTTTGACTCAAAGCAGAAACAAGTGTTCATATCTACAGGTTTTGAAGTGGTAAAGACTGAAAGCTCAACTATGAACTCTAGTACCAGGAGTTCTAGTTTAGTTCCAAATCATTCCAGCAAGAAGAAGAAGACTGACCAGCTGTGTACCACTGCTACACAGCCTGAACCATCCAGCTCCAAAAGCAAGTCTCTCCCTAAGAGGCTTGTTGCTTTATCTACAAAGATGTAGGTGGAGAAGGAAAGTGATCAAACTCAGTCTTGCTTTCAAAAGAAGACTCTCATAAAGAAGGAACTCTACTATGTTATGTGTGCTAGTACTTCTTATATGGCTAAGGATTGCAAGTACAATCCCAAGAGTACCATCCACATGACCAAGAAGAGCATTTCTGAGAAGAAGAAGGAACCAAGAACTTCGAAAGGAAAATCTGTTTCCTTCGAAAGCTCCAAAATGAAGAAAAAGACAAGTGAAAAATTGCCTTCGGAAGAAAAGTTAGTCTAGAAAGAAAGGAATGCTTCTGAAGTACTGAAGCTTGCAGCAGTGAAAGTTAGATCTTCCGAAGGTCTAGTCTCCAAGACTTCCGAAGTTGTCAAAACTTCCGAAGCTTTGAAGGTCAGGCCCAGTCTTCCAAAGGTGGTGTGGAAGATGAAGGAAGACCATGTGACTAAAAGTTCTTCATCAATAACAGCAAATGACCCTCAAAGTTTGAATATAGGATCACTTCTTGTTTCATTGTCTTCAACTTATTTTGATAAGCCCAAGACCAATGAGGATTGGGTTTTTAAGTGTAGCTGATCACCTTCTTTTATGCAGGAACATCTAAAGACCAAGAAGAACGTTTGGATTATTGATAGTGGCTGTTCCAGGCACATGACTGGAAATGGTTCTCTGCTTCAAAATTTTGAGAAAATTGATGGAGCACCAGTTGCTTTAGGAGGGGATTCTGGTGGTTACATTTTTGGAAGGGGCAGCGTCACAAATGGTAAGCTCAGCATTGAAAAGGTAAACTTTGTCAAAGAGCTTGGATACAATCTTCTGAGTGTATCCCAATTTTGTGATCAGAAACACCATATGCTCTTCACTAAGCATGAGTGCATCGTTCTCAAGCTCGGGGTGGCCATTCCTCAAGAGCATATCCTGCTTAGAGCCCCCAGGATAGGGAACATGTACAAGAAGGATTTACATGAAACATCTCCTTTAGGAGAAGTTTCTTGTTTTCTGTCTAAAGCAAATAGTGATGAGTCATTCCTTTGGCATAAAAGAATGTGCCATGTAAACTTTAAGAACATGAATAAATTGATTAAGAATGATTTGGTAACTTGAATGCCAAAGAAAGAGTTTACAAGTGATGACCACTGTGTTGCATGCCTGAAAGGGAAGCAACACAAAGTGTCTCACAAACCAAATGAAATAAACTCCATCACTACTCCCCTACACCTATTACATATGGACTTGTTTGGCCCCGTCAGTGTAATGAGTTTAGGAAGGACCTCTTACTGTTTAGTGATCACAGATGATTTCATAAGATTCACTTGGGTCTTTTTCCTTAGAACTAAGGATGAGACCCCTGAGATTTTGAAGAATTTCATTCTGAAAATTGAGAATCAATATGATCTTAAGGTCAAAACCATAAGATTTGATCAAGAAACAGAATTTAAGAACCAAATCCTTGATACATTTTGTGATGAAAAGGGTATTACAAGACAATATAGTGCTCCCGGGACTCCTCAGCAAAATGGTGTTGCTGAGAGGAGAAACATGACACTTATTGAAGCTGCAAGAACCATGCTATCTGACTCTAAACTGCCCATCATCTTCTGGGCAGAGGCTGTTAACGCAGCCTGCTATGTGCAGAACAGAGTTTTAGTAGTTAAGACTCATGGCAAGACTCCTTATGAGCTGTGGCACAAAAGGAGACCATTTATTGGTTTTCTCAGGTCATTTGGATGTCCTTGCACCATCTTGAATACCAAAGATCAAGTAACCAAATTTGTTGAGAAGTCAGATGATGGACACTTTATTGGATACTCTTCCTAAGCTAAGGCTTATAGAGTATATAATTTCAGAACTAAAGTAGTTGAGGAGTTAGCTAATGTGACCTTCAATGAGCACGCTCCAAGTGTGAAAGGTTCTGGTCCAGATTGGCTATTTGATCTTGACTTAGTTACCAACTATTTTAACAAGTCTTGTGAGAATGTTTCAAGTTCTATAAATAATATATCAACAGGAGATCCTGACCCAAGATTTGAGCTGAGGAGACCAAGCAAAATTATGACTTCAGCTCCTTTGGTGACTAACCCTGCAAATGAAGGTCCTATCAGCATAAACTTGACAAATTCAGCTGATACATATGAGGTACCTTCAAATCCCAGCTCAGAGGTTCAAAACTCAGGAGAAGGAACTTCAAATGCAGGAGGAAATAGAGGTGGTGACAGTGATCAATAATTTCTTGATGCTGATAACCACTCCATAGAGGATAACATAAATGATGTCACACATTCATTGGATCAAGTCTCACTTGATAAATGTGCTGATGTGGTGGGTGACACTTCATTGCCAGATCTAAATTTCTCCAACCTAGATCTGTCTAACCAACTTGCTGTGATCCCTCAACTAAAGATCCACAAGTCACACCCCACCACAAACATCATTGGAAATATTGATACTTGGGTGAGAACCAAAGAAAGTTGATAAGGCTCTGAAGGATGGAAGCTGGGTTGAAGCTATGCAAGAAGAGCTACTTCAAATCATAAGACAGAAGGTTTGGAACCTATGTTCTCTTTCTCAAGGGAAGACTGTCATAGGAACCAAATGGGTTTTAGGAACAAAAGAGATGATAGAGGAATTGTCATCAAGAACAAGGCTAGACTGGTTGTCCAGGGATACACACAAGAAGAAGGAATTGATTACATAGATGTCTTTGCTCCTGTAGCAAGACTTGAAGCTGTAAGAATATTCCTGACCTATGTTGCATCTAAGGATTTCAAGGTCTATCAGCTTGATGTAAAGTGTGCCTTCCTCTATGGGGTGATAGATGAAGAAGTTTATGTCAAACAACCACCTGGCTTTGCAGACCCAGATCATCCTGATTATGTCTGCAAGCTTGATAAAGCTCTATATGGACTGAATCAAGCTCCAAGAAAGTGGTATGAGACACTATCAAAGTATCTTTGTCAACATGGATACAAAAGAGGTACTATTGATGGGACTCTCTTCATCAAAGAAACTGGAAATGACATAATGCTAGTTTAAATATATGTAGATGATATTATCTTTGGTTCAACTAATTCAAAGCTCTGTAAAGACTTTGAAATGCTGATGAAGAATAGATTTGAAATGAGTGCCATGGGGGAACTCAACTTCTTTCTAGGAATTCAAGTGAAGCAGGTTGAAAATGGCATATTCATTAGTCAGTCAAAATATGTACAAGACATACTTACAAGATTCAAGATGACTGACTGTAAGGTTGCAAAGACACCCATAGCCAGAAACCACTCCCTTGGTCCTGATCTTGAGGGGGAGTGTGTTGATGAACATCTCTACAGGGCTATGATTGGGTCTCTTATGTACCTCACTGCTAGCCGGACTGATATCATGTTTGCCATATGTATATGTGCAAGATATCAAGCCAACCCCAAGATGTCACACCTAGTCACTATTAAAGGAATTCTCAGATACCTCAAAGGTGCCCCTAAACTTGGCCTTTGGTATCCAAAGAATTCAGACTTTAATCTATATGCTTATACAGAGAGTGACTATAGTGGTTGCAACATGGCTGCAAAGTCTACATCTTGGGGATGTCAATTCCTTGGTGGAAGGATAGTCTCTTGGCAATGCAAGAAGCAATCCTGTGTGTCTGCATCAACTGCTGAAGCTGAATACATTGTTGCTGCAAGCTGCTGTGCTCAAGTAATGTGGATTCAGAATCAGATGCTAGACTATGGGTTTAATTTCAAGGAGACTCCTATCTATATAGACAACAACAGTGCCATTTCTATTATAGAGAATCATGTGCAGCACTCAAGGACCAAACACATCAACATCAGGTATCATCTGATTAGAGATAATTTTGAAAAAGGATTAATCAAACTAATCAAAGTCAACACAAATGAACAATATGCTGATCTGTTCACCAAAGCCTTTGATGAACAGAGATTTAAATATCTTATATCAGCTATTGGGATGATTAACTTTGAATAGATTTTCTTTAAACACTTAATCAACCTTATTTCTTAAAATTGTGTGTCCTAAGTTGTCTATTAGGTCATTTCATAAGCCCAGTTCTCTCTGGAAGTAAATTAAAATTTCAAGTGATATTCCTTAGATTTGTAAAAATTTATTATTTTGTCTCGGCAGAACTCAATTTGCCTTCGGAAGAAATTTATGTCTTTAAATCATTTAACTACATATCAGAGTTTACCTTCGAAAGAAATTCTTGGAATATCTTCCGAAGCTTAAATATGCTTATAAGCACTTAAATGCATTCAAAGAACAAATTACTTCCGAACGCAATTAAGTCTCGGAAGATTTATTATCCAAGGATAATAATTTTCTCAGACTTAGTTCTTCCGAAGCAAAATATACGTCGGAAGTAATTTCTTTAAGTATATTTCTTCCGAGGCCAAATTTTCACAACTCTTTGAAATATCTTTCGAAGCAAAATTGCCTTCGAAAGCTTTGCTGACAAGCTTCCAAAGTAAAAATACCTTCGGAAGATTTACAACTTCCAAGAAAACTAACTCTTTAGGCGCTTTTTCAGAGGTAGTACCCACTTGCGGATTTCAAAGTTTATCTTTTTGTCTTAACTTTGACTAAAATCCACAGCATATATCTTCTCAACGGTTCCACTTCATCTCTCTACTCTCACAAATCTTTAACCTAAATTATCCCAAAATTCACCTTCTTCTTCCTTTCTTCACTGATAAGCATTACCAAAATGGCCAACATCGATCGTTGAAACGACCCAAACTTCTCCATGCACCTACACAGGCAACATAATCAAGTTGCTCTGTTGCACTCTGAGAAGGATCCAAGTTTCTTCGACGTGTGTAGGTACCTTTCTTCATCTCACTACCTCACCTCCCTTACAATCGATCCTCCTCTCTATGAGGATCAGTTGCTTGAATTCTGGCGTACCTGTCAAGAGGTCACCATGGATGGAGAGAGGGCACTGGCTGCTACAGTACAGGGGAGGGCCGTTTTCATCACTCCGGCTATCATAAATACTCATTTGCAGCTGGATGATGAAGCAGGTGAACTGTCCTTCCCAAAGGAAGCTGTCAACCATTCCTTCTAGCAGATAGGCTATGAAGGTGACTTCTCAGTCAAAACCTTCAAGAAGGGGAAGGTCTCATCCCAGTGGAAATACCTCCTCCATGTCATCATACACAGTTTATCTAACAAACATGGGGGATGGGATCAAGTTCCAGAAGACCTCTCCTTCATAGTCCATGGGATGGTACAGGGAGTCAAGTTTAGGTACTCTCAATTTGTTTACACAAAATTACTTGCTAACTTAGACTCCTTAGAGTATTACATGTTCCCCAGGTATGTTCAACACATTCTCAACTGTGAATTGGGCCTACAGTTGAGGGAGACAGGTAATATTCTTAAATTGGGACAAATGAGGCCTGACATTTTCAAAATCTTAAAGAAGCCAACTGTTGGCTTCTCGGGGTAGAAACAGCCTTTGTCCCAAAAATGTTTGAGCTCATTGCTCAGGGTGACAACCTAGCAGCACCAGCTAGTGTTGATCCCACACCCTCCACCTCTCAACCACCTCAAACATAGCCTACCATCACCATTACCTACACTAGAAAGCGCAAACAAACCCCTGCACTTGCTACTGAGCATGTGCAGGCACATATATCACAAGCCATACAGGAGGAAGTGGAATCTCGAGCTCCCACTTCCCTTGAGGAGCAGACCACTCCCATTCTTTAAATGATCGATGCTGAGGTTCCTCATGCTCAGCCTGATGGGCTCACACAAACAGCCTTAAGCCATCACTCTGAGTCTCAACACTCAAGTGATCAACCTTCTGGGGACAACTACCATCGCCAACCTCTAGACCTTAACTGACCCATTTCTAGCCTTGACTTTTACTCTGATAAAGATTTGGGATTTAGTGATTACCATGAATCTCTCCTTTCTTCCCATACTCTAGGAGAGATGAGTACTCCTGCTTCTCCCACTTCTAGCCCACATCAACAACCCCCTACTGAGATGGATCTTCCTGAACTTGTTCAGGAGACCCATATGGAAGAGGCTCTCACTTTTGCATGTGATTACATTACTAGGACCTCAACCATGGCAACCCAGCCTATTGACACTTCCCTGGAAGTTGTCATGCGGCAAGGGAAATCCAGCAGCCAAGAACCACATGCTGGTGATAAGTCACTTGGAGTCTTAAGTGACTTTCTTGCTGAAAAGAGTCAATGACCAGCAACTTGAGATCACCGATCTCAAGGGCCAGATAGCTAAGAGACCCATGAGGACAACTCAACCAGGCCCACAAGAACCTATGATTGTTAAGGATCAATCTCCCAGCTCACCTATGCAAGAGGGTGATGCTACCAAAAAAGGGGAGGAAATCCTGACAGTCACAGAACCTGGGAGTTCTTCCCAAAGTGTGGACATAGAGGAATCACCCCCTCTCTTGCAGTTGTCCACACTCAGAAACCTCCTCAAGTCAGAGATCTAGACTTGCTTTTTCAACATCTGTTTGAGGAGGAAATCCCAAGAGCAATGTCTGCCCCTTCTGAGAATCCAATCATGGGTTGGGGGTATGACAGCAACAAAAAACCTCTTGTAATCTCTAAAGCTCAGGGTCAACTAGAAATTTTCAACATTTCACACCTGAGGCACTATGAGAGTACATATCTGGTGGATCTGCCACTTGTCAACCCTAGCAACAACAGACAAGCTGCCAGATTGGCTGACCAGATACAAGACAGGGTGCTAGAAGAATTCAAATGGAGATCAAGGCTATATAGACAGAGGCTAGCAGGTGAGGCCTTTGGTTAACTGGAAGTTGAGATGGACCCTAAGATTAACTTGGAAGGGAAATCCTTGACTGAAGGCCAAGAGGTTGGCCAGTGAACCTTGAGATAGGATCTTCTTCTACACCCTTTACCCTCAGTGAGGCACCAGATGGTGATGGTGCTTCACAACCTCTCTCTGGCCAGAGTTTGACAGCTGAATCAAGCAATAAGGGCCAAAGCTCTCTCCTCCCTAAGTCACCAAGGCCTGTGGTTGACAAAGGAAAAAGGAAGTTAACTCCTGAGGAGATAAAGGAGGAGAAGAGAGAGAGGAAGAGGAAGTTGAGGGGAGAGAGTTCAAATGGTTCCCGAAGTTCATAGAAGCTACAATCTGGGCTGCCCCCAGGCCAAACACTCAAGAAGATGAATTCAGGGCAGCCAGGTTAAACTACCTGGGAACCAAAAACTACAATGTTGATGAACTCATCTCTCTCCCCTTAGAGGAGCTGAATGAACTGGCTGACACTGAGTTGTCAAAAGAGAGGAGGGAGGCAGAGGATGCAAAACTGCTCCTAAAGTCAAAGAACAAAAGAGGCTGAAAAGACTCTATGAAGAAGCTCCTATCCTCTCTCCAGTTCAGGAAAGTCCTGAGCCAAAGACTGTGGCAACTGAACAACCTCAGATAGTTAATGAAGAAGAAAGACTAAAGATGATCAACTACCTGAGTGCCACAGGTCTCTATCAGGCATCTACACTTCTTCCCTTATCACATGAGTACATAAAGTTTGAATACAATAAGCAGCTGGAAGAACAAGCCAAAAGAGAAAAGAAAGCTGCTAGAAAGAGATTAAGGGAAGAAGCTGTAAAGTCAAGAGCCATCATCCTCAAAAGCCAAAAGAAGTCTGCTGACAGACAGAGGATGATGAGCTTCTTGAAGCTGTATGGGTTCTCCGGAAGGAGGCTTGGTCCTATGTCTCTATCCACAATGGATGAGCATATTAGGGTGATCAAGCAGAAGATAAAAAGGAGGGAGCTGGTGGACTTGCATTCACCACCAGTTCCAGCTCAACCTGAAGTTGAGGTGAAGGTTAAACCTACTGAGACAACACAACCTGAACCTGGAGCTGCATCTGAGCCAACTTCATCTTCTGACCCATAACAGGGTCCTTCTCTCTCTCCTTCTAAACCTGTGAGAGAGGAGAACCTAACTAAGAGACATAACAGAACCAACTGGTACTCAAGACCAGTCCTCTCAGTTGAAGAAATCAGGGAGGAGAAAAAAGATGGCCAGAATAAGATCTGCTTCAAAGAAAAAGAGAAGAAAGGCATCCACCTCCCAACCTCAGGATGAGTCTGAGCATCCTGAGGAAGTGCATGAAGAGGTCTCTCAACAAACACCAATCATAGTAGAGCCTCTTGCTATTGGAAGACAAATTCTATCCTGGATTTATGTTGAAAATCCAGACATATGGTATGTCATAAGAGATCAGGGAGAACAACATGTCTACTTCATAAATGACATGCTTGAACTTCCTCTGCATGATCTCTATAACATGAGAAGGTTCTATGTAAGCCTGAAGGATCCAGATCTGATGATGAAGAAAGGTCTGCTGAAGATCCTGATGTGGACTATCAAAATCTAAAGAACTTCTCTGTTTTGGTAGCATCAGCCTAGGGGGTTTTGTAAGGAACATCTAAAGATTAAAAGGCTGATGCAACCAAAGTATACTAAAACAACCAAGTCTTTCTGCATGCACTAAGGAACAAAGATGAACTAGCTTCGGAAGTTGTACACTCACAAATAAGTCTAAGTGTAAAATCTTCCGAAGCCAACAGTTCAGAAGAAGTTACTTCGGAAGTTTCTCACTCATTAGAAAATTATTATAAGTGTGAAATCTTCCGAAGCCAAAGACTCATTTCTTCCGAAGCCAAAGATGAAGTCTTTCGAAGCTTCAAAAGACAAAGTCTTCCGAAGCCATTTTGCTGTGAAGACAGATTTCTTTCGAAGACAGAGAAAAGATGCTTTCTCTGAGTTACTTTTTGATAAAGCTGATGTACTTTCCGCTGCTGCTCTGAAGACTCGCCTGCTAACATTAGTTGGTGAAACTTCCATACTTTATCAAACAGTAGAAAAAGTCTTTGACTGTAACTTCCCACTTTTGTACCTGCTGACTTGTCTGTTTTAGATTAAGTCAGTGATCAATTGCATGTCATAGTCACTAGTCAAAAGACAATCTGCCTTTTGACTGTAGATTAATCTTGTTATCTAGATTAGTCAAAATTCCAACTGTCTTTTTGTATATTGACGGTTGTAGGATGTAGTATAAATAGTCTCCGGTTCTTGTAATTACATATACTTGAAAACGCTTGTAATAGAACTAGAGAATCAATATACAACTTCCTTGAAAACTTAATCTTGTGTTCTTGAGACTTTGTTTTTGTTCTTATAGTTCTGTCTCTCTAACATTACTTGTGTTGTTTTGTATCATCAGTAAAGTTACCAGTTCCCTATTTGAGTGATTAAGTGATTTAAGTTCTCTCCTCTTGTAAAGCTAATTGCAATCTTAAGTACCCTTACCGGTCCTGCATAGATTAATGAAGGCGTAGAAGGATCGGTGAGTTGAATTTGAAACATAACGTGATTTGGGGTAAAAGTATTAAAAATGTCCTTTGTAATGAGTTAAAAAAATTGTTTTTCTTATTACATCTTTTAAGCTACTTAAAAACATTTTCAAAAAGTACATATTTTTAAAAAGAATTAAAAAAACAAATGTGTCTACTTTTGTGTGAAATTGAAACAAAATTATAGTGAAAAAAATTCAAGTTTTCTATATGAAAAGACGATTTGAAATTAAGTCTGAGTGAATTAAAAAAAAAATTTAGAAAAATTATTGTTTTAATTACGACATATAAATCAAATGGTTTTACAATTTTATTAACCTTTGCACTCGACTCTTTTCAATAATATTATTTTAAAGTGAAATAAATTTAACGAATACCATTATAATGAGAAAAAAACACTTTCTTAAACACCTATTTTAGTAAATAAATTTTCTATATACACTATTTAAGGAAAAAAAACTCCCTTTGTAATTATAACAATAATTGATTTTGTTCAAATGAATTATGACTAATAATAAGAATATATACATTTTTAGGCGGGAAATCAAATGAATGAAAACATAAGAAAAGAACACGTGCCACTAAAAATATTGTTTATTAATAACTATAGACTATAGATTATACACTTTTAGATTTACACTTTTAGATTTACATGTATATTAATAAAAACGTTGAAAATAAGAAGGTTAAGATTGGTTGTCATATTCTCTAATTATTAGAATAATTGATAATAAACCTCCTTTTAATCATAAACTTAAAAACCAAATTTTAATTAAAACATAAAGTGATTATAAAGGTGCCCTATACACGCAATTGACCTAAATCTTCCCCACTTAAAATGCTACTAAAGGCAGCTAAAGTGCCTTGTTAAAATACTTTCAAGACATCACCCAAAAGATTCATGCTAGATTCCGAAAGGTTGCCAATACTGCCATTTGCTTCACCTACAAGTAACAATTAAAATTTATTTAGTTTCTTATATTCATTCTTGTAATTACAATAAAAATCACTATATTTTCTCTTTACTTGTCAATTAAATAATATTTTTTATACTTTTATCATTGTCTTTTCTCTATCCTCTACTAATAATCACTTTTAGAAATATTAAAAACTTATAAGGGTAAATAGTAATTCCCCAAATAATTTTTTTTACTTCTACACTCATAACCATTTACGACTATTTTTTAAAATATAACCATCACACTAACATAAATATAAAAAAAACTACTTTTAATGGTATGATATTTGGGTTGCCATAACTTAGGCCTTGGAAATTGGGATAACATGTTATTGGGCCTATGGGCTTTGGCCCAAAATCTCTTAAGTGAGTAGTGGACTCAGTGGATGATTATTGGTTGAAGATTTGAAGGCAGGTAACTTGGTGGCCTATGGCCTATGCCTTAAATCTATATCAGAAAATTAATTATAAGAACCATGAATGCTTCTCCACGTGATAGACTGATTAGTGACGAATTTAAAATTTTTATTCATGGGTCGGAAGATTTCAAGGGTAGTTGATTATAGTTAAATTTAACTTTTTGTGCGAATCAGATAGGGTCAAGTTAGATCACACACAATAAAAAAATAAAATCAAATTAAATATTAAATATACATAATTAAATGACATTCTTTAACTCTTAATTCCTAGAGCTCTCGTTAAACCAGACTAGTGTTCTACGATAAAAATGGACATGACAATAAAAGATTAACCAAACATATTACTCTATAATTAACTAGTTGACATCCGGTTCGCGTGTTGTGCAAAATTAATTTCTGTTTAGATTGTACAATCTACCAATCAAAACTCGAAAAGAAACACTAATACAAAGTTAATACCTATGATTTAAACAAAAAATACAGTAAAATACGGTAGCTTCTCAGATGACGATACTATTATCATCATTGAATATACAAAGATCACAAAAAAGCCAACGGGTTCTTAGATGACAGTCTCATCGTCATCAAACAAAACAATGTTCAAAACATTCAAAAGGAAACTCAAAATAACATAAATGACAACAGACTGAGTAACTTGGGTTATCAGATGAGGCATTCTCATCATTACAAAACCAAACAAGATTTAGATTTGAAAATTTCACAACAAAACCTTGAGAAACGGGTTAATCAGATCCAATCGGTTCTCAGGTGAGGCATTCCTCATCATCATCGAACAAATCAACAAAAACCAAACAAAACAGATCTAACAGGTTCTGAGGTGAAGAAATCCTCCTCGTCACTGAATAAAATTTGTGTTCCAGATCTGAAAACATTAAAAAACAACTAAATCAATTGCTGATCACCTTCCTTTATTCATATACAAGAGAATAACCCAAAACTATTGCACAGAAACACCAACACTTGAAAATCCTACAAGGGTATCATAGAGAGATAAAGAATGAGCAAGAGAAGTGGTCAGGCCATCATAATCAAGACCACCACCATCAAGACC
Organism: Flaveria sonorensis; assembly: GCA_025506505.1. Classification (NCBI taxonomy): domain Eukaryota; kingdom Viridiplantae; phylum Streptophyta; class Magnoliopsida; order Asterales; family Asteraceae; genus Flaveria; species Flaveria sonorensis. The sequence goes on from CM046432.1 coordinate 60,553,715, forward strand.
ACCACAGTCAAGACCCCCACCATCAAGAACCCCACTGTCAACACCCCCACCGTTAACACCACCACCGTCAAGACTACCACCGTCAAGACCACCACTGTCTAGACCACCACTGTCAACACCACCACTGTCAAGACCACCACCGGGAAAAGGTTGATGCATGTTGTAGATCGGGAAAGAAGGAGGTGTCCAGAATGCAAAACCACAACCACCATGACTAACCTTTTCGGGTATCGCAGGTAGCGGTGGCGAGCACTAACGACGGGTTGTGGCAGCTGTGATGGGTGACGGCAGCGATAGTGGTGTGACGGTAGCGGAGTCGCCGTGCGACGACAACACTTCTTCCCACAGTAAAACTCTCTCTGTACAAAAGAATGAGGATGATAAAACATAGAGTCAAAACTCACATGGGGAGGGGTGAAATGGCAACCCATCAAAGTTGTGTGATCAAACCACAAACATAAATAAAGTAACTGCTAATCACCTTACTTTATTCATGTAATTACCTATATATTAAAAGAGAAACGGAATGAATAGTGTTCCTATACACGTGTTCACTCCTGGTCTTTTTCATGTGGGCCTCTACTTTGTTTAATATTTTTCATGTACCACGTGTTTACTCCTGTTTTTTTTTTTGTGGGCTTCTGCTTTATTTAATCTTTTTCATGTACTGATTTCAGGTTTTTCCATTCATTCTCTTCTTCGACTTCCCGGTTCTGCAAGGTCAGTTCTTCAACCTAAGATTTATCTGAAGCATGTATTTTTTAACGGTTTTTTTTTGGTGTTTTCTTCCTCCTCTTCTAATTCCTTGAATCTTGAAGTGTCTTTCTGGGTTCTTGCCCTTTGATCGTTCCTTTGCTATCCACAAATTGATTTTAATTAAGTGTGTATGTGTGTTTGTGCTCTGTTCGTGGTTTCTATATGAATGCATTGTGTTCTGCCTGCTACCTTGAATCTGTCTTCGTACGACCTGCGCGCATATGGATGTGCATTGTAGTTAAGTTATCTCTATGATTGCATGTTCTTTGCTTGCTGCAGTTATGTGCTTCTGATTTTAATTTGGTGATGTTGCGTTTGTTTTGACCGACCATTCGATAAGGATGAAATTGGGTGCTGTTTGCTTCATTTCCTGACCTTATTTTCAAGTGTAAGTATAGAGAATTTTTACTATAGTTGTTATAGTGATGATTTTGGTTAGTGTGAATTCGGATTTATGGCCATTCATTCGTTGACCTTTTGTCTTCATGAATGTATTTTTGTTTGACTTTTGTACTATTGTAAATAGTTATATGAATGTTCTTTTGTGTGGCTTTTATGGCATTTGAAAATCATCAACTAATTTAGACCAGCACTAATTTGTCAACCTTCTAATTGAACTATTTGTTTACATCTTGAATGATTAGGTTTATGGTATTTTATGTCACATTTGGGTTTTTTAAGTTTGCTCATACATGTCGTAGGTGGGGCGCTTTTCCTATAAGTTAGTTCTTATATTTTATTACTCACTTCGAATAAAAAATTTTGATTGGATTTCTTTGTTGTTGCTTAATTGTTTTATTCTATTAGTGTATCTTTTATGTTAGTTTCTAAGGGCTTTAGTTTTTTCAAACATCTAAAGATTGTTTTCTACTTGGATTTTAATGAACGTTTTGAGACTTCTTTCAATATTTGAATTGTTTTTCATTCGAACTCGAATTTTGTTTTGCATTATTGCGAGCGTTAAGGATTTTTATTATAGTTGGATCTTGGTATAAATCAATCCAACCCGTATCTCTTTTTATCAAAATCTCCTAAACCAGTATAGACTATTGTTAGTTTTACTTGTTCTGGCCCGAACTCATTCTGATTTACCCAATTCACCTGTTATGTATGTGGCTTTATTTGTTTCTTTAATTATAAATAGAGTGTAGTAGTAGTTCTTTTAATTGTACCTTTTTGAGCATTAAGTGAGAGAGTTTTTTTCACTTTGTTTCCATTGTTAATGTACTGCATATTTGAGTTACACATTACCCAAATCAGTGTGTGTTTGTGTGTAAATCAAGGGGCCTGAACCAACATTAAGCATCTATTATTGTTTGTGTAGTACACAATAAAATGATAGTGAACATATATTGTTTTGGAGTATATAACAACTAGGTTCTGCATGTTGAAGGTTTATGTTAATTAATAAACTTATCTGGAAGGTTGATGTGTTGAAATAATCTTTGCTTACTTTCAACCCGACCCATTTGTTTCATTTTAGCAAGTTTTTGTAATTTATCCAGTTGACCCGCTAGATATCAAACATAACTCAAATTGATTTATTTAATTATAAATATGTCAAAAATGTTAGTTACAACTTACATCATTTGACAAATGAAAGTTTGAGCACTAGATGAAAAGTTCTTAATTAATTCTACATGTTCTTTACAATGAAAGATTACAAGTTGATTTAAACAATGAAAACATAATGTTTTACCTTCCATAACTCATGACATATGATAACATTGTTAAACCCCTGTGAGGTTAGGATAAAAAACAACAAAAAGTAAAATTTTTTATATACTTGAATATTTTGACCACATATAAACTGAGCTTGGTAGACAATTATTAGAGTTGCTATAATAGTAGACCATAGGCTTGGGTTTTTTAGAATTAAAATTAAACCTAATGGGGATTTGATGGATAATAATGAATCGACAATAGATCACTGATGCCCATTTTTGTGTGTTAAAATCAAAGAGATGTTTTGTAGATTGTTTTTTTATTGGCTTAAATAGATGTCTGTTGTGTCATTATGTCATTGTCTCATAGTTGTTAGCTACCTGTTTTTATTGTCCCAAGTCTTTTGGTGATGCCTTTTGGCCGTGTTTATGCAACGTTGGTTCTTACTTTTTTGGTTGTACGTAGGCTTCATATCTATTCCTGGAAAACTTGCTATCAATTCATCATATACAGGTGATGTTTCTTTTTTAAATTATTATTAGCTTTCTGGCTATTGTGTTATTGTTTTTGTTATGCATGTTTTGTTGTTTTTGCATGCGCTGAAATGCTAAATGAGCCTGTAATAAAGGATACAGTTCAGACAATACTCAACAAGGAAGCAATACTAGAGGTGCAGGCACAAAAAATGACATATTAGGAAGTTTACGCTGCACAATCAACAGGGTAACCCCGCTAGACAACCAAACAGAAACTCATGTAGCTTCGCAAGCACACCGATACCAAGAACACCAGTGGCTGCAACTTCAGGCACCTAACACGTGTGTCCCAACAAGCAGAAGAGGAAGTTTAGTATTACAAGAAGGTATCCTACTCCCATACTATATTATCTCATATCGATTATCAATGAACGGGACCTATAACTACACAACATCTCAAATGCAGATGAAAACATCGACACAAGCAAGAAACTAAAGACTGGAACTCACTCCATGTAGAAAAACAACGCACATTTTGGTCTTGGGAAACCTTTTGATTTTGGAGTGGATGACCACAACACCAACCCATTTTACTCAAGGTGTCATTATAGACAAGCAACCTTTTGCCTATAATGTTTGAAGATATCTTTTGGCTCAAAAGCTAGCAACTTGAAAAAAAAACATTGCCCAACTCAACAAAATATCAACACTTCAATACATCGTAATGTCAAAATCACGAGAAAACCAATCGCGCAACGCGCGATCGGGAAAACAACTAGTAAGATAATAATTTACACATGAAATGAACAGTAGTTTACACGTCCTTTTGCGTACATAGTTTTCTAATGCGTGGTTTTTCTTTAACTTCATCTGAAAATAGAGACAAGAGGGAGGCCGTCTGGGTTTACAAGGTGGCTTCGCAGGTAAGTTTTATCATAGTTCCGGGTCCTCCACGTCAACGCCTCAGGCGGGCGGCGGCCACACACATTGTGAACCGCCACCGTACCGTCATATCTTGACTGACTTCGCACTTCCACCGGTGCTGCTGCTGGAGAAAATAAGTAGAAGAAGAAGCTGAGCAGCCACTATTGTGATGAAATGCAGAAGAACAAGAAGCTTTAAGAAGATGGAGAGATGGTGTGGGCATGGGAAATTGGGTATAGAGTAGCTCTAAAACCTTAAATGCAAACGTTAATTTCTCTCAAAACAAAAATTCACTTGTCCAGAAAAAAAAAAGAAATGAATGCATTAAATGCATTGTGAGGTACGTGTATATAAATCTGGATTTGGTTATTTCCATTCTGGGATTTTAGAATTACCAAAGGTGATTGATTATTTATTTACATCATATTGTTTATTTTCATGCAGAGAAAAAAAAAGTATTAAAAAATGAATTGTAAAATGGATCGCAGAAATTAAAAATTATGACTTGATTATAATATCTTTAATTTATTTATAGGTTTTGATGGTGGTGGTTTGAGTTTAAGATATTTTAGGTTTTTAAGTTCAAATTTGATTCAAAAGGTTTTTTTTTTTAAGTGATGAGTTTTCTTTTTGATGATGTTCCTAAGTGAGTCAGACCCGGAACGTTAAAATCAGTATAAACGGTTGACATTCGTTTTAGTAAGACTCACTCAACTCTTGAGAATAGTTTCAAACGTCGATCAAAAAAATTATAAATTGGTTTTTTAATGAATATGTTATGTGTTTTTAAATTAAATATTATACACCTATTTAGAAGTGACATATAATTAACATTTAGTTATGTTGATTTTACTAATTTATTTTGAAGTGATGGTTCATATTTGTTAAAAGGAGGATCAGAAGATACAGATATAGATCAACAAGTGAAGTTTTTCTTGAAGAAATTCATAATTGGGTTCTATTTCTTGCCTAATAATGACTATTTCTACACATTGATTGATGAGAGCAGAAGCTTTGTGTTTGAACCTTTTTGTTTGTAGATGCCCCCCTCATCTGGTCTGATTTAAATGTTAACTTTTGGACTAGAGAAGATTATACATAAGACAAATCTTTTGATCTTTTACTACTACTATTGTTAGTTTTATTTTATGTGAATTTAGTGCAATTTGTTGATTTTTTAACATATAAAGGTGGTTGAGAGAGATAGGTCTCTTGTGTAAGGTAAAATGGTCATTTTAACAATTGGTTGGGTCATGTTATTAAGAAACAGAATTAAGGTAACTTAGGAATTTGAATTCTAACGATTGCACAACATTGAGATCATGATTGAAAAGAACGTAGCGAAACGCGTGTGAGTACACACTAGTTACCAAAAAACAATCTTTTAATACCCGTTCGTTCATAAGATTACCAATTTACTCGTATCAAGTCGTCTACCTTTCTTAATGAGCTCACGATGCAAGAAAACCGAAAACTGATAATCAACCACACAACTTTATTTACAAGCAAACCTTTTAAATTAACCAAAACATAAACTTCATTCAATAATCCAATGTTCAATAAAAAAACCTAATTAACGCATACCAATGGTTTCACTTAGCAAGAATTGTACACCCGAAAGCAATACGAAGGACCTAGCCACGCATCATCTTCATTGTATCTTCAATCCTTGTTTTGATGATGATTATAGATGATTTGGGATGAACGGTAAGGCTTGAAAACACAAAATCAGCTTGGAATCACCAATTTTCGACTCGAAAAAATTCTCATACGAATTGGGATTGGATTGGTTTAAATAAACTTGAAATTACACAAAATCTGGGGGTTTGTTGGTGACCGGCATATGGTACGCTCCCATCCGACGTATTATACGCCGCCTCTTGGTTTCAGACGCCCAACTCTGTGTTTTCTTCTTCAATACGCCACTTTGTACGTTGCTGATACGCCCCCCGGAGTATGATGCGCCGACTCATACGCCGCCCGCACGTATGGTACGTCCAAACCCGAAGTATCATACGCCGGCTCTCTTTCTTGCTCTCATTTTTTCCATCTTTTAATATTTACACCTTTAGTCCTTTAACTTTTGTGTTTTACTTATTTTGTCTTAAATTATGTTTCTTTAAGCTCCAAAAACCTATTAAACAAAACATAAATAATGTAAACTAATTCCATAATAACAACGATGTAAAAGCACGTATTTGGATCAAGTAAACACCAAAATATTGACACGTGATCTATTAACATCAAACAGAAATATGGAGGCGGTTCCATTCAATTCCCGTGTGAAGATTGAACATTGATTGAAAACATTAATTTTGTTAGAACCGACTACACCTATTATGATCACCTCGATGACATTGTCCTTGCAAACATGTAGGACAATCTCTCTATTCCCGATGAGTACAATCAATGATACCAAGCATGCCCGGAAGGTCATGTCTATATTGATGTGCATCGTACAATAATACAATATCATGGCTAGTGGGCTTTCGTAAATATTCATCACAGTATAATCAATAATAGCGTTGCAAAAATATTCAAGACACGAGAAGTCCTAGCAGACATAGCTAAATATTCATCGTATGTGTCAGGTGAATTACCCGTTACGAGTTGGCGTATTGCCGAAGTGAATTTTTGTATCGCCATGAAACTTTCTTTCCACCTCCAATCGAACCCTTGTTTAAACCATGAAAAGTTGTTGAGTATATATTCAACAATGCGTAAAAATAAATCTCGAGGTACCCGAAACCTAATTCTAAACATCTCGTCTATGTAATTTGGTATCTCCACAAAATAATCGTTCATAAGAACGTTATTAGTCTCAACACAATTACGTTTCAAGATCTTTTTTCTCGAATTTTAAGCCCTATCAACGTGTTCGGCAAGAAGACTAAAACAACCTGTCGGATTGGGAACCATTCGAAGAGGATAAAGAGGAAACAAAATAAATGTCATGAGACATATTTTAAAGTTGTTGGTGAGAAAGGAGATTTTTTTTTTGTATTTGATGTAAAAAAATATAAGTTATAGGTTAGTATTTATAATGTAATTTTTTTGGCATTTAGCTGTTGAGGGGTAGGGTGGGGGTGTTAACGGTCAAAAAATTGATAGTTTGAAAACGGTCAAAAAGCGGGAAGGGTTGTTGTGGCACGGCACGTAGTCGCCATGTGGTGTGGGTTTGACACGGCGTAGGAGACCGGCGACGGTGTTACCGAGCGGCACCAGCCCCAGCAGCGGGCATCCGGCGTGGTACATAAAGTAGAATTTGAAAATCTTCTTGCATTCCATGCTTCTCTCTGGTCCTAATTGAAGACAATAACTGTCAAAGGCTTTAGAGCACCTACTGGACCACTAAGACTAGGCCTGGCAAAAGAGACCCATGTATTGAGTTTTGAGTCATTTTGGGTAATTCTTATGCCATGTCAAGTTAATTTGAGCCTTAAGACAAACACAACAGTGGGTCAAAAAATTGGCTGGGTGGGCTGAAGGAAAATGCCTATGGGTCAGGATGGATTAAGTGAAATAATGTACGGGCAGGATGGGTGGTGTTCTTTTTTCTTCTCATTAACCTAGGTCTTTTAGTTCACAGTCTTCAAATTTTGTTCACTCATTTCTACTATCCACCGGCGACGACGACTAATCGCAGACTAGCACCGCCAAAGGAACCTAACACAACCGCCGTTGCAGATAGTTTGTAAATTGTCAAAGGAACAAACGGGATTCGAAGCATGTTGCCGCTAATTCGTGAATCACAATCGTCGTTGAAAACCATTGTTTTTATCATGATTGCCCCTCGGTTTGACTAGTACCCACCGATTTCATCGAGCTTACCTAATTGAGATACTTGTTGCTTCTATAAATTTGCAAACTGGGTTGGATTGTAGGGGTTATCAGAATCGGTGGAAGTGGTGTTAGAATTGATGGAAATGATGAAGATCAAGAACAAAGAGGTGATGAAACACTTGCCTGTGATAGTTATGAAAACCCAAGGTAGCTTCGATTGCTTCAAACAAATAACACATGGTGTGTTGTGATTTGAATTAGCAAAGGGTACGAAGAAGAGCGAGATTATTATATTAATTGCCGAATTGAAGATTATTGGAGTTGGCAAGTAAATCTAGAATTAAGGCATAAATTAGAATCAAGTTGTGCTGAGTATTGCTTTTGGAAGCTCGTTGCTATTAATTTATTGCACCTATTTCATTGAAAAGCATTTATCCTATCCATCTTGACCCTGTTAGGTATCTTTACGCAGCGAAAATAAAACACAAATGCACGTACACACACGAAAGCAAAAAGAACACGAGAATTTTAATGGTTCAGTCAAGATGACCTACGTCCACTCTCTGCAACTAGGTATTTTTATTAAGCTCAAGAGATTAGATTATAATATAATAACATGTTCTATATATAGAGATAAATTAGGGTTTCAAGAAGCTTCAATGGGCCAGGCCTATAACTCCATCCAAAAGCCCAAAGGCCTTTACACCTCAACAATCTCCCACTTGAAGACCTTGCGAATACTCCAGCTAGCCATCTAAGTATAAAGTAACCCTGTCATCCAGTATTATCAATAATCTTCAAGTAACAGAAATCCTTCAAGCCTTTAATTCCAAAGAACAAGCTAAGATTTCAATCCAAATCCCCTAGTTGCAAAGGCCCCTTTTCATCAATTACTTGAAAGGGCCTGTTGAAGCTCCCCCGAGCTCCAACCCAGTCGTGGCAAATTCCACCAACGACCCATCCTCTGTCTCAACTGGTTTACACGATCCACTAGATTCAGAGATACACCGAGAACCACTAACACTCTCCAAATTCAGCAAACAATCACCAGGAGAGAATTTTTCAGTCGTAGTCTTCAAAACCCAACGATTCTTCTTGACTGTACCCGGAACATGCCCCATGCTCCTACTGTCACAAAATCCTCTGACTGATTTAGACTTCTGACCCCATTCAGCTACAATCTCTGCTCCAGACTTCATGTTTGCAAAATGAACTCTCTTAGCAGCAGATTTAGCGAAACCGACTTTGACTTGCTTAACCGGGTTGATCAATCCCTCAGTAGGTACCTCCACCATGTACAATAACTCATGCTTATCACCACGAGCAATCACCCGGTTCCCATTGATTACACTCCATTTACCACCACCAAACTTGACTTCCAGTCCTTGTTCATCCAGTTTACTAACAAAAGTTAATTTCTTCTTCAAACCTAGAATCACCTTGACATTCTTCAAGTTCCATGTAGTTCCCAATGGAGTCACCAAATCAATATCACCCATGCCCATTACATCAAGCATTCTGCCATCGGCGAGACGTACCTTCCCAAAATCGCCTGTTTTCAGATTCACCTTCATTTCTGTGTACGGCGTGAAACGAAGAACCAGAATCCATGATCCAAGAGTCCACACTGTTTTCAGCCTCAAGAATTAACACGTCACCATCATTGAAATCCTCAGCAGCAGTGTTCAGACCTTTCTTTGGAAATTGACTCTTAACATGTCCATCCTCGTTGCAGTTCCAGCACCTCACATTTTTCCGAGTCCGAGTTGAACTCTTCCCCGACTCCCACTTCCTCGGCTATTTTCCCTTCCCCTGCCAACATGTAACATCTCAGAAGACGATCCGACATTTGCACTTTTCAGACGTGTGTCTTCACCTATCACAATGTCTCGGATCTTTTCAAATGTCATTTCGTTAGCCCCCATAGAATTTGTAACAGTAGTTACAGTCCCGGACCAACTATCAGGCAGTGAAGATAGCAACACCAGAGTTCGAGTCTCATTATCGAATTTTATTCCCACTGATTCTAATCCGGTAAGAATAGACATCAGATCATTAATGTGAGAGGTGACTGAGCTTCCCTCTTTCATTCTCGTCATGAACAGTTCCCTCATCAAGAACATCTTGTTAGCTGCAGACGGCTTTTCATACATATTTGATAGAGCCAACATCATACCACTTGTAGTGGTTTCTTTCATGATGTTAAAATCAAAGCTCTTCGTTAAAGATAACATAATAACCGCTCTAGCTTTCTTGTCCTTGGAATTCCAAACTGCTTCTTCAGCTTTCTCCATACTCTCCGGTTTCTTTTCCAGTACCATATCCAAATCCTTTTGACACAGTAATGCTTCTATTTGCATTTTCCACCAACCAAAATCAGTGTCATTGAACTTTTCGATCACAGTCTTCCCATCTTCAGCCATAATAGCAAAACAGAGAAAAAACAAAAGAAACAGGCACGCTGAACAGTTGATAACCAGTCAACAAAGGATAGACAAAACCAGATCCGGTACTTCCAACCAAAACCCTAGGCGGCGGCGCAGAAACCCTAGGTGACGGCGGCGACGGCAGAAACCCTAGGCGGCGCGGCGGCAGAACCCTAGGCGGCGGCGCAGAACCCTAGGCGATTGCGGCGGCGGCAGCGGCAGCCCTAGGTGGCGACAGAAACCCTAGGTACACGGCGGCGTGTTTCGTACAAAATCTTCAAGAGCCCGACGCTCTGATACCAGTTGTTAGGTATCTTTACGCAGCGGAAATAAAACACAAACACACGTACGCACACGAAAGCAAAAAGAACACGAGAATTTATAGTGGTTCAGTCAAGATGACCTACGTCCACTCTCTACAACTAGGTATTTTTATTAAGCTCAAGGGACTAGATTACAGTATAATGACATGTTCTATATATAGAGATAAATTAGGGTTTCAAGAAGCTTCAGTGGGCCAGGCCCATAACTCCATCCAAAAGCCCAAAGGCCTTCACACCTCAACAATCTCCCACTTGAAGGCCTTGCGAATACTCCAGCTAGCCATCTAAGTATAAAGCAACCCTGTCATCCAGTATTATCAGTAATCTTCAAGTAACAGAAATCCTCCAAGCCTTTAATTCCAAAGAACAAGCTAAGATTTCAATCCAAATCCCCTAGTTGCAGAGGCCCCTTTTCATCAATTACTTGAAAGGGCCTGTTGAAGCTCCCCCGAGCTCCAACCCAGTCGTGACAAATTCCACCAACGACCCATCCTCTGTCTCAACTGGTTTACACGATCCACTAGATTCAGAGATACACCGAGAACCACTAACACTCTCCAAATTCAGCAAACAATCACCAGGAGAGAATTTTTCAGTCGTAGTCTTCCAAACCCAACGATTCTTTTTGACTGTACCCGGAACATGCCCATGCTCCCACTGTCACAAAATCCTCTGACTGATTTAGACTTCTGACCCCATTCAGCTACAATCTCTGCTCCAGACTTCATGAAAAACTAAAAACAAAACGACTATTATAATGTAAGTATAAAATATTGTAAACATAAAGTTTGACACTCATAACACAACCAAAAGTCGATGTCTAGGATTAACTGAAATCAAACGACTATTAGAAATTCTACACATACCTGCATGAAAAAATGACATGCAACCTGTGTTCATTTATTCCAATCTCAAAGCATCACCAACTGAAAAACCATCAAGGATAACAATCCAATAAAACAATCACATAGCAAATCAGTTTAGAAACATTTCAGTTTTTGAAGTAAATGAGTCTTGAATCCAAAATTAGAAGTAGTAACCTTGATAAACTTTATACCCAAAAGCATGATATTTAATTATTTAGTATGTAGTTGATAAAAACACAAAATTTAAAGGTGCTGCACTTTCATCACTAAATCAAACAGCACATCATAGGATAAATCATCATCGCAAGAAGCAAACAGAGGGCAAAGAAACAATAGAACTCATGATGGGTTTAAACTGACTTTTGGCAAAAACACAACATCAAAACCCAGAAAGAAGAACGGCTAAGATGTCCAAATACTATCTTCTACATGATGTTTTTACTAAAATTGATTGTTTTATTATGATATTTCATATCACATACTCCCTCTACACTAAAATTGCTTTATAATTCTCGTTATGTAATGCACCATTATGTATTTAAGAATAAAATGTCTTGAACAACTTTCAAGATCTAATAACAAGATCATTAAGTCTTTTATAACCCTCTAATTTCGAAAGGAGCATACTTTCAGGAAGGAAGGCGTAATCCCTTTCAATATGCAAATCCAAACAGTGCACCTGCAACACACTTATTGATTATGGTGACGCATTTTTTAAAACTAAGGTGTATTGCACAATAGGATCCTTTATATTAAAAGAAAAAAAATTCCTATTAATCTAAGGTTGAGAGTGAGTTTGGCTTACTCTTAAAGTCAAATAGGTCGGCACAAACTCTAGTGTTCACTAAAGTTCCTGCAAGAAGCATAGAGGGTCCGTGAATAGATGATTCAATATGCAATGTACTACACAACATTGTGCCTTTTGATATCCATAATTTTTTTGGTACTCCTTTGTTTTCTATGTATTTAAAGACCACTATATGAATATTAGTGATCCGTTTTCAACATAAGAAAGAAAAAGAAATTAGGATTGTTCGGGACTACACTATATAACATATATAATCACCAAAATCAACACACTCAGATTCATTCTTTAAAGCATAGAAAACAAATAAGAATGTAAGAGACGCTGAGTAGCTTACCTGAGATCAACAACTCTAAGATGCTTCTTACGCTTCGTACCTCTTTTGAACTACTCACCAAAGCAACACTCATATTAAACATAACTTAATTTGCATATATGGTCAACCTTTGCCTTCAATTAACCTTTTCATTTTGCTTTTAAAATATGGACCATGGACAATGATTTAATTGCAAAAGAAATGCCCTAAATAGTTGAAGAGATTCAACAGTTTCACCAAAATCACAAAAAAAGAGTATCAAATTTTGAAGTAAATGAGCATTGAATCCAAAATTAGAGGTAGTAACTTTTATCAACTTCAAACCCTATCATAAAATTCAATATCAAACCAATCGTCCGCAAAATACGAAATCAAAACGTAGAGTGAAGAATGTTGGATCCCGATAATAATAGTTAAATATGTAAATAGATATGTAAATGATAATGTCTCACATGTGAAGTGAAACGGGTCATGTGGGTAAAATAGATGGGTCGAATAGTTAGTTAATTATCCCGCCAATCTTGGCGCCATATGTAACTGTCTGTAATTGGCAATAACTGACATAACAGGAGGGTATAAATACCCTCAGAACGTTGTCGTATGATGTGTGAATGTATGTACATAATTTGCGTGCGTATTCGCTGTGTATATACAAGTGCAGTGTTTAATCTAGTATACCGAGACCCAACAAAGAACAACACACTTGCAAACCGGATAACACCTAGAAATCAACAACGAAAAGACAACTCAGACCTCTAAACATAGAAAAGAGATGGAGGAACAACAACTTAAACGGAGGCCGGAGAAGCAAGCTAAAAACCATATATGTGAGTAAGCCGCTAAAGCTTGACCGATCATCAAATCCTCCATTTGAATTTGATTTCCCACATCGTTCTTCGCAGGCAAAAGAAACGAACAAAACCTGATCAATCTACGATTGCAAAAGCCGAAACCAATGTCAAACCAAAATCGTGAACATGATCAAATTAGACACATACCCTGTAACCAAATCCACCAACCAAAGTGAAGGCAAGTCGAAGAAGATCACGCAGAGGAGGGCAGCTCTTCCATCCTTACCGATGGTTTGACATTAGAGAGAGAAGTGCAGAAGATGTCTAGCATAAGGTTTGAACACATGATGCTTAGAGGGATGATCATAAAACTGACTTCACATGAGATCAACACCTACACGTAGCATAAGAAATTACAAAACTACCCTGGATTACTATTCATTTGCTGTCTCTTTTAATAATACAGTAATAATAATAATTCTAGTAATCATAATATTCTTATTATTGTTATTATAATTACTACCATTTTTATTTCCTACTTGTTAGTTATAAACGACATTAATTATTTATCCTTATATTGTCATTGATATGTTTGTTTTCAGATGTTGTTACTGTTTATTTTAAAAGCATTAGTTAAAATGTTTAAATAAGACTCAAAATGGATACATACATCGGACCTCAAATTATTTATTTCTTTAAAAACAATATAAAATACAATTACAGAAAACTCAAAGTTGAAAACCACATAAAATGAAAGGTATGCCCGTGTTTATTACTTTGCACTGATCGGAAATGGCCTGAAAGAATGAGATAACTACATGGTTTAAGTAGTCATTGATGAGTTAGTGCAGACTAAATTAAGATACCTTTTGTAACACTCTAGGCAAATCCCACATCGGTCGTGAACGGAAGAGATTCCTGGTTCATAAGGAATGTCCTGCATTTAATAAAACAACTCAATTTGGACGTATTGGTTGTGGATTAGAGGAGAACTCCATAGTTAAGCTTGCTCAGGTGGCAGCAATCCAGGGGTGGGTGACATCCCTGGGAAGTTGAACCCGGGCAACCAAAAGCAAATCCGTGAGCTCCTCGTGGGCGATGGGTTGATGTTATTGCTCCAGTTGAATATGGTGGGTTGGGCTTTGGGTCTCTCCGTGATGCAAACCTTAGTATGTTGTCAAAATGGTGGTGGAGGTTCAAGACTGAGCGGGGGGCTCTTTGGAGGAAAGTTATTTGGTCAATACACCATAATTCTAGATCATGGTCCTCAATTCCAGCAAAGTTACGGTCCCAGGTCCATGGAAGCAAATAGTTAGTATACAAAACATTTTACTTCAGTTGGGGGTTAACTTGGAACAGGTGGTATCTAATATGATTGGAAACGGCGCAATACTTTATTCTGGCTTGACGTTTGGGTTGGATCTACACCATTATTCAAGGCTTTTCCACAGTTATTTTCTTTAGAAGGAGAAAATGTTGTACGGTTGCGGAACGGGCCAGTTGGATTGGGTCCGGTTTGGTGCTGAATTGGGATTGGTCAAGATCTAACTTTGTGTTACAGAGACTATAGAAATACATATATCACGGATCTTCTCAGCACGATTGTTCTTTCTCATAACCCGGACAGATGTGTATGGAATTTGCATCCGTCTGGTAACTTTTCTGTAGCCAGCATAAAGCGTGTTTTAATATTTCAAATAGACTTATTCCTGATCGGCCTTTTAAGTGGAACAATTGGTCCCCTAAAAAAGTTGGAATTACTGTTTGGAGAGCTGTGAAAGAGAGGCTTCCGACAAGATCAGCTTTGGTTGCCCGAAACATAAGTTTGCCGTCTGATAGATGTGTTTTTTGTGGCGATTATGCGGCAACGTGCGACCATATATTTGTTTCGTGTCACTTCTCACAAACAGTATGGCAGACAATTGCACAATGGTGGGGCTTGCCACCAATTTGGGCCTTTGGAATCCAGGATATTCTTGAGCTGCATGATTACTTGTCAAGCTCCAAGAAGAAGAAAAAAGCGGTCCACGCCTTGGTCCACATTGTGATTTGGTGTATTTGGAGAATGCGAAACGATGTGGTCTTTAATCATGCACAACCTTCTATTTCGAGAGTTATAGAAGAGGTCAAAACATTGGGTTTCTTATGGATTAGAAACCGATCGAAAGAGATGTCAATGTCTTGGATTGATTGGTCCATATTTAATATTTTTGTTTGAGTGTAATGCTTCAGCCATATGGAGTCTAGTGTATATGTAATGTGGTGTGTGGAAGCAACCATACTCTGATGTAATTATGGTGAACCATCTTGGTTATTAATAAAAAATTTATGTTGGCCGTTCAAAAAAAAAAACAGTGGCCGCCACATTGGGGAGTTGAGAAACGGGGAGACCCGTCGGCGGTGGTGGTTGCCGCTCAGAGCTGTCGAGGTTGAGACTAACGGATTTGTGAGAGAGAGGAGCTTCGCAGCCGCTCCGGCTTGGTTGTTGCCTGCATGCCTCTCGTGCGGCCGTTCGTTGGTTCATTGATGTTCGGTGCTGCAAGAGACGACGGAGGCGGTCACCGCTCCAGCTTCGCTGCCGTCTCTGTGGTTGATGGTTCCAGTTGTAGAGAGGAAATCAGTGGATGCGATTGGTTGTGGTGCCGACGGCGGTGGCAGCTCGGCTTGGCTGTCGTCTCTTCACCTCCCGTGTCGTCGGCGTTAGGGTTTGATCGGTGGTTGCATGTCGGTTGTTTGGTGCTTTGGTTTGGTTGTTTGGTCATCCCGTTGGCGATGCCCGTCTGCTCATCTATTTGGTGTGCTGGTTAGACATACGGTGGTTGTGTGTAGTAAACTACTACCATCTCCGCGTTTGGGTTAAACTGTCCACAGCTTGAAATGATGGAGCTTAGTGCTTTGTGATGATTATGAGAAAAACCTCATTCGAGTCTTATTGTTGGTTTCGTGTTCTCGGGTGGTATCATGTTACTATTTCCGGTTTCCTTCAGTTTATTGATTAGTTGTTTCTACTGCTGTCGATGAAGACGGGCTGTTACTCACCTGAGACTACTGTTGTTTTTATTTTAAGTTCGTGATGATATTGGTAGAGTGGTATCGGTTGCTTTGGCAAGATTACTATTGATGGTCAGCAGCCGCAACCGAACACCCTTCTAAACCCAATAGTTGTTTTTAAAAGCATTTACACTAAATTTTGTTGATTGTTTTAGTAGCCATCATACTACAATTTTAGGGCTTTTTTTGGTAGCATTAATATTACATCTTTTGGACTGTTTAGTAGCAAATATGCTGCATATTTCAGGATTGTTTTTGGCAGCAATGTAGATGCATTTTCGTATTTGTTTCACCATCAATGTTGTCTAGAACTAGGCTGCTAATATGTTACGGAACTGTCTCATTACATATGTTTCAAGTCTAACCATTAAAGTTTACTATTAGAGAGTTTTGTCACACGACTTCGCTTTTTTTGCTTTCGACAAGCCGGCCAATAAGTAGTGTTGGTAAAAAATTATTATTTATTGAAATGAATGATCTGAAAAATATTTATTGGGTTTTTTTTTTTTAACTAAATCATTTCTAACTCTTTTCTTATTCTTTTCTCTTTATATTATAATTCAATCAATCTATTATCATTTCCTTTTATTTTTTACCTTCGATCAACTTATTATATATTTTTCCTTATTTTCTTAAGTTATACCCTCTGTGTCACCAGTTTAGTTAAATTTTATATAATTTTTTAATTTAATAAGTAAAATTAATTACTCTATCAAAATATTGAATATATTTTATGAAAAGTGTATACAGAGTAAAATTAATTACTAAAAAAACTAACAATGTTTTGACATGTGTGATCGGGAATCGGATTCATCGGGTTTTTTGATGTAGGAATCCTAACAAAATACCGACCCTAAGTAGGGTTGATTTATTTGATAGTATGATTTCAGTATTTGGTTTGTTTCGAGTATGTGCAATCGGTAATCCTAACCAAATACCGACGCTAAGTAGTTCCTTGAACTTTTTGTTGGATGAAACCATTTTCAAAATCCAAGTTCCTTAAGATCTAGGCAGGGTTTATGTTTATATATGTACAACATACATGAATTTTTGCTTTGATCTTACTGTATTAATTTAACATAATTGAACATAATTAATAAGTTAACTGAAAAACAATAACAAGATGATATGAAAAAAATAATAATAGATTGATTTGAAATATATAAAAAAGAAATACAATAGATTAGTTAAAAACAAAAAAAATAAAGAGAAACACCTATTTTAATATATATTTTTTAATCATCAATTTTGATAAATATTTTTCCCACCCATACCTTTTTGAAAAAAAACTTGGACTTTTATCTTATTTATTTATTTACTCTCTTTTTTTACAACTAAGCAATTACATCACCTGAGATTAAGATTCTTGACGATAGCGCGACCATTGCGAGCCATTACATTGGTGACCGACGCCAAAATCTGGAGGTTCAACTTTACCACTATGTTGGCAGAAATCCTCGTATCCTCTTCCGTATTCCCTACGACACATCATCGGCGAAGTGATGATGGGGGTTGAAGGTGGAGGCGAAGACGGTAAGAAAGTGTATTGGTGACATATGAATAAACTTTAAAGGAAAGCATAAAGATTTATGTTTTAGAGAGAACTTTAAAGAAAATCAAAATGATTTCTTGTATTAATATATATATATATATATATATATATATATATTATATATAGAGGAGAGAGAGATAGAGAGAGAGATGTATATGGATGAAATTAGAAAAAAAAAAGATATAACAAGGAAAAACAAATATGATGTTTATAAGCAAATGACAATAAGAAAGATGATAAAATTAAAAGTGTAAAGTGTCGTCTTAACTAGTTTGGCGTATCAAACCCAAGTCTTGGGCTATCGAAATCGCTCGTCGTTTGTTCGACGTTCGTTTGGTATATGCTTGGAAAAAACTCGTTTAATTTTGTGCTCAGTTGTAAATGAGCGAATCGCCTTAGATCAGGTTTGTAAACGAGCCAGCACAAGCAAAGATCCGTTTGGCTCGAATTATGTTTTAATTTATTTTATATATAATTATATATAAACACACATACATACACAATATACAATTATATTTATAGTTTATACATACCATTCTATTAGATTTGATCCATTATATTCAAATATCCATTATATTTATAGATACTAGATCAATCAAACAAATTAAATTTTAACTCTAAATTTAATAATAAAGCGCTAAGACTCTAGGCGACGGTTTTTTACTCGAACGTCAGCTCAATGCTTCATCATTCTGCCCTCACTCTAAGTCGTCCGTCTCCCCTCTTATGTCCCTGTTCTCTGCACTTTGTCTTGCGGGTCATAGCCTCAGCCTCATCATCAGCCCAAAACTATCAGCCCAAAACTAAACACTAGGGTTGTTAAAATCGCTTAGAGCTTGTTGCTCGCTAGAAAAATCAAAGTTAGGAAAGTTCTCAATCAATTTTTAACTCGATTGTAAACGAAACAATCGGTTCAATTTGATTTGTAAACCTGTTAAGGCCAAAGTAAGATTAGTTTGATTCGACTTGATGAGTGAACGAGGTCCCGCACAAAATAAGCAAACAAAGTTGTCTGCAAACTCTTTCACGCTCTCACCAAAATTGCAGAGACTAGGGTACTCTAGAGAGAGAAACAGCACAGAGCAATGTTACAAAGCCTCACCTTCATCTTCCTGTTATCTCCAAGATAATGAATATCGCCTCTTACATCCACTCATCACAAGAAGATGAAACACCAAAATGTGTGTCCCCAAAACCCCACATCTGCTTTCGACGATGGTCTTTTCTGTGACGAACAAGAAAACGATTTCGATTACGGATGTGGGTTTGGTTTCTTTGACCATCAAATTCAAACCTCGAAGCAAAAAGATCAACTTTTTACTCATTTTGAGCACGATTGCTTGTGGGAAGAAGATGAGCTTTCTTCCCTTTTGTCTAAGGAGAAGAATACTTATTCAGAAGAAGGGGATTCGACCAGAAATGGGATTTCGATGGTTTTAAGAAAAGAATCTGTTGATTGGATGATTAGGGTCAGTACGCATTATGGATTTGCTGCTATGACAACCATTTTAGCTGTTAATTACTTTGATAGTTTCTTGTTAAGCCCTTATTTTCAGAGGGATACACCATGGATGAATCAACTAGCTGCTGTTGCTTGCTTGTCTTTAGCTTCAAAAGTTGAAGAAATCGAAACACCTCTTCTTATGGACTTGCAAGTATGTATATTTCTGTTTAATAAATGCACTCCAAGTGTTTGTTAAAATGCCCATGTTCGTATTTTGTTATTAATGTAGGTTTTTGTATTGTGGGTGTTATTCATTTAGGTAGAAGGATCAAAGTTTGTGTTTGAATCAAAGACTATAATGAGAATGGAACTTTTGGTGCTTTCTTCTCTTGAATGGAAGATGAATCCAGTAACTGCGCTTTCATTTTTGGATTACATTATCCGAAGGCTTGGTTTGATCACTCATCATCAATATTTAGAGTTCGTTTGGAGGTGTGAAAGAACAATTCTTGCGGTTATCAATGGTAAGCTTGTGAATATGCTTCCACTTTGTGTGCACACATTGTAGTTGCTAGGGGATGTTTGGTGATGTGTGCATATCAGCATATATAGCAGATGTAAGGGGGTGATTGGTGTTGTGTTTTGTAAGTGATTATGTGATATGAAATAATCCGCAAATATAATTGATCTTGATAAATCAGTTTATGGCTGCGGGTGATGGTGTTTGGATTTGCTTTTGTAGTCTGTTTTAAATCATGATCTTTAAATAATGTATTATTGTAGTGTTGAGAGTGTTTTGGATTGCTTATTATATGGCTTATCTGCTTATTGCATTTGGATACAACAATAAGCAGTTTTGGGAGTGTTTTAATTGCTTATATAGTGCAGTGCCAAACACCCCCTAAGTTCCATCTATTGTAATTTTGTAAAATTGGTGGTACATCAAACTTCAATTTATTACTGATTGGTCGTTGGTTCTTAAAGTTCATTACTAAAACCATCAAACTTTCAAGAATCATTATAGCAATCAATTAACTTTGAAATTTGTTAAGAAAAACCTTCAAATTTGTAAACATTTTTTATAATCATTCGACTTTGGAAGATCCAAGTATCCAACTTTTTAAAAATCATCGAGACTTGTTAGATCCTATCAATTTTAGTGCAAATTAATGATCTTTGTAAAATGCATGCAGATTCAAGGTTTCTGGTTTATCTTCCATCTGTAATTGCAGCTGCTACAATGTTCCTTGTGACCAAGGAGGTCGATCCCAACAATGCATTCGATTATCTAAACAGGCTCAAAGATTTTCTTGAAACTAGTGAGGTTTGTTCTTTGACATTTCATTTATTATTCCTTAAACTATATGTTATTAAGCTTTGAACAACTAGTTGGTTAAATGAATGCCCATGTATGAAATGAATGGATTTGAAGATGAGAACAAGAAGCAAATGGAAATTTTAAATATCTATGTGGGTCGGGTTGGGTCGGGTCAAGTGACGGGTTAAAAGGGTTTGGGTCAAACCGGGTTAAAAGAATTGGTCGCCTGTTTTCCAATAATTGAAATCTAAAGTTCGTATACAAAATTGACAGGAAAAGGTAGACGACTGCAAGAAATTTATCCTGGAAGTATATGATAATCATGGCGTTAGCTACCTAGTAAGCCAGAAG
This sequence comes from Flaveria sonorensis, assembly GCA_025506505.1. Lineage (NCBI taxonomy): Eukaryota > Viridiplantae > Streptophyta > Magnoliopsida > Asterales > Asteraceae > Flaveria > Flaveria sonorensis. Next base: position 60,574,562 of record CM046432.1, read on the forward strand.
CGAAAGTATTTTGCCCCCGAAAGTCCAAATGGTGTAATTGATTCGTATTTCAGCAGTGATAACTCTGGTGATTCATGGGCAGTTGCATTATCATTGGTTTCATCTTCACCTGAACCATGGTTGAAGAAGATTCGGGCTCAGGAGTAGCTGGTGAGACAGGTCTAACCGATCGTGTATGGTCAGCAACTTTCATTAGTCTTGGGTAATAGTTTTGCATATTTGTTTCCATAAATAGGATGTTTAGGTGCACTTACATCACTATTAAATAACTAGTGTTCTGGATAGAACCATGTTTTCTGTTTAGTTATAGGATCTTGATTGTTGGCTTTGATGAAGAACTGAAAAAGAAAAATAATTTTGCAAGATTCTTGGATGGTTGGTTCCTGGACCATTTTTTTGGTTGTCTTTTTGATTTTTTATTTATTTTAAGTTTATTCGATACTTTGAACACTAGAACTACACCACACATGCGATTGGGAAAAAAGCTAATACCTTTTATTTAAAGTAGAGCTTCTACTAACCGGTTCGGATGGTTTTCATGAAAATTACCGCTAATTACAGTTTTGATGAGGAGCAAACCAAACCGGCTAGGTTGGTTGTGTGTCCAGACCGGCCAACACGGTTTGATTTGGCAGTATATGTGGTTTGAACTAGTTTTTAAATTTTTTTTTTAAATATTAGTTTGTGGTATATTTTTAAAAACGATAAGGACTGTACATATGCGTAACTTTATATTTCAAAAGTTAAAAAGAAAAATTAAATGATAAAGGTAAACACCCTTTGGTTTAGTTTACACAATGGTTCTAATTTCCAAACCATGTGTATTGATCTTGTAGGTCCTTAGTTTGGGCCATGGGAATGCTGCCATTGCCTTTGCATTACACCAATCGTTACATTAACGTCATATCACCACTCTTCCTCATCTGTCATCGTTTATCTTTAAATCTATGTTATACGCTTATTATACTTCCCTTTCATCTGTTACGACAATTAAAGGGTAAAAAAGTCAAGGATCCCAATTGGAATCAGATAAAGAATTAAAACCGGGGATAAAACTGTACATATAAAGATGAAAAATGGAAGACCATAACGTCACAAACAAACAAAAAAACTAAGTAAATTATCGAAAAAATGATTGTGCTAATTTTTAGAAATAACCTCCCTTGCGGACTGAAGGGCGGTTGAGACCGAGGCTGCGGCATTTTCCAAAATAGCGCCGCTAGTGGCACCACCTTTGGTGGTGGCAACTGGGGCGGCAGAGGTCGTCGGGTGGGGTTGTTGTGGAACCTCCACCGCCCTTTGTTCTTGCCCTTGCCCCGGTGTCACACTGTCCATTTTCTCGGCTTGCACGGCTTCTCCATTCTGTTTCCGATATCCAAAAACGAAAATTAGTACCTAAATGCATAAAAAGAGATGTTTGAAGAAAAAACCTACCGCATTCGATGGTGATGCCTTCATAATATGTGTTGATTTCCTTTGTGGGATATAAGATCATGGAGTAATATTTTTGATTTGCAAAATAGAAATACAATTCTGGAGTAAATGTTTTGTAATTAGTTGGTTATAGGTTTGTTTGTGTTGAATGGCTTTTGAAAACGTAGGGGAGCCGATCACTTCCAATTTACTTGGATCTAAATTGTTTGAAAAAATATAAAAATAAAAATAACGAGAAATAATCTTTTAATAACTTTTGGTAGTCACCAGCCATCCGTAAAGTCGACTTGTGAAAAAATAAAAAGAATCCGAATTAAATGGAAAATCGAAGCATGATGCATTTGCTTTAAGATTGTTATTTGGTTTTTGATTTGTAAGTTTCTACTAGCTGTTACTTCAAGGCGAGTAATCTCTTTCCTAAACTCAAATGGCCCCCTTGATCCTTCGAGTTGCGTGGCATGAGTTTTGACGAGTTGCTTCCAAGATACAATGAAGCAGCATATGTAAGATATGTTAATCAACTCTTGCACAAAGGAGATGATAACCTAGATTTGCTTTTCAAGATGCAATGAATCAATATATGTAGATATGTTGATCAACTTTTACGTGAAAAGAAAAGATAACCCGGAATAAGAGCTGATTGTCATTTCCGTCCCTGAGGTTTGATGCTTTTAATTGTTTTCATCCAAAAACTTTATTTTCCCCCTTTGTGTCACTGACATTCTAAAAACTTGTCATTTTTATCCACTTCCGTTAACTATGTTTGTTTTACCCGTTAAGTGGACATCAGCTTTGAATATTAAAAGCAATCTAACAATGTTTAAATGTTTTAGGGAAATTGAAAAATGTTTATTTAGGTTCTCTTTTTTCCTGGTGAGGTGCAAAAGTACCTAAATGCTCCTCACATGATGTGCATGTGATAGCTACTTAACAAGTAAATAAACAGGGTTAACGAAAATGGCAGAAGCAACGCTATAGTAATACCAAGATGGGATACACTTCTTTTTAGAAATACCAAGATGAGGTATTAGTGATAACACCAAAAAAGCATGTTTAGTTCTGTTTTTTTTGCATGCAACTAATGCTATATTTAGAAGTTGGTGCTTGTGGAAGAAGGAAGTACTTCCCGATCGAAGGTCTTTTCTGTTGTTTGCTTTTGTAAAGTCATGTAATACCTTTTAATGCAAGAAAGATGCAATGTTACTTGGGAGATGGACAAGTGAATGCTCCTTATACTAGCTTTTAATGCTATACACAAACACAAATGACACATAAATCTATTTGCATGCTAAATTCCTCAACTTCTATGTCTTTGCAGGGTTTCTTTCTTTCTTCATGTCTCTCCGACTAGCATTCCAAAATCGCAGAATACATTTGTATATGTTTTACACATAATTGAACATATGAATATGTGTTGGCTTCTGTGTTCCTGACTGATTACTTGAGCAGGTCCTCCCATTTGCAATATTGGCCGCCTGCTAGTGCACGATAGTACCTGTCCCTGCAGTAGACCGGCCTTCCATCAGCAGCCTCAGCAGCAGCAGCAGCTAAATCGTCATCAGTCTTCACGTCCAGAGGTAATGTTAGGAGCTCTTCTTTGCTGTAATTAAGTTTAGTTTTCATACGAGCTACTGTTTTGCTCTAATTGATGCTTTTTATACATCTAAAATGATAAATGTTTTGTTTTGATGTACCTCATATTGGTGCTTGTCTTTGTAGCTGCAATGTTTTCTTGATTTGAAAAAGTTTTTTGGATGAAATCTTCTACTGGTGTGGCAAAAATGATTAATGAAACGGCTGTAACAAGTAACACACCTGTTCCAAGTAGCGTTTGTTTCAACAATTTAACAACCGGTTTGACCTGCATTCATGACAAAATTTTCAGTACTTGAATTAGATTTAACAACTAATGTGTTTTAGAATTGTTGGTACCTTGTACGACCCCAATAATCTATCACGGGCCAGAATCTGTGAACAAAGAAAAATTCAAGTTTTCATAACAATTGTAAAAGGATATTGAAATCATAATATTTGGGGTGACATGAAAAAAGAATGAATCAAAGGTAGTCTAACCTCTGGAGGCTTTACCCACATTTGTCCGTCATACCAACCACTCTCTTCATAGGGTATCACTGCTGATAAAGTCGGTCACCCACGTAACTCCATCCCTACGACAAAATACATAATTTGAGAAAATCACAAAAATAATCATTTTACTGGGTGTGTTGTACCTATATAAACCATTAACCATATTAGAAACAAATCATTCATTTAGCCATGAGATACGCGGCAAAGAGCCATGTTTCTACTTTTACTCGTGTTAGATTTTTCCTCATAAAAGAAGACTTAAAACCAATGTGATACGTGATCCCATATAACATATAGATTTGCGTGTGTATTGTTATTCAAGTATCTAGTTTTCGCTACAGAATGAGAATATTTACGATTTAAGCGAGTAAAAGTAGACAAGCAACCAAAGATTCACGTTCATGGCTATATGCATGAAATTGTTTTAACCTGTTAAAGAAAAATGACTACTTTTGTGATTTTCTCATAAAATTTTCTTTGGTAATTCAACCATGATACTATTACTAGAACTTGAGGAGTTTTAGATTTCATCGTAAGTGGGAACAGTTAATAGTTATTGCCAATTCAGATGCACACATGTTTCTCATAAAACACATACCAGATAAATCCTCAGAACAACTAATGATACAAGAAAAAGTGTCCCTGTTCCTGCAGCTAGTAAAAACCGTAGAGGATCCTGCATAGAAATAAGATGGTGTTATTTAAATACTGGTTATGGTTCGTTTAAGGCATTAAAGCATGTCCGCACCAAACTGAACCATGCTCGCCCTAAGCATTGTCACAACACGCCTAATTGAGAGGAATTATCTTTAACATCTAGTAAATTATGGCGTTAGTCTATTATCTATATCATATGCTGTATGACATTTCCTTTACCTGCTAACTTATAATCTATAAGCATTTATGTGGTATTTTTACTACTGAAATTATCTTACACTGAAGGATTAAAGCTAGCAGCTGATACTGGGATTCCAAGAACAGTGAATGTCACCAACCAGAGCCCTCCAAGCCGTACAAAAAGGATGTCGGCTTCAGTTCCCCCCGAGTATAACGGTCCTTCTTTCAGGGCTGAGTACTCATTCACCTAGCTCAAAACAACCAACATCTCTTAAGGTAACAAAATATGTTACATGAACCAAAAAAATAACTCTAACCCTTGTTCATATGTACATCTAAAAACTTGTATGGCATCATATTTATCTAAAATAAAAAAAACATCAAAATATCAATTCAAAACACTTAAAATTTCATATTTACCATTTCATTAAGTACAGTTTATAATATAATATGATCAAATGTAATTTATATTCTATTTATTTGGAGGTGGTGATGGTAAGAATACTGGTCTTTGCTCAAAAGGACTTCAATTTCCATCCAGGTTCCCAGCTCTGGCCAGGTAAGTTGCTAAATCGACCGTCCATCTCGTCTTTAGAGCCATGTTTTCACGATCCTCTGAGATGAGCTCCGGTTTGTTCCATCTGCTACGGTTGTATGGAACCGATCGGCAGTGATCTTTCAACTTTTGACCTGAACATGAATAAAGAGCAATACACATTTAGCCTGATCATTTATTTCCTGGAACTTGAACAAATTCCAGGAGATAACCTGTAACAGATTAGTTGAGTCCTCTTGTTTTTAAATACATTGATTTCTATAGTTTTGGCCTATGGGGACCATGTGTTATTTTACGTGGTGGGAGAATTTCTATTTCAAGATAAATTATTACTAGTTTTTATTTGTGAGGTCTGGTTGTCTCAGGACACGTGGGCATATAACACTATAAGTCATCAATTAGATTTCATATTTTTCTAGGCTATATGACAAATAAAGTTTAGAAACTTTAAAAAATATTGTCATTATGAAGTCATGTTTTAATAAAGGTAGAAGTTGACTCGATAGCAATCAAGTTTTCTATCCTTAGAGAAAGATAAAGTAATCAAGTCATTTAACAGAAAAAAAAGTTCAAACAAAATTATTCGACTTTCATTGTTTTAAATTTTTATAAATGTAAAAAGTTTTAAAATTAAGTGATAAATGAAAAATATATGAATGTTGATTGCCATTTAGTATTTATTTTTTTTCACTTTGACTTATATTAATAAATTATAAAAACGTGATTTAGTATTTAATGTTATTTTTCTTCCGTTCAAAAAAAGAGTTTGGTGAATTTTTCTTATTCACTATTACCTTGTACACTACGTTAACTTAAAAAATAATTGTTAAATAGTAAATAAGATTCATATATGTTTCAGGTCGTTAAATATAAAACAAAATAACATTGATAAAAAGTTTCACCGTATGAACACATATTAAAAGTTAAGCGGTTTTTTCATACAAATCATGTTTATGTGACTTTAGTGAAATATTTAGGAAACTTGGTTATTGAATAAATTTTATAAAAAGAATATTTGTCTTCCGTGTACTTTTTTTAAACTGTATTTGCACACATCCCTTCTAAATTTACTTTTAAATTCACGCTTTGTGAGAGTAGTGAGACTTGAACCCACACAACTATGCTATACCGAGAGACCGTCGGCTTTTTCCATATAGTTACCTCATATAAATTTATTAACTATGATTTATATTGGTTTATAAGGTTGATACTTTTTTACAAAGGCAAGGTTGGTTGATTTGATAATAAACATAGGGTTGTGTGCGTGGTTGGCTGAGACTGGTGCGGTGCTGAGTGTGGAACTTGTGTTCTTGCAGGCTCCAGTCGTCGGCATTTCTCGTGCTACAACGTTGCTAAATGCTAAACTAAACACTTTTGTTGGTGTCCGGCGCACACACAATAGGAAAATTGGAAGGATTATTGTCAGTGTCTTTGAGCATGAATGCAGTTTTTGTCCTTTTATTCCCTTTATTGGGTTCTCGAGATTTCAATTTTAAAAATCATTCCTTCTTGATCAATCAAAATGAAATAGATATTTGTTCTTATCTAGCTTAAATCGACCTCTTAATGAGTTTTGTTTGATTATTTGTAGATATGGAAGACTGGAGGGAGCATGGTCTAGCTTTTTTTTTTAAACGACAAACATGTCCTGCTTCTATTCTTAAATTACTCTATGTTACATCATTTCTAGGTTTGAATCATGATCTTTTTCTAAGAGACAAAGCCCATACCAAGTGGATAGCCTCATATTGGCGGAGCATGGTCTAGCTATCCGTTTGCCAACTAAACCAAAGGTTTCTGGTGTATGGGGCTTCGGATACGATGTTTACATCCTTACTCTGTATTTCTGCAAAAGGTTATTTCCACGACTCGAACACGCAAGCTAAAGGTCACATGGCAGTAACCTTATCGTTGCTTCAAGGTCCGTCCCAACTAAACCAAAGGTTCGACAGAGCACCAAACCAAAGGTTCACAAGGGCAAAATTGGTAAAGCTTTAAGCTACAATCAGTCTTTATGATTGTCCTCGCCTCCGTTAGTGCCATCTTTATCCTCCTAAATCCAAAAACCACAACTTTTAACCATGTCACATTCTTGTAACGGAATTAGTAGTGGTGGAAGGTCCAACCTTGTTGTTAACTTCATTACTGACCACCCGACTCGAGGATGGTCATCAGCCAAAATATCTCAATTAACGAATCTAGCCTATGCTCATAAAGAGTACCAAAATATCTCTAGTTAACATTGTTTATCATGAACAAAACGAATCAAAGTGATGATGGAACATGTAAACTTTATATGACTAGCTAATCGAAGCTGCAAGCCAAGAATTATAGAAATATGTAAATTGTAAAATTGTGCTTACATACCACGAATCTATAATGCATCTTGTTTATACTCGAATTTTAACTATCTACTATAACAAACCTAACTAAATTTTAGACTCCTTAGATGTCTTGTATATTTTTTTAAAACATTTTCTTCAAGCGGAACGTTGTTAGTAAAATTAATGATAGGCCCTGGTTTTGCCTCCTTGACATGAGACATCAAATGAATTGATGATAAACTACAGAAATTTAAGGAGGGAAATAAGTTTATGGCCAATGCTATTTGTTTTGTAATTTTTCATCAAAGCTTGCTCGGTCATCCATGTCCAATTCCAATGAACAAAGCTTGCCCAAGCTCTATAATCCACCGCAACCCTACCTAGTCCTATGTTTTGGGCCGAGGTATTTATAACCATAGCAGGTTAGAGAAATGTCGGAACCCAAGGTGTTATGCTAGTGTATCGTAGTTTGTTAGAAGATTAGCTACTCAAATTAGAAGTTGAACTATTCAAACACAAATGAACTTTCATAATGTTAAATTTTGATTAACTAAAAAACTCGAATTACAAAAAGCGAAAATACAATAATCATCATCTTTAGGAACTAATTGAGGGATTAAAATCCTAACACTGATTGAGACTCACTTAACTTATAGTAACAATTTATCCGTACAGTTCTCATATATTTTCTAATGCTTGGGGTGTTGTAGTTTGATGAAGGGTATGATATGGTATCACTTAGGACGATTTTATTTTACAAAGAGTGAAGTCACTGTTGTGTTACCAGAGAATACACAATTTTATAGAAAACTCACATCTACAGTTGACAATTATCTATGTAAGCTTGAACCACTTGAATAGCTGTAAATGGGCGACTTAAATGCAATAAGTGATTTGTTAAACAATCAACCATCACATACATTGTATCATTCCTGTCTTTGGAAGACTCTTAATTAAATCCATAGACACATTAGACAAGAAGATTGATTCAAATTGTCAAAGGGTTTAACAACCCATGAAAGACCACTCTCTTAGTGTTTCGCTTTGACAAACACTACAAAGTCTGATATGTCTCATATTTTGTTTAACCATTCTAGTAGAAAAGACCATTTACCCTTTGGAATGTTTCATGCACACCTGAATGCTCCTAATGTATTATCGTGCCATATTCCAATTCTTCGTTCTCAATATGGACCCTTGCACCCTACCGCTCTTTGGTTCTTCTTGAAAAGCCGTCCATCCCATAAATAAGCTATCACCAACCTTGCGGTGGTAGTTGTATAATAGCTTGTATAATGGATCCCTTTCTAAACTCCCTCAATGGTTTCCAAATTTAAGGATTTAACAAAAGATATACAAAGCGGTAAGACCTCACATCCTTGTTACAATGATACCTCATAGTTGTTACAAAAGCAAAACCCTAATATTTCCGATAAAAATTCCAACAAAAACATTTTTGTTGGAAATTGCGACAAGTTTGCTACAAAAACAAAACCCTAAAATTTCCGACAAAATTTTACAACTTCTGATTGATTCTTGCGATCAGATAACAGTGTGACTGATAACTTTAAAAATAATAGCTATAAACTCTTTCATATACATGCATAGTTTGTTTTCTAGCTGACAATTTTTTACTTATAAATGCTAATATATGTTGGTCATGCATTAAAACAACTGAAAATCCTTCCTGAGCATTTGAGCTAACGGCTTAGCTAGTATTCAAATTAACCTTCTATATTATCGTAATAATCCGATATTTTTCTTTACTAAAACACATTCATTCCCAATCTAAAATAGTCCTAAATTCCCTATAACATGGTGAAATAGAGACAGAAGTAGCAATAAGTTATTAAATCAGCATTGGAAACCTTAGTAACCTTGAAGGTGTGAGGAAAACTTTCATTCTTTCAAAACAACTGTGAAGATGCAACACTATCCACTTGGTGCAAGAACCTATTCATGTTCTCAACCAAACATAAAGATGCAAGACAGCTCTAAGTGCCCTTCAATTCATAAATACCATCACCTACCTTGAATTGCATCGTCTGTTTTTGAAATTCCACATAATGTCATTCAGTGGCAATAACCATGGTGGAGTAGCAATTGCTGTTGATTCTAATCCCGAAGACGACTTGTTATGATCCTTTGACATTTCTCCTATTGCCTAGTTTCTTGTAGTCAAATTTGCTGCAATTGCTTTCTTCTCATAGAATCAACTTTGTAGAACTATGAATTGGATCAAACCACCACAATCCGAGATGATACGGTGGTTCTGGACTTCTGGTACCAATGTTGATAACAAATTTGAGAAAGAGAGAAGAGAGGAGGATAAGATAGATTTGATCAAGTTCTGGGTGCCATTTTAATTTGCTCGATAAGCATTTAAGCATATGATTTAACGTTAGATCCATTACATGGGTAGTTAAGTTTGTTGCAACCTATCATAGAACAAACTAAATTAGATATATACTGATAATCATATAATTAGAAACAAAGGAACATGAAAGAAACTTTCTATTCAACAGAGCTCACCGATAACAATGCTAAATCTAATAACAAAAACAAGTAGATCTCTAGCACTTAATCAAAATGCTAGCCATAACCAAACGTAATGTTTCATCATTTACAGATAATGTGGTTATTTACTTACAAGATGACGGTCCATGAAATAGACAAACTGATCATGGAGACAACAAATGCTGCAGTTCCCTGTTTAGATCCAGTAATGTCATAGATTGATATGCCAAGAAGCCAGATCAACCCAGGTACAACTTCATGTCATTGTTTGTCCTAAATGTTTGTCCAAAAGCACTAAATGTCAGTGACAAATGAGTAAGTTACCACCTAAACATCGACAAAATTAAGATACGAGAATTCAGAGTTTTCATTAGGGGTCACAATTGTGTCACGTTGGCTGATAGAATTAATGAACTCCAACAGGGCCCATATATAAACAGGTTGGCACGTTGGCCTTATCGAAGATATACTTTCTATTCTAATACTAAACGAGTTGATAGGTATATATGTTAATTAAACGGAAACAGGTTAGAGATTAACTCCCAATGACACAACCTGTTTATTAAAGTTAGATATGACATTGCAAAAGTTGATTATATTCATGTCGTGTTCATGCCTTGTCAAGATCGTCACCCCTAGTTTCCATAAGACCCTAAGGAGGCAAAATTGGTTAATTGAAATTTAATGTAATCAGACTCTCAATTCTAATCTTTATCAGCTTGGAGTAGCAGAATTTGTTAGAAGTGGAATGGATGACATGTTTGGTTGAAGAACTTGAGAGAACTTAAATTGGTATGAATTTACTCAGATTTCATCAAGGAATCCAACATTCCTTCCTACGAGTGAAGTAATTCAACCAAACTATCAATGTTGTCGAAATTATAATACATATTTTCTTCTATCCTTCTTGCACCTCTTGTTGGCCTACATTATAAGGTTATCTAACTCTTTCACTAAGATCCAAAATCAGACCCAGTATGACCACACATCCATAAAGATATCAGACAAAATACACTCATGGTCATGTGTCCAATTCTGTCTTTAAAGATTCCTCATTTTTAGATAATTTTAACTTTTAGTTGAATAAACAAACTACTCAATAACATTAAAAGAATTCTTACAGGAGAATGGCTTCCCATCCAACCAGGAACATGTTGAGAAAGAAGAGCAATATATCGTTCCATTGCTTCTTCACGCCCTAAATTTTCTGAACGTTTCCATGAGTTCCTGTCAAAAGGGTTTCATACATTAAGAATCATAAAGTAAAATATTAAAAAAAAGAAAAAAAAAACAATCTACAAATGAAAGAGATTATAGACTAATGTAATTATTGGCAGTTCTTAAAGATTGTATATTTGTATATATCATATCAACACTAATAGTGAAGCAATTCCATTGTACATGTTGATAACAACACCATGAATCTTTAATAGTCATGTGAGTATTCTGTTCCAAAGTTCATCAAAAACTCAACTAAAGTAGGAACCGTCTTATAAATTTCTCAAATTCTTCATTTGGCATGTACATAATATAACAAAGCACCAAATGTTAGCAATTTAAGTGACAATCAGTCAAGCCGTTTCATCTTATAACTAAAGGGTTCCTTAGATGATGTCTACATAATCACAAACCACATAGTCTGACCTCTTGGACATTGTTCTTTATTGTTCTTGACATATGAAAAGTTCATCATTTATATTCTTTAAATGCTCACACATATAACAATGAAGAATGTAACTGTTAATACAGATCAAAGCTAAAAGAGTAGACATACCAATTAGCACGAGCAGAGACCTTGAGAGCCATCGGTTGTGGCTCAAAGCAAGACCTTCAATGGCAACCCTATGAAGCCCATATAACTCTATCTTCACCTCATTATCAATCAAATCTACACCACCACACTTGATCTTAGAATCCACAAACGCCACAGCAGCACCAAAACTCTTCTCCAACTCAGTCGTTTCAACCCCCTGCCAATCGTCATCGAAATGATCATCTTCCTCCTCAAGCTTCACTTCACCAGCATCAATGGTGGATGATACCTGCTGTACTTCAATACCTTCACACAATCTTCTTGTACCAATGATCCAACACACTCCACCACATCACCCACATCACTTTCCACCAAACCACCACCTCCATCGTTTGATTCAGCTCTCTCAGGACTTTCATCGAACACGTAACAGTCAACAACTCCACTGTCACTTTCAGCGTCTCCGATCACACCCCCACTTCCCAATTGACCTCCAAAACACCCAAAATCAACCTCTTCACTACCGTTTACAGGATGTTGATCTTTTGCCTCTTTTTCAGAATCACAAACAACCCATTCTTTCTCGATCTTTTCTTCAATTCTTATCGATGCAGTGGAATTCCCACCATCAGAACTCGATGCAGTTGAAAAAAGCTTGGCGATTAGCAGAGAAACTATGAGAGAGAAAGAGATTGTGAATAATAACTCTTGAAAAAGCTCCATAACTGTGGCCAACGAAATAGATGTTTGAAAGGCCAAAAGGGTTGGGCAAAATGGCAGATTAATGCCAAAAAGATAGATGATTGAAACAGATTATTGGATAGAAACGAATTTTGACAAGGGGGAAAAAGGTATATACGATATTCCAACATAGTTTCAATGATCATCATTTACCATTGTTCAGCTTACGTGTTGATGAGTGTTTTCCTCAACCGGCAAAATTTGTTGACTTTTAAAATGGCCCTTAAGTCGTCTCATATGAACCATTCTCATGATTAAATTGTGCGCCTTATAACTAACCAAGAAGAGATTTTAATGTAGAGTCCAGTTATGATGTATTTATGTGATAAAATCTAGAAGTTGTTGTTAAAAAGAAGGTATCAAAAGTCTTGAAATTTGTCACGTAGGGTATGATGCGTAAAAGTAGTGTTTTAGAGTTTGATGTTTTACGAGTTTAAAAGGCGAGATTGAACATGAAGTAGATGACGATATTAACGAGTTCAAGAACTTGCATGTTCGGTTTTGAAATCATTTATTACATGCTAAAAAGTAAGTTACGTTTGAAAACTAGACATGACTTAAGAATTATGGCTATGATGAGTTTGGTACTAGCTAATGAAAGGGGAACACAAACACTAATAATTATACGAAGTAGTGAATATGGTAAATTACATGAGTTTATATTATACTTTGGTTTTTTATTTTGAAATTACATTTTAGTCCTCGTTATTTCTCAATCAAAACACGTTTGGTCTTAGAGTGATTAGTAGTTAATTTTAATCAAAAGGCACATTGTTTCTTCAACAAACTGACATCGAGTCCAAAGAATCTAGCTGTTACTAATCCGCAAAGAGAGAACTAAAATCATAGCTTCTAGAAATAAGAATCAAGACCGTGTCACATGAACCAATAAATATGAATCCATAGCTAAGTAGTGAATAGACAAAATGAGAAGTCTAGGGGTTGAAAAGAGAAAACCAATAGAATATAAAGTGGGGCTAAAAGTAGCATTCACCAAGGTACATGTGACATTTATGAGTTGTTGCTGTTTAGGTGCCAAACCTTTAATGAGAAAGCCCAATATGGTGTTGTGTCTATTCCTTGTATGGTTGAAGTTAAAAGAGTCATGTTATTCATTAAATAAACTGAAAAAAAACATGGTGGTTTCATATATCAATTGCAATGGAAATACACGAAAGAAAATAATGTTTTAGTTTGATCTCAACATCTTATACGTTATAGTATCCATACGTGTAGGACAACAATGAACGATGACTTTTAGATAATAATAAAGAAAACAAGAAAAGAAAAGTTAAAGTTGTTTGTTGCAAGGATGATTTAATATCAAACTTTTATGATAGTTATGGTATTATCCAATTGTAAATTTTCATGAGATATTTTTCAACAGAAATGCAAACTAACTTGAGATAGGAGCATAAGTAATGAATCATGATAGGACTCCGTGAGAGTGATATGACGCCCCTATCAAATAGGAACACGTCCACCTCGTATGTGATAGGGGTGTGATGGAGGCATTATAGGAGGCAATGTGAGTAGCTTTATGGTGGCTTTACAAGTTTTTTTTCTATAAAAAAAAGTTTTTTCTCGCCCACACATTAACTTCAATAATTACAATCTCTTTCATTATCGCACACTCACTACCACCATTTTTCATAATCACACATTGAATATGTGGTCGTCTATGTGGAAATACCTTTTCACTACAACACTGATGATCTTGTCGTTGGAATCATGCAAAGTCTAATTAACCTAGCTAGATAAGGCAAGTCAGATATTGTATCCACAAGGAGTATGTGGTTTTAATTGCACGTTTCGTATGATTTTGAAGAGTAAAACATAAAACTTAAAGATTTAATTAATTGAATTAAACTAATATTAACCTAAAGTGCAATTAACTAAGAAATCAAATAGCCAAGAAAATACGAGATAAGAAACAAGTAGTCACATCTAGTTTCAAAATTGAAAGTACAATGTATAAACTAGTTTATTTATCAAGTTAGAAAATGCTACATAGACATAACTTGTTACAAATTTGGTTTGAAAGACAATTGCAAGACTAACAAAAACGGTTATATTGACTTCATGATTACTGAAAAACAACACATCTCCAAGATCTATTGACTTCACAATTTAAAAAACTGAAAAAGAAAACATACCTAATATATTGTCAAAACTAGAGTGTATGACCTCATGATTTTAAATACCATAAAAGAATACAAAGTAGAATGTAATCTCAACGACTATCGACCTTTATAATAAAGGATTAACACAAGATAAAGGAATCCAGTGTATTGATCTTATGATTCGTGACTGAAAACGAACACCTTCTAGGATGTCCTATCAATGTTGATCAGTTCGTACAACATGAGATCCAGAAAACATATTCAACAAAGACTTTATTTTTTATAAAACAAAGCTAAACACAAACCCTAATCACCGGAACACATACAAATGATTCACTAATAAAATAATAGAAACATATTCCAGTTTTTACATGGTTTATAAATTAAATTGAATTCAATTGTGTACAGATTTAATTAGAAAACTTCTATAAGTATCTCCATCAACTATTACGTTTTAACGAACAATCATTACAAATCGCTAGAATGGAACCAGGATGTTGTCCTCGATCTTCATGAGCAAAACAGTAGCAGGCGCCAAAGGCTGCTGCCTTAGTGACCTCATAGCTCCTATCGCTGATTGTGTAATCTCTTATGTATGGGAAAATATCATATAATAGTAATCAAGTTTCAAAATCATTTCAGTTGGTCACTTATTTCTTTTTTTCCCAAATTGAACTACTAAACCATCAAATCGAGTTATCCGAATCTTCTTATATCAAGAAAGTAATGGAGGAGAAGACGTGGGAGTCAGAATTTTCAATATATGAAATTATATCAAAAAAACAAAAAAAAAAAAGAATATTAATTATATTAAAAAAATAAAAATACTCAAATTTCACACCACTGGTTCACATCATGTGACCTCTCGTATTTTGTTAAACGTTTGTTAAGTTTCGTAATCTCTTGTAAGGGTGTGATTTGTCATTTATGTAAATACGAGGACTTATTTGTAATTTCTTGAATCATTATAATTTAAATATAATTAAATAATTAAGAAATTAATGATAATAATAATAATAATAACAATAATAATACTAATGGTAATAATGTTTATAATAATAATGCTTACAATAATAATAAAATAATAACAATAAAAATACAAATTATAATAATGCTAATAATAGCAATAATAATAATAATAATAAATAATAATAATGATAATATTAACAATAAAAATAAGCATAATGGGTGTTCATATTAAATGTAAATAAACACAATATAGAGTTAATATTTTTTTAAACTTATAATTCATTATTCTTGGGCATAAAATAATAAAGTTAAAAACCCCAGGGACTAAACTGTAATTCCGTTTAAAATACAAAACTTAAACTTGGATTTAAAATTGTAAAAACTTAAACCGCAGGGACCAAAGATGTAAAAGTTTAAAACACCAAACAAATTGTTTCTCTCTCCCCGATTTCCCGGTGAGGCCTCCGGCCGAGCTCCGGCCGCCTCAAGCCTTCGAAATTGTCCATAATAATCGAATTAAACTACACCATTCGAATCGTGGGACTGTTTCAAACCCACACATGATTATTAATTTGAGTTTAATCTCGGTTTGATGGGTCTGCGAACCCGTAACCGAAAGCTTCGTGAAATCAAAACCGTTCAATCCTTTAAACCATGTTATTAAAGCAATTAAACACCAACGAACGCACATCTAATCATTTCGAAGTTATGTGCATAGTTAAATCTATCTGAAACGGCCATTTACACACTAAATTCATTATGAAACATCCGAATCAAACATAGAGCCGTTGGGTACCAAATCGACCAAATTGCAGCTATAAATCAGAGGGTTAATGCTTGAAGCATCCGCTTTTAACCTCTGGAACTCTCAATTTCACCAAAAACACACACGCATCAAACATTGATTCAAGAAAACAGTTGCAGCCTTGTTCGAACCTTAAATCGTCAAACACAACATTAACCAGGTAATTAAAGGGGTCTTTTCATTCGGTTTTACATGGGGAACAAAAGCCCCATGGTTAATCTCTGTATCAACATCGAATTGATGTTCAATTGGTTCGATTTCAGTTTCTAGGGTTCTTATGAATTTGGGGGATTTTGGTGGATTATGTTTTAAATTATCTTTCTGTTTTTAGACACAAACAGGGCCTTGGCCCGGCGGTTTGTGTGTTGGTTGCTTTGGCAAAGGGCCCGGGTTCAAACCGAGGCCCTGCCACAATTTTTTTAAAGGGTTTTTATAATATTTAAATTTTAGAAAAATATTTAAATATTATTAATAATCATATAAAATCATTTTTTTAACCAGAAAATAAATAAAATCATTTTCTTTTAAATTTTCTTAAAAATTTAATTAAGAAATTTCCATTTATTTTATTTCAAAATTATAAAAATTGTACAAAATATAATTTATTATTAATCGCAAATTGTAATGAGTTCCACTTAATTTTTTTTAATAACTTCAATTAGATAAATTCTTTATTGTTATTGTTACAATTTATTTATTTATATGTTAAGAAAATAAATACATATGTACATATTTAAAATGTACACTTATTGTAATTAATAGAATTGTTATAATCATTTAAATCTATAAAATTACTATTTTATTAAATAGTAAATAATAACCATTTGATAATAAAATTTTAACTTTTATTAATAGTGATTATCGCTAAAATTCTTATCTAATCATTTAAATACCAAAACAATAACAAATTGTATCTATTTAATAATTTAAAAATCATGGGTTAAATGGTTTATAAATATAACACCCTATATATCATGATTAACTTAACACGACGCTCATTTAGGTTGAACGTTAACGAATCCTTGGTATTATATACAAGACCTTCTTATTTTACATCCTTATTATCCATGTGAGTTTTCATACCCCATTTTATATTATTTCATACTTTTGGGGTGAAACATGTTAACCTTATTATAAACACACTTGTAAACACGTTTTTACTCTTGTAACACTGAAGCAATTCATCTTATTTCGTTGTGGTTATTGAACTCTTGTAATAATCATATGATGACTTGTAAGATACAACCATTAACTATTGCTAGCCTAGCGACGTCATAGATCTATGGGTCTAACAAGCCTATTTGGTGCTAAAGCCGAGGTCATTGCCGGCTCCTAGTGTCGTATTCTTGAGCACTATAGGAACCAAGTACACTTAGCTAATCGTATAATCTTGTAACGATCATATTTGTCAAGGTTTGATTGTTACATTTGTTCATCCATCTATATTTACTCTATTCAATAACATATGACGTGAATTGCCATCTTTTGATATATATATCTATGTATGATTAATCTATAGAAACTCACTAACATTATGTTGACTTTATTTTTTAACATGTTTCAGGAAATGATACCGCTTAATATTGCTCTTGAAGACTTGAACACGTCTAGGATTGGACCTAGAGATTTAAAATAAAATGACTTATTTGTCACATGATGCTATTTGAACTTTTGTATTTTGTTTGCTTGAAACTTATGTTATTTCTTATTGTATGTTATGAACCTTGGAAATTAATATTATTGACACATTGAATTAGCATTGTGTGACATGAACAATCTTAACCCTCACACCTCGACGTTTCCGCCGTTAAGGTTGGGATATGACACATCAGCATAAAACAAAAAAAAATATACATATATTCTCTAATTGAAACACAAAGAAAACATGCTAAAATATGTTAAAATTTATAATTTAAATAAAATTTAAAACCGAGAAACCTGATTAGAATACTTTTTAATTTTAAGTTAATTAATTAAAATATTTTTAAAACTTGATTATTATTATATAAAGTTAGCATTTTTCATAATTTGAATGTTGTATGCAATGGGCTGGACTAGAGGTGGGCATAAAAACCGGGTTCGGACCCGACCCGGTGGACCCGACCCGGAACCGGGTACGGGTACGACCCGGTATATGCATACCCGGGTTGGACCCGAAAAAAAACCGTAGGGTTGGAACCGGGTATGATTTTCTAGAATTTCTTAGAACCCGAACCCGACCCGACCCGACCCGACCCGGAACCGGTTGAACCCGGGTTGTACCCGGTTTCGACTGTTTTTTTTTTTTTTTAAAAGTGGCCGTTTTTTAACGGCTATATAGCCGTTGGGATCGATTTGTGACCGTTTTTTTGTCACTTTTAGGCTTATAAGTTAGTATAAATAGGTGTGGGTTGATATGGTTTAGTACCCAAGTCTCAAACGCAAAAACATACGCAAAAAACGCAAAAAATACTCTCCTTTACTCTCGCTTTACACGTTCACTCTCTCGTTTTACACTTTCACTCTCTTCAATCTTGATATGGCTCACTCACAATCTTCCGTTGGTCAAGGTTCGTCCAACGCTCCAACCGTCGTTCGTGTTCTTGCACACAATCGTAACATGGATGTTTGGTGCAATTGGGATATGGTTGAGTTGAGTGACGGGTCTGTAAAGGCTCGTTGCAAGTTTTGTGGAGCTTTGCTTGCTAAAGATTCTAACACGACTTTAAACAAACACATTAGCAAGAAGTTTTGTAAGTCGTTGAAAAGTAATCCGGATTCGCAACAAACACAATTGGGTGGAGACGGTGGAATCTTTAATTACGATGTTAATACGGTTCGAGATCGAATGGCGAAGTTCGTGATTCAAGAAGCTTTGCCTTTTAGTCACTTCGACAATCCTCGGTTGACCAACTTAATTCGAGAGACGCTTCAACCTCGTTACACTCACGTAAGTCGTACTACACTTAGACGTTATTGTTTAAAATTATGGAAACAAGCAAAAATGATTTAATTGTATTATTTGAAAATTTAATACCGGTGTAAACTTAACTAGTGACGTTTGGTCGGCTCCACACGGTTTACCCGAATCGTACCTTTGCGTCACCGCTCATTGGGTGGATCCCAATTCATGGCAATTGATGAAACGTACGATTGCATTTGATCTTTTTCCGCATCCACACACCGGAGAATCTTTGTTTTACTTTTTAGATAATGTAATAAGTACTTTTAAATTAGAAAATAAACTTTTTTCAATTGCATTTGATAACGCCTCTAACAACACAACCGCGGTTGAAAAATTAAAATTAAAATATCTTCCGATTGCAAACGGTGATTTTTTCCATACTCGTTGTGTTGCACATATTATTAATTTAGTAGTGCAAGACGGACTATCCGGGCAATATGTTAATAACTTTATTACATCTTTTCGATTTATGTTACATGACGTTTTTAAAAAAAGTAGAAGAAGATATCAAGATTATAAACAACTTTGTAAGGATACGCACTCTAGATTTTTAGGTCCTAATTGGGATGTACCTACTCGGTGGAATTCGACTTGTCACATGTTTGAATGTGCTTTAAAACAAAAGGCACTTTAAAAGCTTTTCATAATAGTCTTTCGGATAATGGTGAAGCCGACCCATTTCCGGATGCGGGTTGGGAGAATCTTCAACGTCTATCCGAGTTTCTTGAGGTTTTTAAAAACTCAACAACAAAATTATCGGGAGTTTATTATTCCACTAGTTATTCGGTGCTTTAAGAACTATATTTTATGTCTTTGAATTTTAAAAATTTTCAAAATAAAAATAATATGTTTAATCAAATGATAGAACCAATGAAAGAAAAGTTTAAAAAATATTTTAAGGACTTACCACCCGTTTTTACGTGTGCCGCCGCTTTAAATCTGTTTCTAAATGTTGCGGGGGTTGAATGTTTGATAGATGAGATAAATGACAATTTGGATATGCATGACGAAAACCCTGATTTTTCAAACGAGGCAAAAGAAAATTTTAATCATAGTTTGAAAACAATTTATAATTTTTATTTAAATAGATATGGGCCTAACGTAAACATAACCATGCCAAGTGGATCAACCTCAAGTGCTAGTACCTCGTTTAAAGACCCTGTTTTGACTATGTTGAATGTTGTTCGGGATGTGACGGCTAAACGTCAAAGAGGTAACACCCCAACAAGTGAGCTCGGTAGATATAGTGGAACGGATTTTATTTCCACTATGACTACCGAAGATTATCGTGCATTCGATATTTTGGCTTGGTGGAAAGGAAAAGAATCTCAATTTCCGATTCTTTCTGCTATGGCCCGTGATTTACTAAGCGTCCAAGCTTCTACGGTAGCTTCGGAATCTGCTTTTTCTCTTAGTGGCAGGGTAATATCATTACGAAGAACAAGACTAACTCCGGAAGCAGTGGAGATGTGCATTTGTTTAAAGGATCACTTAGACGCAACGGATCGTATACAAGACCAAACAAGCCTCGAAGACGAGATTACACTCGAAGCTAAAGTACATGATGAAGAGGTAGAAGACGGAGTATCTTCTGACATATCCGATGAAGAATTAGCATTTGATCAAGCATCTCGTAGTAGATAAAATTAGACGATATTGTTATTTTTAAGTTGTTTTAATATTATATGTCTTTCATGTTCTTTTTAAATTTCTTTGTCATTCAAATGTTTTATATAAAAAGTATTTAATATTTGTATATTATAAGTGTAACATTTTCTGCTCAAGATTTGTATATATTTATATATTAAGTTGTTTAAATTTTTGTCATTCAAGTGAACCCGGTTAGGAAAAGAAAAATAAAAAGAAAAAAAAGGAAAGAAAATATAAGAAAAAAAAACATACGACCCGGTGTTCGACACACACACAAGAAAAAAAAAAAAAAAAAAAAAAAAAAAAAAGGCAAAAACCCGGTTGAACCCGGGTTTCATACCCGAACCGAACCCGACCCGACCCTACCCGGGTATACCGGGTAGGGTTGTATCTCGCTGAACCCGACCCGGGTTCGTACCCGGTTCACCAATACCCGGTACAAAAACCCGGTTGGGCCCAAACCCGGTTTTGTACCCGGGCCCGGGTCCGGCCCAAACCCGATTTGTGCAACTCTAGGCTGGACCATATATCTCTTTCAATTCCTATAGCCCTTGGGCTATTTGCCTATTCCAGTCGTTGGCCCACTCACAATCCATTCAAGTTGTCATTGTAACAAACAAAACATGAATTAGTTATCAACTTCTCCGTAAATTATTAATTCAACTTTAAATCAAAGTATTAGTATCTTATATCACATGCCAACGTTCCGATTTAGAATTAGATGAATATTATAGGTAGGGTTATTGTTTAATCTAAAACTACTAAGAAAGATTCTAGGCTTTACGTGTTTTATTTTATTGTTTTTAAAGAAATGACATTTTGATCATTGCGTCGGATGTGCTAGACAAAAATGTCAGATTATTGTAACAAACATGTCAGGTCATTATATCAAAATATTTTATCTACATTTATCCGAATTGAATTTAATAGATTCGGATTAGATAACAATATCTCAATTCGGACCGGTATTATTATTATTATTATTCAAAACCTAAACCAGTCAACTATAATGTATTTTTATTTTTATGTTTACGTATGTGCAACCATAATGTATTTCTAAATTCGCTAAGCACGAGCGTACCATAATGAAGAGGGACTGTTTTATGCCTCCAAATACGCTACCCATAATATTTTGGGCATATGATACGCTGACCATGCACAATCCTATGAGTTTTTTATTCAATTGGAGCCATTTTCATTCGGGACTCTTTTGTGTACTCATTTAGTATAGCTAACCTCTACGCATACGTATATTGTTAAGTTTATAGATAGTTTAGTGTGGAGTTAAATCAGATCTCGGGATGAACATGACTAATTACGTGATATCTCTTTAATAAACAAAGTAAAGTCTATGGAGCTTGATGGAGACCGTATGCAAGAAACAAAGATGGAAGGTCTCGAAGATTAAGAAGTGGATGGTGGAGGATCGAAAGTACGATTACTTGGAAAGATCTTTTAAAAGTAAATTGGTAATCGGGGTGACTCGCGCGACTATATGAAAATAAGCTATGCTTAGGGGCTAGGGCCTTCACATTTCAAGGGCCAATAATTTTCTTGATTATATATTATATTATTTTTGATTAGATGACCATGGTTTTGCAATTTTTTTCTTGTCAACATAGGAGAATGTTTTGACATAAAGACGTTGTCATGTATCTTTGTGATTTCTTTATGATACACAAATATATCTCAATAGGTTATAACTAAAACATATTTAAAACTTGAAACCGTAAAACCAATGCCTCGAGAGGAACGTAACATACTAACACGAGCTACGAAAATAGTAGCCTTACTTCGCAAGGCTACTGTTAATAAATTGTATTTGTTTCTCTATAAAAATAGTAATATTAAGAAAAAGAAGATAACATAACCTGATATATGAGATTTATATAAAAAATGTTTATAATAAAACTTAATGTATATTTATCTAATTGGGTAGAGTTATAGTAAAATATTATTTAGTGTAAAAAGATTAATAATTCTAGGCTTGACATGTATCCTTTATTATTTTAAAAGGGAGGGCACCGTGGTTGTTATGTCAAATACATTAGTTATTGTGTCATATGTTAAGTCATTGTATCAGATATTTTTCATCATTATGTCTACTATAACATCCCGCCTCTCATACTGATAAATTGTCCGCTTTGCCGACGAGTAACTTAAAATTTTATTTTTAGTTGTCTGGGTGAAAACTATTTAGAAGGTCACCCAGTTTGGGATTATTGCCACCCGAACACGCTTAATTGTGTGGTTTTCATCCCATCCACAACTAATGTACTCAAAACAAGGTAATGGTATCTAAGGCAAGCCATTCCTTATGAACCTTACATCTCTCTTGTCTACGCTTGATGTGAGATTCACATAGGATGTTACAATCACTCCCATTATAGACTTATCATTTTTAAGAAGGTTTGCCCCACCATCCCTTTTACGAATGTGTGATTCACCTAAGGTGTCCTAAAAACCCCAGTGATCACTTATCATCCTTGATGATGTTTGCCCTATTATCACGAATGACGCAAAAATGGCTCTATTACTATTTGTAACATTCGGCCTCTCATACCACCGATATTATCCGCTTTGCCTACTAGGAGCTCATAGATTTTATTTTGGTTGCCTACTTGCTTAGGTGAAAACTTTCAAGAGATCACCAATCCTAGAATCGTTGCTACCTGAGAATGTTTAACTATAAATTTCTCCTCTCACCCACAACCAATATACCTAAAAGCGTTAATGGAATTCAAGACAAGACATTACTTATGAACCCTTACGATCGATGTAGGAGTTACCCAGGGTATAACATTCACCACTTTATGGGCTCATCATCCTCGACAATGTTTTTCCCACCATTCTTTTCACGAATGAGGGATTTGCCTAAGGTGTCCCTGAATACCTTTTAGGGACTCATCATCCTTGATAAGGTTTGCTACACCATCATGCATGGCATAAAAGTGGCTCGGATACCATTTGTAACATTTAAGTCCACATACCACTAATATTGTTTGCTTTACTCACGAGGAGATAATGAATTTGATTTTAGTTTCCTAGGTGAAAACTTATAGGAGAAAACCCATCCTGGGATTGCTGGAACCCAATCCTACTTAACTATGCAGTTCTCCTCTTATCCACAGCTAATACATCTAAAACATGTTGATGGTACATGGGGCATGACATTCTTTATGAACCTAATATCCAACTTGTCCATGACCAATGTGGAATTTACCTAGCGTTTAGAATCATTATATGTATGTCACATATCAAAATCATGGGCCGAACAGTGTGCCAGCGAGGACGTTGGTCCGTAAAGGGGGTGGATATGTAAGTCTCGCATTGGTTGAGGGGGAGAATGAAACGTTCCTTAGAAGAAAGTGGAAAATTTTGCTACCAGGACGAGCAACTCGTCAAGTGAAAATAAAACCGTGAGTTCCAAAATGTACAACCCATCAAGGGAAAAACATACAATATCTTAGTATGGTTTACACAGCTGCTATATTAACGCTTTACGTTATCTTGTGCTATTTGTGTGAATGTTTCTTATACATATTACATGAACTTTTTTTTGTTATTTTATCATTATGTTTTATATATTAGAAGAACATAATGTTATTATTTTACAAATGTATTTTTCAAAACCCCTCATTTTAAGAGAGCATAATGACGAGCAATTATAACACATTTATCAATATGTCTTACATTTTATATTATTTTATCATTGTTTTTTATATGTGAGTTAGCTGTCATTTTGTTATTGTGTTACGTAATAGAATTAGTAGACAATAGTTATTTTATCATTGTGTTATTTAAAATTTATCATTTTATAAAAACACAGTATGTTAGAAAAACACAACGAAAAACAAGAAAAACACGATGACGAGCATGAAATATACAACATGAATCACAATTACCTGGAAATCGTATTTTTCTAATTATATATAAAGATACTATACTTATTTTAAAAATAATAAAGCTTTTTGTGTAACTTTTATAAAAAATAATATTGCATATAAAAGTTACAAACATTTTATAAAAAAAGATAACCTTATGAAACAGTAATCAAATTTTTGGAATTTCTAATTAGGTCACTCATATATTTTTTCTGTCCCAATTAGATCATTAAAGTTTCGTTAATGTTTCAATCCTATATATTTAACCTGAATAGTAGGTTTGTCATTTCAGGTTGTCATTCATAAATTATAAAATATTTTAAGAAAATGAAATACTAAATAAAAAACAATATCTATAACAAATTAAATCATTTAGAACAATTTTTTAGTTATTTAAAAAATTATAAAGATACGAATGACCTATTTAAATACTTTTAAAACTTTAGTGACCTAATTGAAACAAATAAAAAATATTAACAACCTGACCGAAACAAATAAAATTTTAAGTGATATAATTAGAAAACTTTTAAAACTTGTGAACTGCTCCGTAAAGTTTCTCTTTGCAAAAATAAGGGAAATAAAAAGTTAACAAAAATGCATATAACTAAAATACTAGTTCAACAATTTTTTCCTATAATTTAATTTAAATCATTTATTAAGAAAATTCTTGAGATTCATCAATAGCTTTTTAAAATTTAACATCTTTGTTACTTGAACTATTATCTATTTTAACATCAATGTTCATTTCTTGAGGTCGTATTATGAGAACGATTGCATGAAAAAAGTGAATGTTGCTTTTAGTGGCGTAGACCACCAACACGACGTGACATTCCATCATAATATGAGAGAGAGAGAGAGATATCAACATAAATAACATCCATCCATGCAATGCATGATACATAACATACAAATGTATATGCTACTTATAATGTTCCAACGTAACAAAGGTATGTATGTAATGATCATTATGTACAGTTAACATGTACAATATAAAATGTTATGAATCAATATTGACAAGGGAAGATGAATTTTAGAATCGATTGAGGATATAATGTTTGGCTTTACTCTATTTAGACATTAAAATAAGACAAACCTAAATAAAAGAGAGAAAATTTTATATGTTTATCAGTTAGTACTAGGTATATTATTGATACACCTTAAATATCTAATATTTGCTTGACGGAATCAAATAAATAGTTGAAGAATAGGTTGATGAAATAACAAATTTGTAGACCTGAGAGTACGTGTAATACCATCATGAGCGGAGGTGTTATGAGCTATCTAGCTCAACACCATGGGGATTGACATACCGCACCACCTTCTTGTGAGGGTGGTCACAGTGGCTTGGCATCTTGAAACCAGTGAAGAGCCGTTGAATATGAGGCTATATTTGACTATATAAAATAAACTTTTATTGTTTTACCCTATTTAATATATATAGATATTTATAATTTTTACTCGCATTCTACTCTCAATCTCTCACACATTCTACTCCCAATTAAAATTTCAAGATTATTATAAAAAATATACAGATATCATCCTTCTTGTCGTCGTCTTCTCTTCTTTAGATTCATTTGAGGGCGACGGGCTTTTCATTGATGTGGTTCAAGCCGGTGTTACCTTTACATGCCATCAAGTTAAAAGTTCACATCGGGTCACAAGCCACATTCATATTAACTAGAATTGTGAGGAAGTTGACACTCATCTTACAAATGATTATTTCCTGAAGCCGCCATTGTATGAAGATAAAGTTTAGACATTTTTGCATGAGTCAACACTTATTCTTGTGAATAATTTAAGATATGGAGCGATACTTTGATATTTTTTCAACTAAAGGACGATGCAAGAGGTGGTAGATGAGGTTTCATCGCTCTACAAAAGTGAAGATTGGTGATTTGTTAACTTGCGCACGACACTAGTAATAACTCATGGGGCAAATATTTGAATATGCCGAATATAGTATTGACTATTGAGAGACGATCTTCATAATTTTTGTGAATGTATTATTATTAATTTTGTTACTTTTACGATAAATCTATTAACATTTTAAGTTACTTAAATGTTATTATTATTATTCAATATTTCAAAGGTGTGATAAATCTATACGGTAAGAAATATTTAAGAGACCAACATGGAGCAATATTCAATAATTATACTAGGCGCATGCATGAAACCGTACACGATTTTCCCAGGATGCTTGATAGCATTGATTGTACACATTAGAAGTGAGCGAACCAACTCATTGCTTGACGAGGCTAGCACCAGCAGTGTAACCTCTCGTATTTTTATTTAACGTCGTTATCTCTTGTAAGGGCTTGTTTTGTTATTAATGCAAGTGCGAGGTCTTATTTGTAAATTCTTAGAATTACTTATAATTAAATAATTAAGTAATTAATAATAATAACAATAATAATAATAATAATAATAATAATAATAATAATAATAATAATAATAATATAATAATAATAATAATAATATGAGCAATAAAATAGTTAAAAAGGATAACAATAATAGTAATAATGGTAAAAATACAACTAAAAATTATAAAAATAATAATGCTAAATAACTATAATAGGTGAAGAATTAAAATTTGATAAAAATAAAATAAGTTTATTTTGTTTAAAACTTGTAATTAATGTTTATGCATAAAATAATAACCTTTAAAATTTAGGGACCAAACTGTAATTTCTTTTAATTAAACAAAAACTTTGGAATGAAACTGAACAACCTAAAAACCTTAGGTCTAAAGTGTAACTTTTGTTCCCAAGCCATTATCAACCATTTTTTCCGGCAAGCTACTCCGGCCGAGCTCCGGCCGACCCCAAAACCTCGAAAACACACCGGTTAAACTCGATTAAATCATTTTTTAAAGCTTGTGCCACGGTTTCGAACATGAGAACACTCTTTTAATCGATATTTAACACTGTTTAGGCAATCAATTGAACCCATAACCGAAATACATCGAATGCTCAATCAATTCGACACTTAAGACCTGATATTAATGACATTAATCATGTTCCAACGTTCTACTAATCAATACGAAATCAGTGGAGTGTTCAATTGCACCTGAAACAGCTGTGTAAGCACTCGAAACAACCTGAAACGGCCGACCATAAAGGGGTAGCCGTTGGACATCAATTTGAGCAAATTAACTCTATAAATTAGAGGGCTTCTGCTCTAATCGACATTCCTATACTCACTGTAAGCTCAATTTCGCAATAATACACACACACATCAAATCCCTCTTCGAAGAACTCGTCGGCTATCCACCTTACTGTTTCCCTTCAATTCAATCGAAAACAGGTAAATTAAATATATGTTTATACTCGGTTTGATTCGGGGATCAAAAGCCCTATGATTAATTTGGGTGTAAACTTCGAATCAAGGTTCGATTTCACTGATTTCAAATTAGGGTTTATGTGGGAATTTGGGGTTTTTCAGAAAAAGGATTTTTAAAATTTGGTTTCTAAATTTATCAACAAACTGGGCTTAGCCCAGCCGGTTCCACACTCGGAGTATACACAGGAGGTCCCGGGTTCGACCCTGGGCACCTCCCATAATTTTTTGAAAACGTTTTTTAGCAGATTAAAAAAGCTGAAAAATACTTAAAAATTATAAATAATCATTTAAAAAGTATTTTAATCAGAAAATATGCAATATCAATTTCTTTAATATTTTTTTAGAAATTTCTTTTATTTAAACACTTTAAAAATTTATTATGAAATACTATTCACCATTAAATTCAAAATTATAATAAATCTTATTTAATAGTTTAAATTTAGTAAATTCATTAACTTTATAAAATAAGTTACAATTTATTTATATTTATTTTATGAAAAATAAATATATACATATACACACTCATTGTAACTAATATAATAAGTTAAATCTACAAAAATTACTATTAATAGTAAATAATAACCATATAATAATAAAAATCTAACTTTTATTAATAGTGTTTATCATTAAAAATGGTTAATTATCAAAATAACCATAATAATCTGCACTTGTTTAAAAACATGAAAATCATAGATAAATGGATATTAACATAACACCAAAATCACTGTGATTAACCTAATACGACGTTCCGTTTAGGTGAACGTTAACGAATCATCGACATTTCATACAAGACTTTCTAATTGTTCATCTTTATTACCATGTGAGTTTTTCCATGCCACTTTTTCATATTTTCACATTTTGGGGTGAAACATGTTAAACTTATAATCATTGCACTTGTAAACTCCTTTAAATCTTGTAACCATTTGGGCAATTCATTTTGTTTGTCGTGGTTAGTTGAACTTTTGTAATTACCATGTTATGGCTATTATATGTACAATCATTAATTATTGCTAGTCTGACGACGTCATAGATCTATGGGCCTGACAAGCTGCTTGGTTAATCCAAGTACACTTAGCTAATCGTACATTCTTGTAATCTTGTAATCTTGTAAACTGTTAAGGTTTGATTGTTACATTTGTTCATACATCCCTAATTAATTTATTCACTAACTTATGACTTGAATTGCCATCTTTTATATATTTATCGTATGAAAACTATGGAAAGCTCACCAATTTAATGTTGACCTTTTATTTTTTAACATATTTCAGGAAATGATACGGTCTGATATGCTTGAAGCCATTGTCACATCTAGGACTGGACCTAGATTAAAATAAAAATACATCTTTGTTATTATTTGACGTTGAACATCCTAAGTTTTGAATTATGTTTTTCTTCTTAAATGTATGTCATGAATATTGAATATTTATAATATTGTCATTTTAAATTATTATTGTGTGGCATGAACAATCTTAACTCTCACATCTCGATGTTTCCGCCGTTAAGGTTGGGGTATGACAAGCAGGTATCAGAGCCCATAACTATAGTGATTTAGGTTATTAGAAATGGTGGCCTAGACTATGGTTAAACTAGGGACCCTTTTCATGAATAATCGTTATGATCTTGTAAGTTAGTTTATATGCATATCATATGATATTACATGTTGCATGATAAACCCCTTATGTGCTATTTGTCTTTATTTAGAAAATGATGCCTTGGGAATATGCCTTGGACCTTGTTTACCCCAACTTCCTAATCCTCTTCTTATGTCTTTACGCTCTACCGGGTCTAATCCTTTCTAAATCTTATCCTCGACTACGTGTGGAAATCTACGCATATTATCGAGTGGAAAATTCCTTAGACGATACGTCTAAATCTTGAAAATCTCATCGAGGTTTTAATTCTAATAGCCTTTAGGGAAGTGTGTAACTCATAAACACCTGTATTCTGGATTTTCTGGCAAGAGGCCCTAGTGCTAAGGCAAGCATTTCGTATAAATCTCATTGCGAGATCTGTTATGCTTATCTGGGGATTTCTGGGATGAGTGCCAAATTATGATCAACATACACATATTCCTCAAGGAAATTGGGATTAAGTCACCTCGACGTGTCCATGTTCCTATTGGCTATGTGGTATCAAATGGAACCATCCTGCTTATATTTAAAAACATCAAAAATTCTTGATTTCTTGAACTGGTTTATTATCGAATTCTAATATTATCATCCATCTTATAGAATGTTCTTGTTATTGTTAAACTCGTTTTACTTCTCAATTCTTATGCTTAAAACATTATTATACGTTATGTGCCTCATGTAACTATCTCTATACCTTAATCAATGCGTATATAAATCTTAATGCATATTTAAAGGCATTGTATGCCTAAGTCGAATGGTTTTCAAAATTTTGAATTGTTACTCATGGTTTTCAAATCTTCTTAAAGTGTGTTCCATAATTGAACTCATGCGATGCTGCAAAGGTGGGATACTTGTATCTCGGGATGTTTTGTCTAGACAAGGTATGCATATTAATCCGATTCGACCGTTGGATCCCTTTACCTGACTTGGAACCCATGAGATGATGATCGCCTATAGGTACGTGTGTCTCAAATTAAGTTGTGGTTCACCTAACACTTTGAGAAGTGAACGTGTTCCCTTTTGGTTTGCGAATCGAACGTTTACCCTTGGAACATCTCATTGTTGTTTCGAATCATTTTTGTCATTGATTTTGTATTCTGGATTTAAACCGTTCAAGATTTGAAAACCTATCACAATTGATTCTGTTATCCCGTACGGTAACCCTAATCCTAGCAAGCATGATCTTTTTTTTCCTATTAATTTTACATAGAAGTAATTTGAAAATTTCTAAATTTCTAGCCGATATTCTTTTCTTTTCGTTTGCTAAGTCGAGCTTTGTAAAATCTTTTAACCGTTTTGCACCGTAGGCAATGCAAGAGTCTGCAAGTCAACTTATGAATAAGGACACACGTGGCTCCTAAATGAATCTATCTCAGCAAAACATGGGTGACTCCCTTACTTCGGTGATGACTTTCCATTCGCCATTATTATTCTTATGAAATTTCATCATCAAGACAGGAGTGAATTCCTTACCTTGATGACTATTTCTTCTTCTTGATCTTATGAATTCGTATTTTACCAATGGGAGTACCTCTTTAAAATAGGAGTGAATTTCGTACCTCGATGATGGTTTTCAATTTTTCTTTTGTGTGTTTTATGAAATTTCATCATCTGGATCCGGGTGATTTCCTTATCTTGAGGATAAATTTCACTCATTTTTTTTCTCTCATAAACTCGTATTTCACGAATGAAATGACCTCACCAAAATAGGAGTGAATCCTGTACTTTGGTGACAAAAGTCAATTCTCGATTGTTTTCTTGTTATTATGAAATCCAATCATCAAGATAGGCGTGAATTCCATACCTTGATGATAATTTCACCCATTTAAATTTTATGGATTGTATTTCCTCAAATGAACTGATCTCATCAAAGTAGGAGTGAATTATATACTTTAATGAAGATTTTCATTTTGCTATATTTTATTTCTAAAAATTTCACTGTTAAGATAGGAGTGATTTTCCTTACCTTAATGGTATGTTACCTTATCTTATTCCTGCGGATCTTTAACAATGAGTTAGGATCAAACTCTTGTTTTGGTAGTTAAGAGTCATAATTTAGGAAATACACCACCAAGCCAGGAGTGATATCCACACCTTGGTGACTATTCCTGTTCCTTGACCTTAATTTTATCAAGGTTTTAAGACTTCAATTGACAAGAAACATGTAATAACTTGAATGGTGAACACCGTTACCTGATTTATCGACGATAGTGTTCCCACCTGTCAAGCTAAAGCATGACTCCTGAACTCAAAAGTGGTCTTTGTCACTTTAGGTTAATCTTAGTTCCAAGACTGGAACATTTAAATCAATTTCTTTTCTCACGCCTTTATGTTTCAATTTGCCGTTTGATCTAGCTTTACGGAACCTTTTATTTCTTACTTATCGATTTTCTTTCGGGTTATCATCAAAACTTAATTGCACGATGATAACACTCCTAAAACAATCCTTCGTACAAGATAAAGTCATTATAAACTTAGGTCATGCCTTTCTGGTTATACCAATGTTTGGCTATGTTCATGGGTTGATGAACCGCGCGTGCAAGCCGTACTTAATTGTGATTTTCTTTATCGACGATATCCTGAATTATTCAAGTTGTTAACCCGATCATGAACGACATCTTCGTTTCATCCTTTAACCATGATTAAAAATGCAGTTCCTATTGTTTGCGTTACTTCTTGGATCGTCTTTGAATTCTTAACCTTGGAAATCTCTAAATCTCTATTTTGATATCGACTTACAAGGCTCGTTATTACATTCATTCCCGATGCGGGAAAAGGTTCATGAATTTTTGCGATTAATATTCATGGTTGGCATAAAGGAAAGAAGGACATAGCTTGATATATGTCCAAGTGCCTCACCTCTCAAAAGTTAAAGCCAAACATTAGCATCCCTTTGAATCGTTTGTTTAACTTGAAGTTCCTGTATGTAAAAGGAAACATTTATCGACAAAGTTCATCACCAATTTACCTCGTATTTCTTGATATCATAATAACACTTGGTTCATCATTGATCGAATAAATAAACCGGTGCAATTCATATTGACTTTTGAGGAATATTGAGCCGAGAAATTGACTCGTAGCTTCATCAACGAAAAAGTCATCCACCATGGTGTGTCTTAAAAATCTTTGATCGTGATGGTCTACATATCTTTCGCTTTATCCAAGCCTTTAAATCGTCTTTGAAAACACAAGACAATCTTAGTACAATTCATCATTCGAAAACTGAAGCTGAAAGAACGATACAACCTCTCAAGATATGCGTTGAGCTTGTGTCATTTCATTTAGTAGCCCTTGGGATTCCCAAATTTTTCCATTGATCAACCTTTCAAACAATTACAGGTCTTTCCATCAACATCAAAATGTCATCTTATTATGTAATTTCATTCAAAATGTTTGGGAGCATTGAGAAAGTGGCTTATAAGCTTAAACTTACCTAAGAACCCCGCATTGTCTATCCAACGTTTCATGTGTCGAATCTCAAAGATTTATCTTGTCCACGATAACTTTCGCGTTCCATTGAAGGAATTCAAATTGCTTGCATCTCGTCAAGAAACCTGCAAAATTCCAAAATTCGCAACTCACCAATAACCAAACACCAACCACAGTTTGTTAGAATTCTAAATCGTGCCCTAAAAATTTATCTGGGAACGCGAGAACCACATGAACAATAAATATCCCTATTTTTTGTTTAGTTTTGTTTTAATTTCGGGACGAAATTCCTTTAAGTTGGGGAGACTGGAACCTCTCGTATTTTTGTTTAACGTCGTTATCTCTTGTAAGGGCTTGTTTTGTTATTAATGCAAATGCGAGGTCTTATTTGTAAATTCTTAGAATTACTTATAATTAAATAATTAAGTAATTAATAATAATAACAATAATAATAGCAATGATGATAATAATAATATGAGCAATGAAAATAGTTAAAAAGGATAACAATAATAGTAATAATGGTAAAAGTACAAATAAAAATTATAAAAATAATAATGCTAAATAACTATAATAGGTGAAGAATTAAAATTTGATAAAAATAAAATAAGTTTATTTTGTTTAAAAACTTGTAATTAATGTTTATGCATAAAATAATAACCTTTAAAATTTCAGGGACCAAACTGTAATTTCTTTTAATTAAATAAAACTTTGGAATGATACTGAATAACTTAAAAACCTCAGGGTCTAAAGTGTAACTTTTGTTCCCAAGCCATTATCAACCCGTTTTTCCGGCAAGCTACTCCGGCCGAGCTCCGGCGAGCTCCGGCCGACCCCAAAACCTCGAAAACGTACCGGTTAAACTCGATTAAATCATTTTTTAAAGCTTGTGCCACGGTTTCGAACATGAGAACACTCTTTTAATCGATATTTAACACTGTTTAGGCAATCAATTGAACCCATAACCGAAATACATCGAATGCTCAATCAATTCGACACTTAAGACCTGATATTAATGAAATTAATCATGTTCCAATGTTCTACTAATCAATACGAAATCAGTGGAGTGTTCAATTGCACCTGAAACAGCTGTGTAAGCACTCGAAACAACCTGAAACGGCCGACCATAAAGAGGTAGCCGTTGGACATCAATTCTAGCAAATTAACTCTATAAATTAGAGGGCTTCTGCTCTAATCGACATTCCTATACTAACTGTAAGCTCAATTTCGCAATAATACACACACACATCAAATCCCTCTTCGAAGAACTCGTCGGCTATCCACCTTGCTGTTTCCCTTCAATTCAATCGAAAACAGGTAAATTAATTATATGTTTATACTCGGTTTGATGTGGGGATCAAAAGCCTTATGATTAATTTGGGTGTAAACTTCGAATCAAGGTTCGATTTCACTGATTTCAAATTAGGGTTTATGGGAATTTGAGGTTTTTCTAAAAAAGGATTTTTAAAATTTGGTTTCTAAATATATCAACAAACTGGGCTTAGCCCAGCCGGTTCCACACTCGGAGGATACACAGGAGGTCTCGGGTTCGACCCCGGGAACCTCCCATAATTTTTTTAAAACGTTTTTTAGCAGATTAAAAAAGCTGAAAAATACTTAAAAATTATAAATAATCATTTAAAAAGTATTTTAATCAGAAAATATGCAATATCAATTTCTTTAATATTTTTTTTTAGAAATTTCTTTTTTTTAAACACTTTAAAAATTTATTATAAAATACTATTCACCATTAAATTCAAAACTTATAATAAATCTTATTTAATAGTTTAAATTTAGTAAATTCATTAACTTTATAAAATAAGTTACAATTTATTTATATTTATTTTATAAAAAATAAATATATACATATACACACTCATTGTAACTAATATAATAAGTTAAATCTACAAAAATTACTATTTAATAGTAAATAATAACCATATAATAATAAAACCCAACTTTTATTAATAGTGTTTATCATTAAAAATTGTTAATTATCAAAATAACCATAATAATCTGCACATGTTTAAAAACATGAAAATCATGGATAAATGGATATTAACATAACACCAAATCACCGTGATTAACCTAATACGACGTTCCGTTTAGGTGAACGTTAACGAATCCTCGACATTTCATACAAGACTTTCTAATTGTTCATCTTTATTACCATGTGAGTTTTTTCATGCCCCTTTTTTCATATTTTCACATTTTGGGGTGAAACATGTTAAACTTATAATCATTGCACTTGTAAACTCGTTTAAATCTTGTAACCATTTGGGCAATTCATTTTGTTTGTCGTGGTTAGTTGAACTTTTGTAATTACCATGTTATGGCTATTATATGTACAATCATTAACTATTGCTAGCCTGACAACGTCATAGATCTATGGGCCTGACAAGCTGCTTGGTTAATCCAAGTACACTTAGCTAATCGTACATTTTGTAATCTTGTAATCTTGTAAACTGTTAAGGTTTGAGTGTTACATTTGTTCATACATCCCTAATTACTTTATTCACTAACTTATGACTTGAGTTGCCATCTTTTATATATTTATCGTATGAAAACTATGGAAAGCTCACCAACTTAATGTTGACCTTTTATTTTTTTAATATGTTTCAGGAAATGATATGGTCTGATATGCTTGAAGCCATTGTCACATCTAGGACTGGACCTAGATTAAAATAAAAATACATCTTTGTTATTATTTGACGTTGAACATCCTAGGTTTTGAATTATGTTTTTCTTCTTAAATGTATGTCATGAATATTGAATATTTATAATATTGTCATTTTAAATTAGTGTTGTGTGGCATGAGCAATCTTAACCCTCACATCTCGACGTTTCCGCCGTTAAGGTTGGGGTGTGACAAGCAGGGTGGCCATCCAAACCCAACATTAAAGTGAAAGTAAACATAAACATAAACCTAAACATAAACATAAATATACAACTAATAAGTTTGTTATATATACACATGTGAAAATATATTAAATAAATACGTATACATGTAAATTACATGAAAGAAGTAAATACATAGAAAACAATATTAATGAATATAAATCTCTAAAAACTTTCTTTGTATACAAATCTTTAACAAGATTCAGTTAATAATTTCTCAAACTTAAGAAAACATCTTTTTTTAGAAAGTTCCCCTGTATTATAGTACCCGGTAATTGAAAATTTACAAGACATAATTAAACTTTAAACCAAATAAATTTTTTATTTTACATGCAAAAGTAACATGATTACTAAAACAAAATACATTAACAAGACAAAACAACAAAAAACTACCATCAAATCAAATCGCAACTGCAATTACCAAAAGATACTGAATGCATAAAACTCCTCGCTTAGAGTTGTTTTTTATTTTGTAATTGTTTTGACAAAAATACCCCAAATGTAGGAAACTTAATGAAAAAAGTTAACGGTGTTAATTAGGAATAGTTAAATGGATTTAAATACTATTTTTATGAAACATTTGCATGCAAATAATAAAATTTAAGCTTTTAGACTTAAATGACAATTTCTATGAAAACTTAGGGATGAAAAACGTATTTAACTATATAAAAATTACACAATTCGAGAAATTAGACGAGAAGTTCGTTAGTCAAGCAACCTAGCGTAGGAACTTTTTATGGCACAAAAGTTTCTCTTTTTTTATTTTATATGTGTGATATTTTAATTTTTAAAAACTTAAAACCAAAAACAAAAAGAATTGATGCAGTTCACAAAAACAATTAAATGACCGGTATCTTTAACGTCGAACCCCAAGGCTACTGATGAAACAAAAAACACAATCAAACCAAACCGTCGGTTTCTTATTGGTTTTGGTTTGTTCAGTTCGGTTTTATTGATTATTTCAGTTGGCGTTCGGTTATTATGGTTTCTTGCACACCCCTAAAAAAACATTACAACCACACAAAAGAGGAAGAATTTGAAATTCGGAGAGGATTTGTGATTTTATACAGTAAACATTTTCTGTGGATTTAGCAATGGACACATAGAAAATGATATTACCTGACAGAATATTAAAAGGTCTAGAATGAGATATTATTTTTGGATAACAATGGTCTAATAGCAACATAACAAGAACAAAAATAATATAGAGAAACCAAAAGAATATTATTTCATTAGATATTGATCTCATCTAATACAATGAATCATATTTATAAACATAATCACTATTCAAAACTGATCTAATAATAAATTTAGAATATGATGGTACATAATGCGCGTAATAGTGTCTGTAATCAATATTATTTATAACAATTGTATTAATCTTATTTTTCTTTGAACGGCAAATGTGCGACCCTGATTCGAAAAATATGTGTTATCTTAATCGGGCTCACCTATTCATTTTTCAGCCGGGACCGCACCCCCAATCCCATCAGAAGAAAATTTATTGCTGAGAAAAAACACTGGTTCAACTCTATACATTTTACACAAAGTAAGACTTGATCTCATTACTTTAAATATATGTTGGTAATTACCAAGGGATTATTGATGAGCTTTAAATAGCTTAAGTTTCTTTTAATTATTATGTTTTGTGGGCCATATTCGGATATCACTCGATGATTTCGTTGATTACCCACCCATACTTGAACACTAGAACATTATTTTTATATTGCTAGGTAAGCTGTCGATTGTGTGCGTGCTCCGTTGGTGATAATTAACAATTAAAAAAAAGTAAAATGATATTCTCGTCCTTGACGTTTTGTTGAATTTGCTATTTTAATTCAATTTTTTTTGCTATTTCAGTCACTATAGTTTACCAAATATTGTCATTTTCATCCGCCTCATTAACTCCGTTAAGATCTACGTTAAATATGAGGGCATTTTAGTCTTTTTCGACACCCTAATTATTCAATTTAAGCAAATTAATTAATTAATATTCAATTAAAACTAAAAAACATATGAAGCGACTAGTGAGACCTGACGCTTCGATTTAAAAGCTTCGATTAACTCTAACTCATGTTTATCGATTGGGGTCTGCTATGAGATTTAAATTGATCTTCATGTTTTGTTCTAACGTGTTCCTTTATTCGATTGACGTCTGCTATGATATTAAGGTCTGCTGCTGTTACGCTTTGTTTGATTGAGGTCTTCTATTGTCACGTTTGTTCGAAAGTGAGAACAACAGACCTCAATCAAACAAAATGTGACAACAATAGATCTCAATCAAACAACAGTGCACGTTCGAACAAAACGTGAAGATCAATTGAAATCCCACAACAGTCCTCAATCGATAAAAATAAGTTAGAGTTAATCGAAGCTTTAAATCGAAGCTTCAGGTCTCACTAGTCGCTTCATATGTTTTTCAGTTTTAATTGAATATTAATTGATTAATTTGTTTAAATTGGATAATTAGGGTGATGAAAAAGACTAAAATACCCTCATATTTAACGGAGTTAGTGGAGTGGATGAAATGACAACATTGGTAAACTACAGTGACTGAAATGACAAAAAAAAAATTGGATTGAAATGACAGATTCAACAAAACGTAAGGGATGAAAATGACATTTTACTCTAAAAAAAGTACTTTTCCATGTTTTGGGGTTTTGCTTTACGTATTTTTTATCAGAGTCCTAATATTAAGATATCCACCATTATAGATCGACACCTACCTATACGTCTCGTATAGTACTATACGCGGCGTATAGGATCGAATACACTGAACACGAGGAAAATCCAGGGGAGGCTGTTAGGCTATACACCCCATATAGAACTACACGACCCCTATACGACACATATAGACTTATACGACACGTATAGCAAAATTCGGCACTGAATATGAGAAAAATTCAGAGGATTGTTAGAGGGGTTATACGCCTTATATAGGCCGGGCTATATGACTCCCCTTATAGAAAAATAAGGTGTTGATTTATAATTGAAATATGTCCCCATAACCGGACCATTAATGAAAGTCTATTTTCTATCAGTTATATGTCAAAAGCATTTAGTCATCGACTTACCAAACTCTCCTACAACAATTCTTAGATGACAAACATTTTGTATGGCCAAGGGAAAAGAAAACCATAGAAAACGTTAAGTCGAGTACAACATCAAAACACTCATGTCTTGCTACAATAGGAAGGACTTGGTGTACCCGCATCCTAACTACGTGGTCTAGACCTAAAACTACTAGATCTCTAGAATCCTTAGCTATGGATAATAAGCCTTAATTGGGACGTAAAAGTCAAGCCAACGTTTGTTTTAGAGTATCGAGAATATTGTCCATAGGCCGAAGCATAAAAACGAGAAAATCATAAATACAACTAACATACGTCGCCACTCACCACCATATGGTTAATGAAGTTACAGTCCTCATCGCTTCAATATACACATTAAAAATCTAGACCTGATACTACCTGAGAGTAAGTTAGGGATTGATTATTTTCTAAACTTATCATATACTACTCTTTCTGAAGATTAATCTGACTTACACTCACTTTAGTGCTTGGTCACAAAGTAAGTAGATATCAATACAATGGAGCCATGGAATGCATTAGAACACATTCCTTTGCATTGAATGTATTATTATGAATATATATTAGTTACACAATTACGAAAGCCATGTCATGTTTTCTTAATTTTGTAACGTCAGGATAACTTTTTGAAACGAGTGAATCTCTTTAAATTTAAAGTAATCTATATGCGTACGAAATCTTCATTCGTATAAGAAAAAAAGTTTTTTTTCTAAAACAAGATGTTCTTTTCCTGTGAGACTAGTAAGAAATCGTAAGTAAAAATCAGACCACATGATTTTCTTATATATAGATCGAAACGATACAATGCCCCTTGGGGCCCATCAAAGGTTCCTGCCCTTAGGGTCGTGCTACCAAAGGCTCTACCCTTGACCCGACATCTTGGGGATTTCAACCACTTGAACTATTGAGACATATGTTTCTTTTACCGGATATCAAAATAATATTAATTAAATGTGCACTTTGTAGCTCTTAACTTATATCAATGTATATTTTAATTCCTCATTTGGTCATAAACAAATGTATTAATACTAAAATGACTTTAACGACACTAAAATCACCAACAAGCACGCTCTTTGGCACCTAGTGGCTCGGAGTTCTAGCATACCTTCAAACAAAATGGAGGGACCAAAGCTTTAATGTTCTATGAGCAATTAATGTGATTTCATATTCCAAGAAAAAGATTTGCAACTTGAAATACAACTCAGCCAGCCTTAGGCACATGCTAACCCAACATTAACCTAGCTTCACAAAATATGTTTCCTTGTCTGCATTTTGATTCAATCACTCACTTACAACAACGTTTGTGGCTCCTTAAAATAATGTTGCATCTAGCAGGGACCATGTTTTAGGGATGTAAATCAACACGAAGCATTTAGGCACATGATTCATGACAACATTACATCAAACTGCTTCCAACTAACATTATCCTTAATTCTATCATTACATCAAACTTAACCTTTATCCAGGCAGCTTGGTTAGCTGGCCCACGTGAGTGGTTCAGCTACTAGGGTCTTGGTTCAATAAGCTTAAAGTGATGTCGTGCAACGAATGCATAGCGATTTGAAACGGGCGAGTACTTGTTTGGAATGGAGCTGAATATGAAGGAAGGCAATATGTGCAGAGACACATCGAATCTGTATCTCTATGATTACAATAACCAAACAGTAAGGTTTTTGCATGGATTTGATTAGTAGGCTGAGGCAAAATTATTATTATTTTTTGTCTTTTTCATATGACACTTACTGATCAACATTTGGTCTCAAGAAACTATTCTTTGGCCAACAATAACAAGAAAAATAATCTCACTTCGTGTCACTCATATTATGTTTTATTCATTCGGACAATATGTCACTACAAAGAATCTGACCATTACTGGCGACAAAAGTGGTCGCAAATAATTGCCAGTATCGCCGCTAATAGTAATAGGTAGGATGCTTTAATAATAATGCTAAATGTATAGGTATAAGTATTTATACTTCATAATGTAAGATGCTTTAATAATAATTCTAAATGGTGTCCTTTACAATTGAGGGACACATTCGGTGTGTAGGACATAAGTAGAAACCATAGAAACCTAACTTAGATCGTGACTTTAACATAAGCAAACCATAATAATGTATTCTCTAATACTCCCCGTAGTCGGAACAGGGAGCAAATCAAAATGCTAAGACTAAAAACATAAAAATAAGAAGAAAAAACGGCTTCAATCTCTACCTACAAGGTTCATGTAGCAGATTCTACCTAAGTTGCCAAAAATCCACATCATTAATTTTGTTGATCCGGTAGGATATGGAAGTTTTTTTTTGCTTACAATTGAAAAAGCAAAAAAAAAAAAAAATCATAAACAGGTTAGAGCTACCTACAACGTAGGATTGTAGTCCTGCAAGGGACGACATGACAACAAGGAGCAATATGTGTAGAGGACGGTAAGCCTACAAGGGGAGCCCAAGAGGCAGCGTGACTGATGGCTAGTGAGGAGCATGCGGCACGGCAAAGAAGAAACGATTTAAAAAAAAAGGATTTAAAGAACATGCAGGCGTCAAGGGAATCTGGAACTTGAACTTTAAACCGGATCTAGAACCAGATGGGAGAAATAGAAAAACCACTGTAAACTAAAGAATTTGGGAACAACACGAACATGGTGGCAACGACATCCCTGTGTAGGGTTTGTACCAAGCTACGACGAAAGTGATGACTTTTAAGGCTTGTATATAATGTAATAATGTTATTGAATGATATCCATTACAATGATGGAGAACCTTTAATCTACATCTAAATACTCTAATAAAAAAAATAATCAATTGACAACACCACATTCTTTTTTATCAAAATTTTCTTGCTTATCTTTCTTATTAAATAATTATATTAATTACTAATAATATTATTTAACTCTTTTTAGATTAAAAATAGTTTTTGATAAATTAAGAAAGAGATTTTTTTTATTAATGTTAATTCTAAAGAAACAATTTTTTATAAAATAATTATTTTCTAAAACATCAAACTTTTTTAAAAAATTATGAAATATCTTAAAATTGGTATTTATTAAAAAGTAAATTTTTTCAAAAACCAAAAATAATGAAATTGAAACTTATAATAAGGAATATTTAAAAATGATACTTTTTAAAACGGATTGTTTTGAAATAAAATGTTTAAATTTTTACTGTGAGAAAAACAAAAAAAGTTTAAAAATAAAAGTTTAGAAAGTTAATATCACTTTTTCTAATTACTTATAGTCTTTACTTATATGTAATTTTAATCATATTTTATATTAAAATATCATTATATACTTAATAAAATTTTATTATATTTAATTATTTATTTGTTTAACCTGTGTAATACACGAATTTACTAAAGCTAGTATTTATAATTATAAAACAAAATTTTTGGAAGCCACATGTCATTATTTTATATTGTCCATCTAGACTCCACTTACAATTTGCACACGTGTCGTTACTAAAAAATAACCATAATGCTATATTAAATGCTAATGATTATTTATATACTTTTCATATTATAAAATAGAATTTTTGATAAATTAAAAACATATTTCTTTTTATTAAAAAACTTAATTTTTTAAAAAATAAAAATTTATGAAATATGAAGTTTTTTAATACAAATAACTTTTAAAAAAATGACATTGTTTTAAAAAAATATTAAAAAATTAGTGTTTAAAAAAATAAATTTTCTAAAGCATAAGTTTTTTAAAGATGAAAGTTTGAAAAAATAATGTTATTGTTTTATTACCTAAAGTAGGTAATTATACGTAATTTCAATAATATATTTATTCAAATCATGTACTACATGCGTTAAAAAAACTAGTGTAGGAAATAAAATGGATTCCCTACAAGGGACGACATGGTAGCAAAGAGCAATATGTGGCGGAGGATCGTATTCCACAAGGGGTGCCGAAGTGGCGTGCGACTGATGGCTAGTAAGGAGCATGTGGCACGGCAAAGAAGAAACAATGTTCTTGAGAAAAAAAGTTTTCAAGAATATGCGAGTATCAGAGAAATCTAGAGCTTGAACTTGAAACCGGATCTAAAAAATTAAAAAAATGGAAAAATAACAGTAAACTAAAAACTTGGAAGCAACAAAGATATTGTGGCAGCGAAAGCCTGTATAGGGTTTGTACTGAGTGATGGCGGAAATAAAGACGTCTAGAATTTATTATTATAAATAGCATTTTGACTCTAATACCATACAAGATATTGAAATAATATTATTAAATAATATTGATTACAATGATAGGAGACCTCAACATCTAGGAAATAAACCAAAAAACTTACAATCCTAAGAGCATTCACATCCCATTTGGTATACCACATCTTATCTTTAAATTTAAAAAAAAATAAGGTTTTAGATTAAAATGAGCTACATCACATTCTTTAAACTCAAACCCTATCAATATAAATATATGGTACTCTACAGTGAATTGGTAAATATACCAATCAACTATTCAACCCTTATAATAACCACCATCACTTTCACCCGCCTTCTTCTTCCTCCCCCCCCCCCCCCGGACTCCTACAGCTGCCACCATTACCAGGTAACAACACTAACATTTGCTCATATTTGCACTTCCCTTTTGCCATCCTCTCTTGATCGTCGTTCTTTTGAATATCGTTCTTTTACATATATACATACATACATATATATATACACACACGCTAAATTACATCACTGAACAATAATACTTTCATCATCACCACCACTGCCGCCGACCATCACCACCGGCCATCACCGCCTGCCAACACCACCCTCACACCACCTTCATCCATCTCCATCTTCGGTTCCCTCATCATCATCACTGTCGGCCACACCACCGCCGTCGTGTTTCCCCTGTTAACTTCCCCCTTCGCTTTACCCTGATAACTTCCAAATCAAATGAATCAAAGCTCTAACTGCATCCAAGTTCACCCCCACCATCATTCGCTCATCAATTTCCTGGTGATGAAGGTGGCTGATGGTAGTGACTAGATTATGAATGATGGTTTACCCTTTTAACAATTTTAGGTTTTTCTGTGGTGTTTTGTTATGATCAATAGATGGACAAGCCGATAGTGATGATTGGAGGTGATGGTGGCCGATGGGGCGGTAGCATGGTGGTGAAATTTTGTCAAGGGCGGTGGTGTGGTGGCTGTGGAAATATGGTTTTAGGTTGGGGAAGAACATGAGATCATGATGTGTATGTAGTTTGAGTTGATTACATATATGGTCCTTGAGTTTAAATATAGTTAGTTACTGGCCCCTTTGGTTAATTAAAGTTGGTAATAATACTCAAACTTGTTTCTAGGGTTTCGTTTAGGATAAACTTTAGGAGTTTGGGATGAAGTTAAGGGGTTTTCTTTGGGATGAAGTTAAGGGGTTTTCTTTTAGAAGAAATAAGATAATAAGACAAAATAGTTGTTAGTTGATATTGTAAAGGAATGAAAGATAAAGAAATAATAAAAAATATAAAGATAAATATAAAGAATGAGATGTGAGAATATTTTAGAAATTGGTATATAAATTTAAAGGTTTGTGTTTTTTAGTTAAATTATAAGGATTGAGATAAAGACTTCACTGTGAATGCTCTAAGTTGACCCGTAAATTTAACATAACAACCCATAAATAATATATTCTTTAATATATATCG
Organism: Flaveria sonorensis; assembly: GCA_025506505.1. Classification (NCBI taxonomy): domain Eukaryota; kingdom Viridiplantae; phylum Streptophyta; class Magnoliopsida; order Asterales; family Asteraceae; genus Flaveria; species Flaveria sonorensis. The sequence goes on from CM046432.1 coordinate 60,619,205, forward strand.
CTACGACTTGTGTATTTTTATGAATGCATAAGTAAAATATCCAAAGAAATCCTTTATCATTTGTGATTTGCGAACACATCTATTGTTTGACTACACGTTTTGTTTCTCTACAAATATCAAAAGCTAAATTTAAAGTTTGTCTTTCTTGGCTACTACTAATCACGTACAATAAAATATGTGACATCTTCTACGAAAGTTTAGGTTCTTAAAGAACGTCCCGATGCGGATCCAACGTAAGCCATCAAATTCTCCACAAATTATTTTACTTTCAAACCATACTAGCTAAAAATTAATGAATAACAGGGCATAATACTTCTCGGGGCACAATATTTCTAAGATGGAGCCACTAAATTTTTAGACCGGTCCCACAGTAGAAATATGACTTTTCATGATTAAAAAATAGAAAGTTGGGTGGATAAAGAATAGTTTAAGTTAATTTTTTTATTTTATTTTATATAACTCTATTTATTCTCAACTTTTTTTAACACTTCTAATTATGTTTTATGTTAAATTTCTTGTCTTTATTAATTTGATTGTTTATATTATTGTATATTAGGTGTTATTGAAAAGTTTATATTAATTTTGACCTGACCTGTTTTTGACCGATCCATTTTTGCTCCGACCTGTTTTGGACCGATCCATTTTTGCTCCCCGTACCAAAAATTTTAGAATTTGCCACTGAAAACTTCTAACAACATATTGATAGCATGAAATCATTTTAGCGTTTTAATCACAATCAAAATCTTCAATAGATAGAAACAAAGTCGTGAGATTCCTGCGTACAAATTAGCACAAACAATTAAATGACATAAGGGACGGGTTGCTACAATTATCTTTGGATATGATATATTATAGTAATTAGCATGTTTTCTGGATCATAGATCTCATATTTTAATTTTAACTCTTGTTCCAAGGGATGTCATTTGGTATAACCAAATCTTTGCGTACAAATTTGATGTATATTATTTAATTAACGGTGCAAAGGAGGTGGTGTTGCCAAAAATAATAATACAACAAAACATTTACATGAAATGTCATTTCAATGAATGTACAGATGTAACAGTGATGGAAAGAAGATGGACAAAAGGTGGTGCCTAATACGACTAAGCCATGGTCACACTTGACTCAATTTAGTTTAGACGACCAAATAACCCTGCTGATGTGACACATCCTCAGCTTTATCCTATCCACTGAGTTTTATATTTTTCTAAACTAGTTTTTACTAGGCTTATTCGGATAATTCGACATTTGAAACTCACTTGAAATTCGTTTGAAAAAAGTTTGAAAAATTGATTGTTTGATTTTGACTCGGTTGTGAACGTTGAAATGGTCGCAATGGAGGTTGTGGACGTTGAAATGGTCGCAATGGAGGCTGTGGACGTGTGTTTTACCGTCATTTAATCGAGTTCGAGTTAAAAGTTTATTTGTCTTTAAGAGTTTTGTTTTGTTAAACGTATTTTATATATATATATATATATATATATATATATATATATATATATATATATATATATATATGTTTTATATTGTTGAGTTTGAGTTGGAACTTGAAACTTTTAAATGGATGTTTAGTTTTGTATAAATTGCGATATGAAACGAGCCAAACCGAGCATAATCGAGCGCTCGTTTATAAACCGAACCGAGTTCGAGCGAGCATGTTTTGCTGGATTTCTTAAATTCGAACCGAATCGAGCGGCACGGTTTGTAAACAAACTGAGTTCGAGCGAGCCTTCATTCGGTTCGGTTCGGTTCATGAACAACCCTAGTTTTACCACACCCGCTACGTGGCTGGGGTTTTATTGTATTTATTTTACGCAAGGTTAGCTTGGTTGTTATCGTCCCAGTTTGTCATAAATCATAAAAGTAAATATCGAAACTGGTTTTATAATACTAATATCATTTTTTTACTTATAATTGGTTTGTTTGTCACGTAACACAACGAAAACTACACACACTACAAGAAACGAGATCTATGGCATATACACCCATCATCAGTAAAAACACATATATGGTGTAGATATGTCGATGCGGTAGTGGTTTCTGAAAAATTTGACCATTTCTTTATAAAAGGTAAACGGATGAAAGTTATTAAAAATTGAAATTTTTATTAAACGAAATTGATTCACCACTTGCATTTAATTTAAAATATCAAATGCAAGCTTATTATTATTATATGCAAGCTTGTTGTCGTTGTCGTCAAGAATATGTTCTTTTTGATAAAAAATTTCTATAGTTTTTTTAAAAGACTGGTTTAAATTATTTCATGTCAAAAAAGTTCTAGAAACTCTTGTATTTTATAAAAAAGAATAATTATTTTGATTTTCAAATTAATAATTATGGTATTTAATTTCCTTAAAAAGTTTGCTCTTAAAACAATATTGATTTTAGAAATCTAGAGATAAGAAAGAGGGGCAATGTGAGACTAGTTCATTTGTTAGTCTATTGCCTTTAAAATGGGTTGTATTAGATTCAAATTTAAACATAGAGTAATAGTCTGAAGCAGTTTAATTGTTGAAGTAGTTTAGATATTGTCGTTAAAATAACGATGAGAGAGAGATCGATGTGTGTAGTAATTAATTATATTGAATTTGAAGAAAAATGAAAAAATCGCTCGTTCAATTTAATTGAGTGATTATGAGGAAATTTCTCAGACTCCACGTAGCAACTTGAAGTGAGAAAAAAATTACAAAGAGAGGTGTGCCGGATGACAAATAAAAGAGGAAAATGTCATATTCCAAATTGCTTTTACCAATGCTTGAAACGCACCATCGAAGCGTTTTAGCTTCACTATGTAGTGTGGCATGTGTTGTAGATTCTTAGATGTCAATATGTCATACTCCAAATTGCTTTTTGATTTTGTATTAATTATATAAAATGGTTTGCTATTATTTGTTATTTGTATGTGATTATTCTCCATCTTTTAAAGCAATTTTGTCTTCTTCAATCTTTCTTCATGTATGTTGTGTGTAATTGACGAATTACGAGATAAAACGAATCAATGTATATTGAATGATATTGAACGGTGATAAGCCAATTGAATTAGCAAAGGCTGTAGGGATTTCGGTTTACATTTACTTTGATTCTATAGTGATTTTACTTCTACAATACCAACAGGAAAAGTATCTAAAAGCTTATATGTGTTTTAAAATGAAGGTAGATGGGAAATTAATGAAAGTTTTTAGGCCTAGAACCCCTTCAAACAAATACCAACGTGTATTGTTTATTGAACCATTTTAACGGTTCCTATGAGATACCAAGTCTTGAACCATCGTGACCTTCGTCTGTTCACTGCATTCTCCTGAAAGTTGATGCGAACTAACCGCTTGACCCTAACCTAGCTGAACTACCTGTTAGCACCGAGTTAAACATGCAATTTGGTAGGAACTAAGCTCCTACCAAGACGAGACATCCATCGGTACGAACCGAGTTCCTACTTAACTGACATAATCATATATCCGCACTAACTATTGAGGTTACAAAGGCAACTCAAGATGATGTATGTGCCATGTATAAAGTTCAACATCAAAAAGCCACATTACTCAAGCATCAACATCGAAGCCCATAATTACAACTTGCGCAAAAATGTGTGTGTACCCATTTGACCCCCCGCCTTTCTTGTTCCTAAGAAACGGTACTAATAGAAGACATTCACTTATAAACCCTTGCAAGGTTCTAAGATCCTTCTACGTGAACAAATCAAATTCGTCAAATTTCGTTCCTTTTACATTTCTAAATCTCAAAATCATTTTACCTTCTTTCAAAATAGTTCCTAGTATTATCCGGAATAAAAAATATGTCAGAAATCAATACTTTGATGATTAAACGCCTAGATGATACTAAGAGTCATGACTGCACTTTAAGATTGAAATTATTTAGTGGCTCAATCCGAATACAACATTCGGATAAAACTCAGTTTATAACAAGATCAAATATGTTTTTATGGTTGAATTTTGAACAAGAGAACAAAAGATTGAAACATAAGAACAATGAATTGTTTTATAGGGATGGGGTAGTGAAAACTATCATTTGACAGTTTTCATCTCGAATTTAAAATATGTCCAAAAATATATCATTTTTTATCCTGAATTTCACACGTTAAATATTTCAAATATAAATTTTTATAAATCTCGACCCTGGTCAAGGGCTCTATCTCTTGGACCTTGATAGGGGCTGCCGCCACTTGAAGCCACTGCCAGAGGTGTTGCTCCCAAACCCCCTCATTAGAACCCCCATTTCCGAGGAACGTTGCCTTTAGAAACTCTATGATTCTACTACCAAAAGTTATAATAAACTCAAATAACCATGCCCTTCGCACCTTGTAACTTATTTGATGAATTATGATCATAATGATAACTAGTCAATCCAATTAAGATTTAACTACCATTTAACTTGAATTTCATAATCCAAATATTAGATATTAAATTTCGAAGAAAATAACAAGTTTAAATGTCTAAATTTTTAGACTGTTTTATAGGGGTACTAGATTAGAGGAGGCAATCCAGTAGGCAAAGGAAAGAAACGGATCATAATCATTTTTTTTCTTGTTTGGTTATACTATGAAAATAAATAAATCATTAAATTGTATTGTTTGATAGACAAGAAAATACAAAGAAACAAAATATTAATTGTGGTGGTGATTGGTGATTGGTGATGGTGGTGGTGATGATGGTGTTGGTGGTGGTGTTTGGTGGTGATGGTGACGATGATGGTAGTGGTGGTGGTGGAAATAAATGGTGAAAAAGGGAATGGAATAATAAAAAACAAAAAGATGGATTAATGATTTTAGGGAAGTTCAAAAAGTTCGTGTTTTGTGTGTGCACGACTATCGCTAAAAAATAGTTTGCTTGATATTGGCTCGTCTTAGAAGAGCCGAGCCAGTCTATAAATGAGTTGATCCTGAGCCAATGTCAGCTCGACTAGTGGCTCACTCGTTGGTTCGCTCATTAGCTCGTTTATATTAAAATGAATTATAACTAATATAAATTATAAACCAAATTATCAGATATTATATAATTAGACCATAAACATTTGATTATTATAATATATTATAATGAAAATTAAGTATAAAAATATAGAAGTTGATTATACTCGTTCAAATCCCAATATCGTACCGTTTCTTTAACGAATTAAAATAAACAAATACAAAAATATTATTTTTTAATATATATGAATATGTGTAGAAATAACACAATTAATTCTTCTAAAAGTAAACAATTGTTTCGCAAGTTGGCTTCCAAGCCCACAAGTTGAGCTCATTTTAATAAACGAGTAGGCTAAGCTCTGCTAGGTTTTAAAACAACCCGAGCTGAGCCCAGAAATCATTTCATTTATAGCCTATTTTGAGGTGTTTTGAAGGAATAAAAATATTTGTTTAATAGGTTATTATAATTCGTTGTCCAACTAAATAATTTCTTTTTTTTTTTTCATTTTACCACAATACTTCATTCAATCTCGTTGTTATTTATGCGTATCAAACACTGAATCATCCATAATATTTTCTAAGTATTTTTATAAACAGTGCGAATTTTCTTTATATTTATAATCTGATGTTAGAAATTCATTTATTTGAGATAAGATAAAACTTATTATTATTATTATTATTATTATTATTATTATTATATGACAAGAAATGTTGGTACGGCGGGTCAAACTGAAGGTCTCGTTGACAAAAGAGTTCAGATAGATACAGTACAACTTGTGGCACCATAAGATTATATTAAATGTTTCTATAATGCAATTGTTATTTATTATTATTATTATTATTATTATTATTATTATTATTATTATTATTATTATTATTATTATTATTATTTATTATATGACAAGAAATGTTGGTACGGCGGGTCAAACTGAAGGTCTCGTTGACAAAAGAGTTCAGATAGATACAGTACAACTTGTGGCACCATAAGATTATATTAAATTTTTCTATAATGCAATTGTTATTTATTATTATTATTATTATTATACAGAATAAATTTATATTCTATATATCAGAAACTTACATTTATGGAAGGTGAAGATGGTTTTAATATAAACTATGTGTTATTTAAAGACCGTGAAAACATATTATTACGTTGATTAATAAAATTAGGGTCTAAGATTAAATACAAATCAGTTGTAAATTATTAATAGTAGAAATAACTTCTCACGTTTTTTAAAATTAGGAAAAAAAGTTTTTAGATTGACTTTTTTTCATTTAATACTATTTCCACCAATTTTTTAAACAAATATAACTTTCATATATATTATTATTTTCTTTAAACAACTATACCATAAAATCAAAAAAAAAAATTAAACTTTAATATGCATATAATATTGCTACACTTTTTTTTCTAAGGAAATTATTTTTTTTTTAATTTACAACTATGCTATTATACAAATAACTATGCTGTTATCGTGATTAAACTGTGTTGTTATACAAAATAAAACCATGCTATTATCGTGATCAAACTGTGCTATTATTGTATTCTATAAAAACTATTGACCAATAAGTAAAAACAAAGTTGTGAAAGAAAAATATTAAAAATAACACTGCATAATGCCTAAACAAAAATTTATAGAATAAAAATAACACTTATTACGAGTCAAAACAACACGTATTAAGTGCAAAATAACACTTATTAACATTGCGCTAATGTGTTATTTTTACAGCAATATGCTATTGTAAACTGAGTTAGAATTACACATATAATAACACATTTATTTGTATACACCATATATAATAAAACATTAACACATTATTAAAAATCTTATAAAAACAATAGCACTAAATATAAAAGAAAAATAGCACTTAATAAAAATAATATTTCATAATGTCAAAACAACACTTAATGTGTAATTTTTAAAACTTAAAACTGAATACAAAAACTACCTCTTCCGTAGAAGATGATCAGAGCTATTCGAAAAAGAAGTTTTAACATTCTTTGAAAAAATACATAAAAATAAACAATAATGAAAAAACTAATCAAGACAAGTAGTGATTTATCTTAAAATCATTTTTTATGCTTTTGTTATTCAAATATTCAAGGAAAAAATTTATCACCTCTCGTCAATGAAGTCCCAACTACAAATAGTGTTATTATTTAAAACTTATTTAATGAAATCTAACTATATTTTTAATTTTGTCAATTATTTATTTACTAAAACAAAGCAATTTAAATTTGAAATTTTGATTTGCATAAAAATAGGGATAGTCATATTTAGATTTAAAATGTATGACAATATTGCCCCGATACCTCATCAACATCTAGCACAAGTGGCATAAATGTATTGGTTCTTACAATTTTTACGAAAAATGTAGTTAGCATCTGATCCTACCTCTATGGAAGGCTATGTACTTTGGTAGCACTTTTTTAAAGGCAAATTTTTTACTTTAATAAAAAAGTAACTATGCTGGACATGTGGGAACACTACATTCATTCTCACAAAAAATTTCTCTATCCTATTAAATAGTTACTTTAATTACAAATAATATTACTTAAGTATTTTTTAGATTAAAAATGGTTTTCTAATAAATTAAGAAAGATATCTTTTTATTGATGTTATTTCTTTTTTATAGAATAAAATTTTATTCTAAAACATCAAACTTATTAAAAATCTAAAATATTTTAATTTAGTGTATTTAAAAAGTAAATTTTTTATAACAAAAAATAATTCAAGATGAGAATTATAATAAGAATATTTATAAAAGTGACAATTTTTTTAAACAAAATGTTTGATTTTTTTTTAAAAGTTTTATAAAATTGTTAATGTTATTTTTTACTTATAGTTTTTACTCCTACGTAATTTAAATCATATCTTATCTTAGAATATCGTTTTATAATTAAGTAAAAAAAATTTATATTTAATATTATATTTATTTAACTCATACACGAGTTTATTAAAGCTAGTTGATTATAAAAGTAGCAAGAAGCAAGCCACAAATAAAAGCACCCTTAGAAAAAATTGAAAAACAATTACTAACACTAATTGAAAGAACAAGAAATCTATTGCAGCTAAGGCGTTAACTTCTTTATAGAGCTATTAAATTCTTTATAGAGCTATTCTTGATCCATAGGTAGGATAATGACTTAATCGAGACAATGATGCTTAAGTAGTTATCTCTTTCTTTTTTGGGGATACGGGTGTTTCTAGACCTCCAAATTACCCAACAAGAAATAAGATACTAGCGAGCACCTGATTCTATTTTAACAACATAGCTCTCATGTTCAAACATTGATTTTATCTGTTTCTTTCATAACCTCTATATGATCATGTATCTGGTCTAAGTTGTGATTTATACTTAATAATTTTTTAGTAGGGTGTAGACGTGTGATATGAGTTTCCGGTAACAAGTTCGTATATTTAAAAAAAGGGGCTAATGTGCAATTTAGTGTTCTTATGCGCGCATTACACATTAATAGCTTCGGAGATTTGATGATTGATTATAACCAATTATGTTCAACTGTGTCACGTATATATGAACTAATTTTGCTCCGGAAATCCTTTAAACATGGACGAAGCCAAGGGAGGGTTGACTCCCATCATCAGGAATAAGTCGTAATTCTCCTTGTAAAAATGGGAATTTTAAACGTTACTTGGACTCCAATTGTAGTAAAAAATTATATCTTGATCTCTCGTCTACAAGTCCTATTTCCACCGTTGTTTATGGGAATTCGCCTTCTTTTGCATAGAGTGTTGTTTATATTATGATAAAAAGTTACTGCATTTGAAATGTTTAAAATATGAGAAACGCTTCACGATCGTGATAATAATATATTGATTGTTTCTATCTATCAGTAGTACATGAATGACACTTTTGTGTGATATGTGAGACAATTAAGTACATTTATTTAACACTCGACCTCGACCTGACAAGTTTATTTTTCTCTACAAGTAGACTTAAATTTTGTTAAAATTTAAACCAAGTTAAAATATAAGATATTATTATTATTATTTATTGGTCTCTTATAACACAAAAAATTTATCTAAAACTTTAATTTTAAATATTTATTTTACTTGTTACTTACTCATATAACAATATATGAAATGTAAAGTTTATATTTCTTGTGTTTTAACCATTACATTTGACCCGAAAGGTCATGATGTTAGCTCCCCCCTCCCCCCACCCCAAAAAAAAAAAGAATTTCATCATCAAAATTTGAAGGTCACTCCAACTAATGGGAGTTCTCCATTTCCTCCTATATAAGGCTTCGAACGATGCACCCATAATGCTGGAATGATAGCTATTGTTATAAGAAAATACGACCACGGGTAAATGATCATCCCAACTATCTCCAAATCAATCATGCAAGATAGATGTAAATTGACCATCAATCTGAGGATGATACGATGTGCTTAAACTATTTTGATTTCAAGTTCTTTCTAGAAAATTATCCAGAATCAAGATTTAAATTGGCTATCTCTGTCATCTAGGTTTAAATTGGCTATCTCTATCAAAAATAATGAATAAAAGCACTCTGTGTTTACTTACTATTTCATCGATATATATCTTGACCAACTTTTCTATAGGACAGCTCTCGCTTATGGGTAAAAAATATGTTGACTTGGTTAGTTAGTCAACCATGACCCATAGAGCATTATATTTTTTTTGTGTTCTTGAAAGTTTCGTGATAAAATCCATTATCACTCTATCATATTTAGATAAGAGAAACTCCAATTATTGTAGCTGATTAGCTGGTTTTTTTATATTTAATCTTAACTTGCAGGCACGTTAGGCATTTCTCAACATACTTGGTCATGGACTTTTTTTCATATTAGGCCACTAGAATTGATTCCGAATGTTTTTTTACATTTTGTTTGTCCCGGGGTGCATTTTGTATTTGAACTTATGAGCTTCATCTAATATTTTGCTTTGAATATCTTCATATTTTAAAATCCAAATTCTCTGATCAAATCGTAGGATTCCATCTATTTCTTGGGTTAATAATTTGTGCTTACCCAATATTCTTTCAATATGGATATTCTTGTCTTTCAAGACATCAATTTGAGCATTCTTGATTTGATCTTTCCAATCAATTTTGACATCTATCCTCTAGGCGTTTACCGTAATAGGTTTAACTCTTGTTTTTCGACTTAAGGCATCCGCGACTACGTTAGCCTTTCCTCGATGGTACTTGATTTCACAATCATAATCAGTAATAAGTTTCATCCCCCTTATTTGCCTTATGTTTAACATCTTTTAATTTAAAGATGTGTTCTAGGCTCTTATGATCTGAGTATATTACGTACTTAGTACCATACAAGTAGTGTCGCAAAATTTTTAAGGCAAACACTGGCACCTAATTCAAGGTCGTGCGTAGCATAATTCTTTTCATGAAGTTTTAGTGTTCGTGATGCTTAGGGTATAATCTTGTCTCATTGCATCAGCACACAACCTAAACCATTATATGAGACATCACAGGTGATTACAAAGTCTTCAATACCATTTGGTAGTGCAAGTATGGGAGCGTTGTTGAGCTTTTGTTTCAGAAAATTGAAAGCTTCTTCTTGTTTTGGTCCCAGTCAAACTTCGTATTCTTTCGAGTCAAAGTTGTTAATGATGTAGCAATCTTAAATAAGTCTTGAACAAACCTCCGGTATAAAATTTCAAATATGTCGTTGTGACGAATTTAATTTTCTCTACAAATAGGCCTAAGTTTCATTAAAAATGAAGCAAGTTTAAATATAATATATTATTATTATATTTAAATAGTCATTTAAAACACTAAAAGTTCTTCTAGAAACTTTAAATTTCAAATAGTCATTTTACTCGTTACTTACTTATATAAGAATATATTAAATGTAAAATTCATATTTCTTGTGTCTTAGCTATTACGTTTGACCTGAAAGCTCAGGATGTTACAAATCATCTTTTCATTCACAAATCGGTATTTGTAATTGTTTTTCGTCCAATAAGACGATTGAAAATGACCACTTTCTAGCAGTGAAAATTGTGTCTTATATAAAGTCGATCATGTGGAATTAGCATGGCCCGGAGATATTAAAAAACTGTGTGTAAAGATTTAAATATATCTTTTTAAACAACCCTTAATTTAATCTTAATATACTTCACACTTAAATCTACTACATGTTTTAAGTGATACTTGAAGTCTAACACCTTTTAGATCAGGGGTAACACTTTTGCCATTATTTTGTGCGAGTGGTTGTATGCGTAAAGATTATATAAACTCAAGTTATTACCGATTCTCCTTAGTGCAAGTGGTTAGGATGATGTACTCAAAATATATAAATATGAGGAGTTCTTGAGTTAAATTCATACTTTTTACAAAAATGTTCAAGTTAAACCAGTGAATTTTTCAGTTGTAAGCTTCCTCCAGATGAGGTTATGGGTATAGTCACTGCAGGAAAACGAATAGGTAAACCAGATTAAATTAAAACCTATCATACGAAGTAGGTTGTATATATGCCGTTAAAAAAATATATAAACTCATGTAGTGGCACATATATGAATGCATTTAATGCTTCATCATTTCTTTATTGATCGACGCCTTGTTGATGGTTAACTCGGTTAGCGCGATTAAAATAAAGAGAATATTATAGGCACAACAGAATAAATCATTCCTAGAGCCACATTAATAACTTGTCTTTCAAAATCTTGAGTGGACCAATACCTCCAACTGGCATTTTAGGTTTGACTTTTAAAACACATCTCCAATAGATTTATAAACATGTTTCCTACTTGCTTCCTCTGATATATTTCTAAGAAATATGTCTTTATAAACCCTACTTTAATACTTTACAATTAGTCTGTTATGGATAGCATATAAAGACAAGAGTATCGACTTGTTTGATCATCACTATTTCAAGTTTAGTATGAACGACGTTCTTGATGATTATTCAATTTACAACGTACTACACGGTAAATATAATACAATCATATATAAATATAAACCGGAGTTTAAATCAAATCATATTAACCGTAGACTTGACCGAAATTTAAAGGGGCTACTTATATATACCCACACGACCATCCACAATCTTATCCGACACCGTCTCCTATGACTATTTCAAAGCCTGCAGTCATTTGAACATAAGATGAAACAACTGTTTGTAGGTTACGTCAAACCTCCCCCCCCCCCCCCCCCCCTCTCACATTTAAAAGACTATATGAGTTTGTATTCGAATGGTCATTTGACTTTGCGGCTGGTTTTGTAAGTTTTGGGGTGGCATAGAAATAACAAGACCCAATTTGAAAAAGAGCTTTTTCGTAAAGGTGGTGCGTTTGCAACACAAAACCTTATACTATGATAAATTCACTCTTGTCATTCACATACTAAAATCCGGTTCTTTGATTAAACATAGTGCACGATATAAATAAATTTATTAAAGATAACTCATAGCCTGATTTTTAGGGAAAAAGTATGATGTAATTTTTTCTACTAATTTAGAAAACCAAGTTTTTCACAGGTTGAATTAAAATATTAAATTAATAGTTAATAATTAATATTAAAACATTTAAAAATTATAAAATAATATTTTAGATAAAATATAATTCGAATTACTTTTAATCAACAACATAAAGTAATAAAGTAATAACAATATTTTTTAACTTTTCTTTTCAAAAACTTTGTTTAAAAATGCTTTTTAAACATTCAATTTTTTTTTAAATTTGTTTTTTAAACATCATTTAAAAGAAGTATTTTGTGTTAAAAAATCATATATATTTATTTTTAAAAAAATTATATTTTTCTCATAAAAATATGTTTTATAATTTGAAAAGAATATAAATAATATCTTTAGCATTTAAATATGATCATTAAATGGTTAGTTATTTATTCTTAGTGACATGTGACAAAAAAAAGTGTGAGAAGCTATAATATGTGGTAAAAAAAATATGAGACGATTACATGTACAAAAATTTTATTTTGATTTATTAGTATAGATGGTATATCTAAAAATGTGTTCATTTGCTCATGACAATAACATGAACCTAATGTATTCCATTTAATAATCATAGACAACTATGAACAATTGTACGAACAACTGATGTTATATGAATAACACTATGAATGTTTAATTACTTCTCTGTTGTTCTTATTAATAATTGTTTGTTTGATAAGTTTATTAGTGAGATTCCGCATCATCGATTAGATAAGAAATTCAATTATACATCGATCCAAGATTAATTGTCAATACCAAACCTTGAACTTCTAGAAGACATAGATTAATTAACTAGCTTAAACAAACTTAAAAATGACTAATAGACACTCTTACCCTTATAATGATGAAGAGCAACTAAACTTGAGGATTAGAAGATATGGCTAACATTCAAATTCAAAATATATAGAGGATGAACATGAGAGAGGGTATTTGGGGGTGTTTGTTAGCGGTGATAGTGTTTTTAGGGTTACAAAAGAGCTAAAAGGTTTATTGTTTTCTTTTTATATTTCTAATTTTCATAAGAGTCTTCCTAATTGATTAACTTGTAATCTTTAGTCCTTAGGCTTGTAAACTTGTCACTTCTGGTGTCTTCTTTTCATAATGCCAATGAACTCCATAGAACTATCACTTCTGGTCCTTCTTTTCATATTCAGATTGATTTGCATTTATAAACAACTTAAATAAGAAGTTTTACTTTTTTCTATAATTTGCTAAGAGTTTCCATATGTATTTTTATTAAAAAATATTAAATACAACGTGAAACATATTTCATATAATATATAACAAAACATACATGGATCAAAAAGAACTATACGATATAATGGTTTAACTATGATGAGACACTTCTTCATTGACAAATATAATTATTAGAAATTAAATCACATCTCATTACATGACAAGGTAAAAAAAAAAAGAAGATACCTCAAGTGCTAAAACATCATGAAGAAGATCCATCTATTATGACATAGTTAAGTACTTAAGCCATATAAATGTAATTACATTCTTTATTACTGGCAAGTGAAAGGAAAAACATATGTCGATGTAGTTTTGGTTAACACTGTTTCAACACTTTATCTTCCTCATCAACTTTTTACTTCTCCATACTAAAGTTGTACTAGCTAATGACAAATGCTTTTATTGCCCCTTCCCCAAGCGTAATTCTTACCCTCTTAGGACCTATTTTTCTTATATAAAGAAAGGCGACATGAAGAGAATTCCAAATTGAGACAAGAAATAATCTCTGTAAAGGGAATTTTCATATTTAGGACTTAGGGGCTTTTTACATTAAAAGGTTATCTTAAATCGGTCAGAGGTAGAATGTATTTGATTTACTAAAAAATACATTTTAGTGATTCATTCAACCTTTTAATGGGTAAATTTTAAAAATATGCTGACTGATTTAGAGGCTACCTCTACTTCGATCAGATCTATTAATGTCTCGTCACACGATTGCCAAACAACCATTTACTAAAAAAAACCAAATCTATAAACGGTAAACTGAGGTATCATTTAGTTTATGAAATTCAATGTAAACGAAAATTATGATTGGAAAACTTAAGTTTAGATTTGTATCTACTTGGTTAAAAGAGGGAATGGAATTGAAAAACACTCCACCGACTTCCATTATCTACTAGAGTAGAATAATCTATCACTTGATGGAATTTAGAATGCTAGAGATTACCAAAAAGTGTTAGATTTCCTTTCTTTTCTTCTTCTTTTTCTTCACAAAATAACTTACACCAAACTTGGCTGCTAGGCTACTAAACAAAAACTGAGAGTTCGTTCTAAGCACCAAACCTGAATAAAGAATTTTCAAAATTATTCAAACCAGAATAACATATATCACGAACTATCCTACCCATGTACATACAAACAATT
>CM046432.1:60638964-61016464 GCA_025506505.1 Flaveria sonorensis
CAATGCGACAGGTGTCATTGACACTCTTTTCGATCTACCTTAAACACTTAATATATATATGTGTATTGTTATTGTTTTATTATGTATTATTATTATTATTATTATTATTATTATTTATTATTACTACTTTTATGATAACTATGTAAAGATTTAGTAATTATATATTTAAGTATTTAAATATGATAATACTTAATTTAAATAGTATTTAGTTATAAATATAAATAGTAAATATAAATTTAATTGCTAGTTTAAAGTATTGTAAATAAGATAATACTTATATAGTAAATTAAATAAGAGTAAAATGTCATTTTCGTCTCTATTGTTTTGTTAAATTTGTCATTTCAATTCAAAAACTCTTTTTGTCATTTCAGTCACTGTAGTTTACCAAATATTGTTATTTTCATCCACTCTACTAACTTGGTTAAGATCTCCGTTAAATATGAAGGTTATTTAGTCTTTTGCAACACTCTAGTTATCCAATTAAAACAAATTAATCAATTAATATTCAATTAAAACTAAAAAACATATAAAGCGACTAGTGAGACCAGTCGCTTCGATTTAACTCTGACTCGTATTGTTTGATTGAGGTCTGCTTTGAGATTTCAATTAATCTTCATATTTTGTTCTACACGTGTACATTTATTCGATTGACGTCTACTGTGGGATTGAGATCTGTTGTTGTCATGTTTTGTTTGATTGACGTCTGCTATTGTCACGTTACGTGATAACAACATATCTTAATCAAATAAAATATGACAACAGTAGATCTCAATCGAACAATAATGCACTTTGGAACAAAACATAAAGTTCAATTGAAATCTCATAGCAGACCTCAATTGAACAACATGAGTTAGAGTTTATCGAAACTTTTAAATCGAAGGGCCCGGTTTCACTAGTCGCTTTATATGTTTTTTAGTTTTAATTAAATATTAATTGATTATTTTGTTTTAATTGGATACCCTATGGTGTTGAAAAAGACTAAATAACCCTCATATTTAACGGAGATTTTAACGGATTTTAACTACAGTGACGAAATGACAAAAAAAAGTTTTTGGATTGAAATGACAAATTCAACAAAACGTTAGGGACGAAAATAACATTTTACTCATTAAATAATCTCATGTTATTTAATAATGTATTAATAATGTGTATTATAAGAGAATTGTATTAACTAAAAGAAGTGTACTAATTAAGAAAGTTTATTAAATAAGAGCAAAGTAAAAACTATTTCATAAAACATTTATATCATATGTTTAAAAATTATTTTAGGTGTTTTAAAGTTTGTGCAAAATGACAATCGTGTCTAAGAAGTTATACTACGACAAAGTAGATAGATAATTGTATGTTGTAAAATTTGAACCTGTTGACAGAAGGAATGAGTTTACCATCAAGATATCTCTCACTAATGTGTGAATGATTAGTTGAGAGCCACCAAAATTATAAATACTTAGAACTAATTTTGGTAAGAAACAAAAAGTAAAAGTTAAATATTTAGTGATTAAATATAAAAAATCAAAATAAGCTCGTGCCTCGCCACAGGTATCATTGCTTTGTGATGAGCGAACATTAAAATTTATATGAAACTTGGATAAAAGTAATCAAGCCATGGAAACACTTTTAAAACGAAAAAACCTAAAAATATGCCACCCTTAATTCTATATTTGAAATCTAATAACAGTTGACGTATAATCTTTTTATTCTAACAAAAGACTAATTAAGGTAGACATAGACACATGACATGATCACATTCATTCTTATCAAAATTTTTCCGTTTTTCTCTTCTATTAAACCATTACATTAAATACTAATAATATTATTTAATTTTTTTAGATTACAAATAGTTTTAATAAATAAATAAAGAGATCTATTTATAATGTTATTTCTAAAAATAGTTTTTTATAAATAAATAATTTTCTAGAACATCACATTTATTAAGGTATGAAATATTTTAATTTGTGTTTTTTGAAGTAAAATTTTGGTAAACAAAAATAATTAAAATGCGAGTTATATAACGAAATTTTAAAAAATGATATATTTTTTTTAAAACGGTTTGTTTGAAATAAAATGTTTATTTAAAAAAAAAACAAAAAAGGTTAAAATATTGATATCATTATTTATTAGTTAACGTTCTTACTCATACGTATAATTTCAGTCATATTTTATATTATAATATCGTTTTATAACTAATAAAACTTTATTATATTTAATATTTTATTTATTTTACCCATATAACACACGGGTTACTAAATCTAGTAACAATATATAACTACAACTTAAAGATGTTGGGAAGAAAATGAATATTAAGTAAAAGAAAAGAAATCCGTGGGAAATTATGAAGAAATGAAAAGAAAATAGAAAAGGGGAAATAGAAAAAGAAACCCGTGTGCACTCATATGAAAGTTGCTACTAAGTACTAACACTATTGCAGAATCTACGATCCTCATTCATATGTGAAAAAGTTATGTTCCGAATCACTGATTTCATTAAACATAAGGGGTTTGTTATTTATACATCATAATTATTATTATTTTCTCTATCTCCGTCTATACATACATATAGATACATAGAAAGGGATAAAAAGATTAAGATGTCTTAATAATAAAAATGAATGTCTATATAACCCAAGCATTTTAAAACCGTCAATTTTAACAATCTTATGTGACATCAACCAAGGAGATGGACCAAAAATAATGATATAAAAATAAGAGAGAATTCATGAGCTCATCGCCTATTTAATCTTACCCGATAATTTTTTAAACATTAAAAGAAAATCTTTCTGAAATTTTATTTTTAATATCTGTCGGTTGTTAGACGATACGTAGTGGATATTTTGGGGGCTCCAAACATGATAATATGTACATAAGTGGAGCTTCAAACACCATTAAAAGCCAATTAAAAAGCACTTTAAATTAATAGGTCTCCAAGCCCATCAAACATAATTTTTCTTAAATTATTGCATTAATAAAAACTCCAAACATTAATTAATCACCACTTGATTTAAAATAGTCTTTAGTGAAAAATGTCTAGAAAACCATGATCTCTTCCTTATGGTAGCGGATGTTATCTCATGATAATTTATCGTTTTCATTTTTCAGGTGTTTTGTTTAATCCCTTGTTGATCATTGACAAATTATTTCTTTTCGTTGTAGGTACGGTTTATAGTAACTAGGATTGCAACCTGTGGGGTCTAGCCATTATATAGAATTATATTTGACATTATATTCCTTGGGGCTCCTATTGTTTGTTGGCCAATCATATTAATTGGCAATATGATTGTTACAGTTAATTTATTAGTTTTTTATTTGGCCACAAAGGTTTGAAGTTGTTTTTTTGGCCCCTCAAAATTTAGTTTTAATAACTTTTAACTTTAGCCACAAAACATTCGTATTTTATGAATTTGTTATAAAAGTTAAATGGATTAATTTTTTTTTTCATTCTCTCCTTTTTATTATATATAATTTACGCATTAAACCTGCTTTACGTTTAATGGTAATAACTTTTGATCGTAGACTTTTTTAAGAAACGGAATGCTCTGGCAGCTTTATTTTCTTTCTCAATGCTTTGATATAATTTTCTTTTCAAAACGTAGTTGTATATATTAAAAATCGATTTATTTTGGCATCGTAAGCTATAGCAAGAATAGTTACCATTACAATACCATGACGAATCGAACCGATAACGAGGGGAAAAAATTGGCGCATTGGTATTATCGATACCAACTTCAATATTCGTCTTTATGGTTTTCGACGAGCCGGGGCGATAACGGCCGAACTCACATTATGTAGCGTGGCAGAAAAACAACCAAGATCCTATTGCGTAGCATGGGAGAATTACTTCCGTGCGTTAACTTTTTTAATTAAACAGAATAAGTGGTTGTCTTTAGTTTTCTTTTGTCAACGTTCCCATATAACTTTTTTTGAAAATAGAGTTGTATTTAAAATTGAGTATTGTTTGGTATGCTAAGCTATAGTGATTACAGTGAGCGTTGCGGTACCGTGACAAACTAAACCAATTATAAGTGAACATAATTGTTTCTGGTATTGGTTTTATTAGAACTGGTATCAGTATTCGTTTTTATGATTTCCAATGAGTTGAGCCGAACCGATAACGACCAAAGTAATGTAACATAACGTTAGAAAAAACAATCTATTCCCGGCCTTGTACCGTGAGGAAACAAACTAATTTATATAAAAATTGTGTAATCCATCTCAAGTAGGTGTTAATCCACTTGCATGATAAAACATCTTTTTGTTAGATAATACAAACATTTGTTTAGCAAATGTAATCTTTTTATTAGATAATGCAACATTTTCTAAGGATTGATTCGAAAATGTTAAATTAAACTCAATTTTCCAATAAACTTCTTACGGTTGCATGAATGTTAAATATAAAAAGAAATTAAAACAAAATGTAAATGCGACAAAATACATAAAAAATAAAATTAATAAAATGTTTTAAAAGAGAAAAAACTACAAAGAATTCAGCAAATAATAAAAGAAAGAAAAAAATAAAATAAAAATTTATAAAAACCAAAAAAGACAACAACAAAAAATAGCCTAAAGCTTTGAGCCGGCCAGTGAAGAGATAATGTGTGCTCAAGCTCGCCTCATTTATATACGAGGTGAGTCAAGCCAGCTCACAAGCCAACTTGTTTGATTTTTTTATAAAAATTATTTGTTATTATTTTTACACATATTCATGTATTCAAAAATATATTGTGTTTCTATATTTATTATCTTAACTTAATAAAACAATAATACGACATTGGTACTTAATGATTATGATATCCTTTATAGTTTTATACTCGGGTTTTTTCATAAGAAAATAGAAAAACAATCATATGTTTATGGTATATTTAAATAATATAACGTAAATTTGTTTTATATTTTATACTAGTTATAATTTATGCTTTAATTTTAGTTCGGTAGTGTAAACTTTTGGTTCGATGGTGTAAATTTTTATATAAATATCGAGTTCGCCCCCCTTAAAAAAAATTAATTTCGCCCCCGCCCGTCCTACGGGAGTGTTCAAGCTCCGCCACTGATTTTTTTTAGATCAACTTACATTCGACATATCATACAGAATCTTTTGTAGACTTTGTAAGATTTAATTCACTTAACTTCGGATGAATTAGTAGGGTAGTATAATATGTGTTCATTTTCTCTACATTGACGCAATCTATTTAAAGTAATGAAAAGGCAAATTAGATAGAAAAACTGAAAATTTTAAAGCAAGGTAAAGGCAAATTAAAAAGAAAACAGAAGAAAAAACAGAGAGGAGGATAATCAGGCAACAAGAGTGAGAGTACCAGGATAGAACCCTTGACCAAAGGGTTATGGGGCAAAGGAATAACCAACCCACTCTTGTCTTAAAACAAAATTCATATTAATAATTAATTTAAAATAGTAAAAATGTAATAAAAAGTATACTGTAGCAACGACATTTGTTTTATGTATATTATAATTGCATTATATTCCTCACTAGGAGTGTAGGATTGTAATATAAATTTGATTACCTTTCTTAAAAGAACATTTAAATTTACAATTTTCAGTATAGTTGTTTTTATCAAGTAATTGTGAAACTCGTTCATTTTGTTCTTGTTAAAAATATATTTAATGGATGATTAGTTAATAATTATTTTTTAAATAAAATATTGGTGCATAGAGTGTGGCTTCTTTCTTAAACTTGTTTGTTGGTAGGTTGTTAGATGTATTATTGATTTGATTTGTTTGACCAAAGTTCTAGTTGTTAGGTATCCTTTGCATTTGGTTTTAACGATTTAAAGAACGAAGGTCGACTCCTAATTTAAGATATAAAGCGACCTTAAATTCTTAAGTTATAATAGAACATATTATTCTTGTCATACGACCAAAGTCAATACTAATTTTAAATAGAGAGTTACGGTCACATAAAGTTCATATTAGTCTAGCATAGATAAGATGGAATCACATTATGTTCATATTAGTCTAGCATAGATAAGATTGTTATATATTATTAAAGATTGTTGATGATGAATTTTGTGCTAGAGTGTCGAAATGGAAATCTCTATTTGTGTCTATTGGTGGTTGGTCTATTCTCATCTCTTTGGTGCTTGATTCATTAGGTATTAGTTATTCCTTTTTTTTTCATGCGCCTTCTAAAGTATTAAAATCTCTTGAAAAGATTCGATCAATTATTATTATTATTATTTTTTGGGGGGGGGGGGGGGGGACTAGAGAAGGCGCGAAAGGCTTTATTATAATTTGATGGCATGGGACAAAATCTTGGCATTTAAAGATAATCGTGGAATTGGTTTTGGGTCTCTTGAAGCTTTTAATTTGGTGTTACTGCAAAAATGACAATAGAGATTGGTTAATGAAACCCAAAGCTTATTGTCTCAAATAATATATTCCATTTATGTTCTTAAAGTGGGAGTTCGGAGATAGTTCGGGGGAATGGAGTATGGTCTAGATATATAAAATCTTTTTCTAAGCTAAATGATCGAAGTATTGTGCCTTTCGTTGAAGTTGAGTAATGGTGAAAAAACTTTATTTTGATTAGTTTGCTGGTTAGATGATTCTCCGTTGGCTTTGAAATTTCTCAGTCTATTCGCTCTTAAGCTCTATAAAAAGTGCTTGTGAGTCAAAGGGTTGACGGTAACAATTAGGCTTGGCATTGCCCTATTAAATCGGGAAGATGTAATTCTCTGGTCTTATATCTTCTTTGGACAATCGGACCATATTTTGTTAGATCATAGTGTAGACAAATTTGTTTGAGAGCCTTATGGGTGTTCAAGAATATTTGGTAAATGGTAAAGATGATAGAAAGGTTATTGATAGTTACCTCCTTCCTATTGGTTTGCAACTAAAGAGATAGAATAAGTATATCCCGCGGAAGGTCAAGATCTATGTGTGGAGGGTTTTCAACAATACACTTTCAACTATTGTAAACTTGAATTATAAAGGTTTGGATGTCCCGTCTATATTGTGTCTTTTTGTGATGTTGATTCTAAGTCGGGGTTGTATCTTTTTGGTCATTTTAATTGTGTCAATAATACGATCCAAGATTGTTGCATGGTTCTCGACTAGGAATCATAATTTTATCCTGACTTAATTGAATTACTCTTGTAGCTTGTATTTTTATCAGCTAGTTTTTTGTTTGTCATCCTTTAATAATATTGTTGCACTCTTTTAACAAAAAATGAGATGGTTATGTAATTACTTACTTCATTCTCTATTGTTATCTATAAATGCTTATTGTTTAAACAAGATGAAACTAAACCTCGATAATTTAGAATTTTAGTTTTACTTTCGTGGAACCATGCATTTTTAGGTGGTTGGGATCCAATAAGGTTCGATGTAAGTTCAATTTTATTCATTGTCTTCTCGTTTTCAATATACTACATATGTTGAAAGTTAAATTTAAATGATACTTTTTTAACTGGATTATCAATTTTGGGTTGATACATGTTAACTTCCGGTCAAGTTTAGGCTTTTGTTTCTCGCCTTTTTAACCGGTCTGTTATATACTAAAGATTTTAAATAATTAAATATTTAAAATATAAACCTTTGTTATAGTAATTTATTAGAACTTATTAAATCATAAGAAAATCTCAACTTATATTTATCTAAAAATATTTTCTATAATTTATTAAATCTTCATTATTTGTTATCTATAATTCTTAAATGTTTATCGTTTCTTATTTAACAATCAATGATAACATTTAACATACAAATCTTTATAGATAATGATGGCTTACAACAAGTTTGATTTACTCAACCCATATAATACATGTATTTCTAACATAGTAAATAATAAATAAAAATTTTATGAACTAGGTTAATGCTGGTGATATAATCTATTGTATCTAATAAAAAAGATTTCTTTTGTCATGTGTCATTCTCTTAATCCATCTTTTTGTTACATGTCATTCTTTCTAGACATCATCACATAATTTTCCCTCAAAAAATATATTATAATAATTTAAACACTAAACTAATTTCTCTCTTTTATTAAAGATCAATTTTATTAATTGTTATATTTCTCTCCCTCATCTATATTTTTTAAATCTAGCTATCTTTTTAAAATAAAATTTATTAACAAAATAAAAATTATATTTTTTATTAGTATAGAAAATAATAAAATAACAAAATTTTTATATAATATAAAATTTCTAAAACACTAACCTTTTTGAAACAAAATATTTTAAATTGGTCCTTTTTAAAAAAAAATAAAAAGATAAAATTTTCTAAAAGCAATCTTATTAAAACAACCAAAATAATTACAAACTAGAGTTTTTAATAAACAAGATTTTTATAAAGAATAATTTTTTATATAAAAATCTTAAAACGAATGTTTAAAAATTAAATTTTTTAGATAAGAGAGTTAAAAAATAGTATAATTGTTCTGTTTCTTAAACTATTACTATATATAATTTTAATCATATCTTATATTAAAATATCGTACTGTAACTTTTCGTGTTTATTATTAACTATAATCAGTTTAATAAATGGGTTTTTAGCATATCTATCTGTCTGTCTATCTATAATAAAAACAATTAAGTTGAGATATGAAACAATTGTAAGCATCTTCATACTAAATTTCTAATTTTCTCTATTATAATAATAATAATATGAATACTAATAATATTACTTGTACCATTTTAAATTAAAAATGTATAATTTAATAAATTAAAAACCTATTTTTTATATTAAAAACTCACTTTTTAGAAATAAAAGTTTATAAAATACATAATACAACAAACTTTTTTTATAAAATATTCATTTTTCTTAAAACAAAATTTAAAAAACCACAATTTTATTATAAAATAAAATTTTAAGAAAACTACATTATTGTTTATTTACTTAAAGTAGCTATTTATACTAATCATAATCATATTTTATCTTCAATCATGGTTTTATAATTCATAAATTTTAATTACAAATTATTTAATATTATATTTATTCAACCCGTGTAATACAAGGGGTACTAATCTAGTATGAAAATATTTCGCCCTATTAGCTAGGAAGACTAAAAGCTAAAACTTTTAAATTTAAAAATTCAAAAATATGTATTAAGCAACTTTGTTCAAAAAATATATTAAGAAACCTTTGGTTCAAACGGTAAAAGTGAGTGAAGTGCGAACGGCAAAGGTCTGTGAAAATCGAAACAATAATAACTTTTGATCTTGTTTTTTTACAACCTCATATGCTTCTAATAGCACATTATTGTCGAAAACATGACTTAAACCGTCAAACTCAAAAGGAAGGGAATCGTTTTGCAAAACAAGATAACATAAGACTTTATGCTCTTTAGTATCTACAATTTACTTATTTATTTTAATGGCTAATCTGGAATTTAGTATCTTTGTAATTTCAAGATTCTTTGGTTTTTATTCTCTTCTATTTATGGGTTCAAATTATATAGCATAGAATAACGAATCTCCAGAAAAACATGTTCAAAATTAGTTAATGTTTTTGAAGCTGTTAATGAACAACCTCTTATGCCGTTTATCATTCTAAATATTCGGATCAAAATAACTTAATAATACTACTAAGAACTCAGTTCATCAATGAACAACACCAAAGACAAAATAATCCCAAAGTATCAACCAGACAGAACAATTATACTACTAAGAATTCAGTTCATCAATGAGATGAACTGAATAATATCAATACATTGAAAGAAGATTGACTAATAAAACCCTAGAAATCATTGAAGAACAATCAGGAAACTTTGGGAGAAAGAAAAAAAATAACACCGCTTTACATTCCAGAAACATCAGCACACTTTATATAGAACCCATCTAACAATCTGGAGCTCTAATAGCAACCAGGATCCGCGAACATTCCAGAGACAAAACGGATGCAACCGGGTCACCTGCACAACTCAACCACATATGAGAACAAAATAAATTGGATTATAAAATTGATAATAATTATATTAATATTTTTAACATCTTTCTTTATTTATTTATAAAATAAAATAAATAGATTATAATCTCATGTATTAAGTTGAATAAAAATAGAATAAAATTGTTATTAGGTAAGATTCAAAATTAAAAAGATATTTTTTAAATAACTAATAAATTAATAAAACTAAAAAACATAGAAAGATAAAAAAAGAATACAAAGTTAGAGCACTCACAACTCAATCTTCATACACTGTCTTATCTCTATAGTTTGAAAGAAATTTAAAAGAAAATTTAAGAAAATCATCATAATTATCTCTCCACCTTATTCTCATTCCTTAATATATGGATTAAGTTTAAGGACTCCCTATCCGTTCTCTATATCTATTATTAATAAATTTTATAAGTTTTTATGAAGGGAAGAAAAAAAAAGTAATATAAAAGGAATAAATAATTATTTTTAATTGAATAATGTGCCTTTAATAAAATGAACAAATTTTAAAAAACAAAATTTAATTTTATGTAAATAATATAGATGACATGATGAGGATAAAGAACCGAATGTGAATGCTTTTATAATTGTGAAGCTTGGATGATTAAAGTTAACTATTTAATTTAATTTTAATTTTGTTCCCTAAGGTTTTATAAAAATAACCATTTTTCTTTAAAATTTTAAAAACATCAACTTCTGTCTAAAAGTTTAATCATTTGTTTCAATTTCAGTCCAAAAGTTTTATTTTTTTTAAATTCAAGTTAAAACAACTAATAAAATTTTGAATTGAAATTGAAATAACTTATCTATACTATTATATAATACAAAACGCATGAGTAGATTGGTAATTTTTTATTTTTATAAGACACCTAGAATAACTATTTAAGCATATGATACAAGTGTCTTATATAAGTGTTTCTAAAATGTTTCCATTTAATAACTATTCTATTAATACATGAGTTAATGCATATGATTAAATTCACTATATTAAGTATTACTTTATATAATAATTTAATTAAACATTATATTTATATTTTGCATTTATATTTTTACTATTTAATTAAGTATTATATCATTAACTAAATACTATTTACCAAATATTACAAAGTTATAATAATAATAATAATAATAATAATAATAATAATAATAATAATAATAATAATAATAATAATAATAATAATAATATAATCAATATTTAAGATTAGTCGGAAAAAAGATTCAGTAGTCCCCGCACATCACGTGAGTCAATTCATTATACATAACATATAAAAAGCATAATGAATATCTACATTATCTATACTATTTATAAAGTATTTTAGGATATCAAATAATAATTTTATCTTGACTTTGAGACACATATAGGGTTAGTATGGTAATATTACGATGGATTTTAATTTAAACCTTTAATCCATATGAATTCATTGAATTTAATAATAGTAATAATAACAATTACAATAATAATAATAATAATATAATAATTAAAATAATATAATAATAATAATAATAATAATAGTATTTAAAGTAATTATAATAGTTATTTCCAAATAAAAAAAAATAGTAATAAGTAATAATATGTAATATATACAAGTCATCAAACTAAAAATATACAAGCTCTCAAAACCGTTTCAAGATTCTGAATCTTATATCGTTTTTCTCTTATAATCATAAAATATGATGGTTTATAAATCTAAATTTTCGTTATGATGTGGTAAATTATATCAACGTTTCGACATAATTTTTTGCAAAACATAGTTGTCAATATAATTGTTATCCATATTTACGGATTGAATACTAATGTACAAGTAATCAAATTAAATGTTATAAATTTTAACAACTTGCAGCAAAACGCGGGTTCACACACTAGTAACTTTCTTAAAGGTAAATTAATGTTTTTTAATATTTTAAATTTTAATGAAAACGGAGAATTTTAATCTAATTATTATTTCCTATATAGATTTTGAAAGTAATTTAAATAGACAAAATATATGGAAGCTGGTGATGATGGCTGCACAATCACATCTACTAAAATAAAAAGATTATATAGAGAGAAACTGCGCAGCCAATTTCATTCTTCCATTTACATTAAAAAAAGTTAAATCTAATTATTGCTTTTTTAAATAAAATAAGAAAAAAAACAAAGAGGGGTAGCCCTAAAACCATGTATATAAATGGAGCCATGATGAAACAAACCAAACCACCACGTCAATCATCCACACCCCATCTCTCTAAAAATACTAAAACTTTGAAACCTCCACTGAATCTTAAATCGGTTTTCAAAGCACCCACCTTTTAATCATCCATCTGTTCATCAATCTGCAACAAACTGTAGAAAAAAGTTAAAGATGGCGGATGACGGTGGTCGTTCGGCGGAGGTGGTGGTGGTGATCCGAGAATACAACCCTAAAACCGACGGTGAACGAGTGGCACAAGTTGAAAGCAGCTGTGAAGTTGGCCCCAATGGTGAACTATCACTTTACACCGATCTTTTGGGTGATCCCATTTGCAGAATTCGAAACTCACCTGCTTATTTAATGCTGGTATATATATCATATGATATATCAATTTGCTTCAGTTTCGAATTCTGATCGTTAGTTAGTTTTTGTATGCATGAAGCGAGTGATTAACTTAAGGTTGAAAATGGGATTAATTGCAGGTGGCGGAGATGGTGGTTACCGGCGGCGATGCGATGGAGGAGAGGAGGGAGATAGTAGGGATGATAAGGGGTTGCATAAAAACTGTCACTTGTGGTACAAAATACTCCCGGAGTAAATCCGGTGATTCTCCGGTACCCCTACCGGTTTACACTAAACTTGCATACATCTTGGGCCTTAGGGTGTCTCCGTTTCGCCGGTAAATACATTCTCCGGCGACTTATTCTCATCTGAAAATAATAAAAATACAAACTTGATCAGACCCATGTTTACAAGATTAAAGATTTGTCATGTTTTCTTGAAATTTACAGGAGAATGGGGATCGGGTTGAAGCTTGTTCGGAGAATGGAAGAATGGTTCGGAGATAACGGTGCGGAGTACTCGTACATCGCCACCGACGACGCCAACGAGCCATCGGTCGGTCTCTTCACCGGAAAATGTGGGTAACTAAGTTCCGCAACCCTGCGGTCCTCGTGCACCCGGTGTTCGCTCACCGGATGCCAGTCAGCAACCGCGTGAGGGTTTTGAAACTCGGCCCGTCGGACGCCGAGTCACTGTACCGCCACCGGTTCTCGACCACCGAGTTCTTCCCGCGGGACATTGATTCGGTGCTCAACAACCCTCTTAACCTAGGCACATTCCTAGCGTTACCAAAAAGGTATATTTGGGGCGGGCTGGATGAATTTTTATCCGGCCCGCCTGAAAATTGGGCGGTTATGAGCGTGTGGAACTGTAAGGATGTTTTTACGCTTGAAGTAAAAGGGGCGTCCAAGTTACGAAAAGGGTTCGCGAAAACGACCCGGGTGGTGGACCGGGCTTTTCCGTTCCTACGGTTACCCTCGATGCCGAAGATTTTTAGCCCATTTGGGCTCCACATGCTATACGGGGTAGGCGGTTTGGGCCCATTGTACACGAAGTTCGCCAAGGCTCTATTTGGGTTCGCACATAACCTAGCCAAGGAATGCAAGTGTGGGGTGGTTGCAACCGAGTTGTCGAGTGAGGACCCGCTCAAGTTAGCAATCCCACACTGGAAGGCGTTATCACTCACGGATTTGTGGTGTATTAAGAGACTTGGGGAAGACTACAGTGACGGGTCTGTGGGTGATTGGAGAAAGTCACAGCCTGGTTTATCCATTTTTGTTGACCCTAGAGAGTTCTAACTTTGAAGCTATAACAATATTATTATAGTTGGTCTAGTTTTCTGGTTTTAAGGCTTTGTCTATCATTAGCTTTTTTAAGCCTTCTTTTAAGATTAGTTAAACTTTTTGTTTTCAATGGGTGGGTGGGGAAACAAAGGAAATATGTTTAATGGTGGTATATGCTCATGTGGGACCTACTCTATTTTGGTAAATGGATCTAGCTTTTTCCTTTTCTATTATATTCTCTCTTTTTAAACGACCAACTAATTAAAAACCGGTTACCCATGGTATCCAATGACGAAAAGACATCCTATATATCCGCGAGCATAGACAGCGATAGGTAGCCTAAGCCCACCAACCACTAATTCCAGGGAAAACCCGTCACCCGAAGCTCACTACGGTAAAACCTGACCCACCAACAAAATTTTGCTGCTAGTAGGACTTGAACTCACAACCCTCCTTAAAGGAAGTCATAAGACTACCACACAACCTCATTTAATTTTAAAGATTATCGACGAATCGACTTTTCATCATTTGTTATAGAATGTATGCAGTGTGATTTGAGGAATTTATGTTGATTCAGAATTACTGTTAATGTCGCGTGGAGTTTAGGTTGATATATGTGATTGATGAACACGTATATATCTTTTTTTTTTCTATCATTCTTTATAAAGACGAATAGTTCCTTCCCACTTACTTACCAATCCTTATTGGAAGATTTGAGATTGAAAAAAGGAATTTGTGTTTAATACATGTATAGATATGGTTCTTCAAAGATTATGTCTATTCCAGAATATCCCAAAACATAATTTTACTTAACAATGTTTTTGAAAAATTATATTGGAGGTAATAATATTATTATAATGTTTGTCATTGTGTTTTACTTGGATGATTCTCCTTTTGGTGATGCTTGTTTTCTTCCTCCCTAGTCAATTGATGGGACATTTGGCTTTTTCCTGTTTTGGCATATTTCTCTTATCTTGTGTCATGTGTATTATTTTTCTTGATTTTGATAATGTAATTTTAGTTATAACTGTAATATTGTGAGTAGTGACACTTTTGTTTGGTTATCATTTCATTCTTTTGTTAGTGATTATGATTTCATTTCTTGTGGTATGATTGTGACATTTAAGGTCCAAATATACAGTACGACATGCTTGTTTTAGATTTTATGAAAGATTTTTGTCATCCGTACTATATTTGTTTGTATGCAATAATAAACATATGTGAATCTTAATATAAATTTACATGTTGCTTTGTAATTCATATGTATTTTGATGAACCAACTCTTCTGTGTAAAAATTGCTATATGTGACACAAGTGATATTTTTATGATCATTAGATTTCGCTGAACTAAGACTACCTTTGCTTAAAATAAGAATTGTATGTGTTTGCCTGGTCCACTTCACATCACAACCTAACTAATAACACAAATCTGGCTAAACAAGAACTTCTACAAAAGTAAGGATGTTTGTTATGATTAGATCACACTTAAGCAAGTCTCATGCACAAGCGAGTGTTCCCCTCACTTCAATCTTGTCTCGCCGTATAGTTGAACGGGTGAAATGCATAAGATATTCTAAAAAATGCTAAAGGTGAAGTAACAAGCTCAACCAAGGGACACATGCCCCAGTTGTGTACATGAAATTGAGGCATGTCTTATACATGTATATACAAGAGTAAAGGATCTCTAGTTTCCAATCTGAAGTCTTCCTAACAAGCAACCTTTGGACTCACTGGATCATACGATGGTGAGGATCATTCACGAAAATCACAAGATTAGCCAAAGATCTTTGTGAAGAAATCCAAGAAATTGGATCACATGATGTTGAAAGAAACTTTGAATTGCCACTTTTTAGACTTAAGAAACATACCATCATCGCCTAGTCATGGGACGAAGATTTGGATGTGTATTATATAAGAATGTCAGATGGTGAGAAACGTATATTCAAGGATGTTGGTTATTTCATACGACTACAAGATGAGGACAACGTTATAGAGCTTTTAGAGCTACATATGGAGAATCCAAGTGGGATTGAAGAAACAAAGAGGGTAGAATCATATTTGAAAGTCTTATGCTAAGGACAAGAAAAATCCTACTCCTAAAAGTCTAGAATGAAGTTTGGTATTAATAATTTAGTGGGAGATTGTTAAGTTTATGATGCTAGGAATTGTTAACAAGTTAATTGTTGGGTTGAGAAGAATGAACTTCATGCTAATAAAAGAGTCATGGTGACTAGTTACATATCTTAGCTTAGTTCAACTTAGAATATTTGACATCACACACACACATATGCTATATGTATGTATGTATGTGTGTGTTAACGTAACATTAAAGATAAAAGTATCTTATCAATTGAATCGTATCGTGATTTTGAAATGCAAATTTATTATGTTCACGAGTTGTTGAGTTATGATGAAACGTTGATACAAGAGTTGGTAGTCTCTTATTTGGACCAACTGGACAACGGTAAATAGAGTAGAAAGAGACTAAAGTTTGTACCATGAAAACGTGTGCTCATAGTGGAGTTACGAGCCCATAATCAGTGGACAGAAAGGTCTCTTAACAAGCCAGATCATCAGGCAAACGGCCTTTGGCGGATTGGCCAAGCTGACAGACTCGAGTTCCATCCAGTTAGGGATCTAATTTCGTCAACAAAGAATATCTCTCAAATTTTACAGTCTTTATCTTTGCCATTTTTAGCTTAAAACATGTTAATCTATGGTTCACATGATTTGCGCGTCTATATACGGCCTTAATTTTAGCATTCCTTTTCTAGTTTTAATATCAGTTTTTTGGTGAACATATCACACTTAAGACTCCCTATATAAGGTAGGGGTGCTAAACGGGTCGTGTTTTCGGGTTGTCGGGTCCAACACGACCCAAACCCAAAATTTTACACGAACCCGAACCCGAAAATTATGCTATCAGTTTCAACACACGACCCGATTGACCCAAATGTTTTATTTTTTATATTTTTTTCACATATTAATACTTTAAAATTATTATTTTACAACAAACAATACTAATTAATATAAAACAATTATTTTTTAAATCTTATGCCAATTTATATTTTAAATTCTAAATTTCGAATAAAACACATAAGAAACCTTAACTTGTGACACAAATATATAAAATAAAATTAAATTAAAAATGGGTCAAACAGGTCAACTCGTCAACCTGTCGGGTTGAACCCGAACCCAACCTGTTTAGCTAAGCGGGTTCATAGGTTCGACCCGAACCTGACCTGAACCCGTTTATAGTAAACCCAAACCCACAAATTTCGTGTTGTTAGGTTCGTGTCGTGCTTTCAAATCGTGTCAAACTCCAATCCCTCTATAAGGGCACCTTTTGTAATAGCCTAAGCGTTCATAAATTTCGTAACTTTTTATTGAGAATTATTTTGTCTTTATTTGTGCTTTCGCTATGCGTCAAGTTAGTTGTATTCAAACAATGTTATTGACTAATAAGAAACTCAACTCCCATTTGTTAATCAAAACAATTTGTATATTGATCAAGCAAGGCAGAGATTTAGTAACTCATGGCCCGGTAAGGGGAGGGATGTACATGCCATGAACCTGCATTACACACACCTCACCTATCGATCACCAGATGGTATGTCAAACCACATCACACTACACTACACAATCATGTTTGAGGACCATTCATGCCAAAAAAATAATTTTTATCAAAAAAACAATAATTTGCTAAATTAAAATTTTACAAATAGTAACTTAAAAATAAACCATTTTAAAAATAAATCAGTAAAATAAAAATACTTAAAGTAATAACTGATCTTAGTCCTTTGAACCTTAATATCCACATTTTATGCAACGTGTTTCCACGAGATCAATTCTAAGCCTAAATGTGTGTTATCATCGCGCAACTTCAAATTGTGTTTTGTTTTTCACTGGATTGGCCGGTGGGTCTCGAATGGCACCGGAGAAATATCGTTGCGGTCTTTTTTTTTATAATCATATTGTGTAGTATTCTTCCATCCAAAAATCTGATCATTAGGGTCAAGCCCCCCCCCCCCCCCCCCCCCATTATAAAAAAATCTTATAAATATCCACACCACTCTAATTCTAAATCTCTCAAATATTTCTCCTTTATATTTGTTACATTCATACTAACCAAAATGTCCTGCCAATATTATATTCCCTCTTCGTCTTTTGAATAGTTTCGAATTGGACGAGTTAGATTTTTTAGTCTTCTTGCTAACACTCTCGGCGAGATTGAAAACACAAAAAGTTCAAAAAAATGGATTCTAAAACGTTATTGTGTTGCGGTTACTAACGTCGTTATGAATAATTATTTCATGTTAACGAGTTTCAATGAAAACGTGATTACTACCTCGTCCATGATATATACGCTTCTTGGTCAACTTTTGTGAAATATTATTTTTATCCTAGTGAGTACGAGGAAAATAATTAAAAAAAATGCAAGAGTTTGCAATGAAAATGTGTCGAACGAGCTTTTTGATGTTTTAAAACCTAAATAGCAAATACTTGCACAACCGGCAAAGACGATGAAGATAGAAAAAAATAAAATGTCGCATGCATTATACTTTATGATATAATTATAAAAACCATGGCACCGCTATATCTCCTGTGCACATTTGAGGCCAACCTACCAATCTTGAGAACGAAAATACACTTTTCGAATTGCGCGATGAGAGCACACATTTTAGGTTTAAATTTGATCTCGTGGAACACGTTGTATGAAATATGGATATCACGGTTTTGGACGCGAAGATTATTTATTACTATAAGTTATTTTTATTTTGAAGTTATTTATTTTGACCTATATTTTTTAAAAAAAATTATTTTTTAGTGGCATGAGTGTCTCTTAAAATATGGTTGTGTGGTGTAATTTGTGGCGTGGTTTGACATAGCATATTATGTTTGATGAGTTTCATGCTGTAGTAGAGGTTCATCGTAGGAAGGTGTCCCCTCCACTCTTAATAAAGTGCATCGATGTAGCTGATGTCATAAATTAAATTATTACAGCTAAAACTCTAAAAGATGGAGAAACTCCACAAGCAAAATGACATTGAAGATGGAGTGAAGCTTCCAAACATATGTGATCATCATACTGCCCTCAAAATTTTGTCATTGTAGAGCTTTATCGTTTTAGTGGCATTTTCTATTTTAATTTAGCAAAAAGTCATGGTTGCGATTATAATTTTGCTGAGAGGAACGGTTGAGATGGTTTTTTAAGTTTATCTTGATATTTTATTTTTGAGATAAAAATGCACAAACCACACCTTGAAACAACCAAGTAAACTTGCAAAGACGGAGAACTTGTTTTTATGTTAACTTCACACATTTAATCATCTGATTTAACGCATTTTATCCTTCTAACAAATTACTCTCACCAAAGCATTTTCCATTCTTAATCCTATCCGCGTCAACGCCTTTTAGATATTAAATGTTAATCACTGACCAAGAATTTGTAATTATGTTTCACTAAAATGTCATCTTGATGTATTAGGCATGTAAGTTATAAACAATTACACAAGATTAGCACTTGACGTTAACTAATGAGGCCAAACATGCATAATTAACTTAAACTAATTATATATTAGTTGGGTGTGTATTATGAACACACTTCTTGGTAAGTCTTCCAAATCTCCCTAAATAACGCAACTTTGTCCCCTACATGTCCAAAAGGTAGAGAACAAAGTGTTTTGGTGGATTAAAAAACTGTACAACTTTAACCTGCCTTCTCTTAATTGACTTGGTTTATGGGCGAAGACAATTATAGGTCTAAATAGTCTTCTCTGTTGCCTAATCACTATTATTTATTTGGTCAAATAGATGAAGACATTGTAGCTTCCATATTCATTATTATATTACACACGCAATAACATTCTTGATCCAAAAGAGAAAAGAAAAAAAAATAGACTAATGACACATCACCGGCATGCTATTCACTCACAATACATGTCACGGGAGTCATATGATCTTACATAAACCGTATGAGATGAGGTGCCCATAAATGACATGTGGCTCTTATAACTTATTGAAAATGATAGATTATCATAATACTACCGAAGACTCATAGGGCCTCTACGATAGTTTACTCATAGTAGAAGAGGCAACATTGTTTTGAAGAAACCGATTTAAAAACGGCTTGAAAGTGAAGATTTAAATTTCTATTCTAATTTATTACTTACATTACTTTAAAGTTCTAACAATCTATTTGACAATTGTTATAAATTAAATAATGAAATTCTTGATTTATTTTGAGACTTATGTTAAATTCCAGAGAACCATAAAATATTTCCTAGCATACAAAATACAAACAAAATGCTACTTAAGTTTCAATTCAATGCTAATCTTTCTACTTTATAAAATGGTAACTAAGGGTGTACACATGTCATCATCATATTTTTTTTTATCAAAATTTTTTCGCTTCTCTCTTCTATTAATTACTACATTTTACTAATAATTTTATTTAATTCTTTTTTTACATTAAAAAATTTTTTTAATAATTAAGCAAGAAATCTTTTTATTAATATTATTTTAAATAAACAAATTTTTATAAAAAAAGTTTTTTTTAAAACACCATCAAACTTTTTAATATGAAATATTTTAAATTTGTGGTTTAAAAAAGTAAAAAATTAAAAATAAAATAATCAAAATTGGAAGTTATAGTAAGACAATTTTTGAAAATGATATTTTTTTTAAAACGGTGTGTTCTGAAAAAAAATTTTAATTTATATTTTGAAAATACAAAAAAAAGTTTAAAAAAGTTAATATCATTATTATCACTTATAGTCATTACTTATATGTAATTTCAATTGTATATTACCTTAGACTATTATTTTATAATTAATAAAGTTTTATTTTATTATTCAACTGTTGTCGTTGTCGCCGCTACTTTTACTAAAAAAACTTTTGCAATATAGATTAGGGAAAATATCACAAATCAAATCACTTAGGTCACTTGTATATATTTTATCAAATTTAGATCATTTAACCATCAAATCAAGTTACCATCATATTCTTTATGTCAAAAGATAAATGAATGAGAAGATATGGAGGTCAGGATTACAAACTATAATTATATTAGAAAAAATAAAGAAATTGTTTAATTATTTAAAAAATATCTAAAATTCACGTCATCAATTCACATTAGCATAAAAGAAAAGAAAAAAATCCCTAATTGAAAAAAAAAATTCATGCTTAAAAACACGTTAAACCTTATATTTAAAATAAAATATGAAATCTGAATGATTTATTTGGAATACTATTTAGTGATTTAATTGAAATACTTTTAAATCTCGGTTTATTCCGCAAAGTTAACCCAATCAGGGAAATATTTAGCATAACAAAATTTCAACCTTTGATATATTTAAATATTTTATCAATTTTTGAACATAATATATTGTTTCTTTTTATTGTCTAAGACGAATAAGATTTACTATATTGTTTTTAATTATTATCTTAAAGCTCATTAAACTTTTCGATTTTCGTGTATTATTTTAAACTTTAAAAGTAAGATATTAACTTTTTTTTTACGTTGCAACATACTTATTTTATTAGGTCTTGACTTGAATCTTTTAATGGCTTCAGCTTTTTACATAAAGTTCTGAATATTATTTAGAATCAAAACGCATGGTTTGCGACGATTTTATTTTTATATAAAGTTTCAAATGTATCAACAACATTCATGTTTAATTTCTTATATAAATCTACATATGAAACTAGTTAACGCCCCCGCCCTCGTCCCTTCAATGTATGGGTTCACATTGAAGTTTTGACATTAGTTTTTCTCATGGCTTTATGACCCTAACGCAACATGATGTTAAGTATATTATATAGGATTTTGATGTTACTAACACAACGTACATCATTTTTTTTCTTATATAACTTATGTATGTTATCAATGTCCATTCTACTCGTGAGTTTGAGGCAACGCTTCGACGTTAATATTTTCACATTATTAAGCCCTTCCTGTAACGCATGGTCCTAGTACTCGTTGATTTAGGGAAATAAAACTTGAGAAAGTGAAATGAAATGTATACTTGTAAATTAGCAGTAGTACTGATATAATAACAAATATAATTATCAATATTATAGTAATAACAATAATAATATATATTATCTTAAATCAATACATAACTCTAAAATTTCTTAACGGAAAACTCGCACGTAAATCTACTCCTAATACATATTGTACGTTCATATATAATAGGATTTGAATTCACAATTGGGAATGAGACACCTTGCAAGATGCCTGAATATCATTGGTTTAGCCCTTTGGTAAATAATTAAAATAATAGTATTATTTAAATAATTATGAAATAAATAAATTAACACCTTTATATATAATATTCATTACAGCCATTGTCACACGCTTTATGTATCATTATTTCTTCTCTATTATAGATTCGGTTACACATTGTATTTGTATGTATATGTGTGTGTATGTATGTGTACATATATATATATGTATATATATATATATATATATATATATATATATAAATAATGTGAAGTTCTATTGAGAACCAAGGTTATTGTAAGAACCTTTAATCAAATGTGAACCCTTGATGAAACCCTTATGGTATGAGATGATGTCAAGTGTCTTTTTTCTTTTTTTAATATTAAAGGGCATAAATGTAATTTAATAAATCCACAAAATTCAGATTTAACATGAACATGACAATGTCATCCTTATATCTTTCTATATCTCTTTCCTTATATTTAAAAACTTTACCCCTTTTATTTAAACACTTATAACTTTTTATAAATTGTAATTTTTTATAAAAATTTCACCATTAAACTTATTATATTTTTCTCTTTAATTCTACTATAGTATTGCAAAAAAAAAGTTACGTTCATACGTAGTTACATCATATTACAATGTTAATTCCCATGTAATCTTGCAAACGACATTAGATCATATAATCTTGCACTACTATACCAAACTTTTACACCCGATATTAAACCACTCCAATTAACAATAACATCCACATTACGACAACCTAACAACCAAATGACATTACACCATCTTATACTAATGTAATCTTTAGCAGAGTTGTAACGAAAACATCTAGCTACACTATTAAATACATGATATTACAACACTCCAACTAAAAGTAGCACAATCATTACAACAACAAAACGACATTACATCAATGTAAACCAATGTAAACCAATATTAACAAATGTAAAACATTCTGTAAAACAAATGTAAAACAAACTAATCGCCATTACACCCAATATTACACCATTCAAACTTACAGTAATACCATCATTACAACAACATCACAACCAAACGACATTAAATAATGTAACTACGCCACTGTAACCAAATTTTAAAACTATAAAGAAATCAAATAAACAAAACTACACCACTGTAACAAAAAAACCTAATGTAAAAAATCTATAAAATAATGTAAACCAATTTGTAAACTATGGTAATTACACCACTAACATTTTTTAATGTAAACATATGTAAACCATTGTAACTAAAGAAAAAACAATATTTTCTCTTGTGTGTCTTCTATGTCACACCCTAACCTTAACGGCGAAAACGTTGAGATGTGATGGTTAAGATTGTTCAAGCCACACAACGCTACTTTCAAGTGTAAATATTATTAAAATCAAGTTCATAACATAGCATTTCACTCATAGGACTCAAACAAACAAATCATAACACAAGTTAAATTTAAAACATCCAAATTCAAAATAAATTTTTTATTTTCTCTAGATCCAATCCTAGATGATTTTATATCTTTAAGATCAACATTAAGCTTGAGCATTTTCTGAAACATGTTAGAAAATACGGTCAACATATAATGTTGGTGAGTTCCCATAGATTGTAATACATATATATAAATCTTTTAAGTGGCAATTCAAGTCATAAGTTAAAGGATAATGCAAAAATAAATGGATAGCATAATGATACAATCAAACCTTGATAAAGATATGGTCACAATGAAATATACGATTAGCTAAGTGTACTTGGTTCCCATGATAAACAAGAGTACATCATCAAGAGCCGGCAATAACCTCGGCTTTAGCACCAAATAGGCTTGTCAAGCCCATAGATCTATGACGTCAATAGGCTAGCAATAGTAATAATTGTTTTTACAAGAGTCTATCACATAATATTTGCATTAGTCCCAAATAACCATGACAAAATGTAAATGAATTGCACGTGCATTAAAAGTATTTAAATGTTTTTTTACAAGTGTGCTTATGATACGAATAATATGTTCCACCCCAAAATGTGTGAATTAAAGTAAAACGGGGTATGAGAAACTCACTTGATATATGACGTACTTGGAATAATAAGATAAGGTAACTCCAACGATGTCTTCAGAAATTGGCTAGAAGTGAGTGTTCCAAGATTTAGAATTTAGCCGTTAAGGTCAAAAGATGATTCGCGAAGACTAGGGTTTCAATTGTGATCGGGATTTTTGTTTAGTAAAATAGTTTAAAATAATAATAATATATTTATTATTTAACTTGGTTAAATAAAATGGGACAAAATGATTAATTAATAATAATTTAAGGATTATTATCAATAATAATTGAAACAAAGTTGTTGTCTTTATTTAAATAACACCCTTAAATGTTTAGGTTATATTGATTTAGTGTGTAAAATGTAAATATAATATAAAAGAAGTAGTTAATTTACTAATAACGGTTTATGAGATACTAGTTTAAATAATTTGAATATATTTCCTATTTGATTTGCAAAAAAATTTATATAATCTAAACTTGTAGAGATATTATATTAATTTTGTAACTTTAGAAATCTAAAGAAAAAAAAAAATGAAGGATTTATCAAGTTATAATTTCTAAAAATTTTAAAAATTACTAAATAAATCCTGGTTTAGTATAAGTTATTAAAAATGATTTTATATCATTTTAATAACATTTTAGAATTTTTGGGATTAAAATAATAAAAAAATCAACTTTAAAAAATATAATCCAGGTGCCCGGGTTCGATCCGGGACCTCTGTTTGTCCCTCTTTCGCTTTAACCAGCAGGCTAGGGTGCATGCGCCTGCCAAGAACTGGGTTTTAAATTTTAAATGCAATCTCAACGATAGAACCCCAAGAACCCTAGAACGATTTGGATCAAATTGAAGCATCATTCTATTCTGTTAACAAAAGAAAACATAGGGCTTTTGTTCCCCATGTGAAACCGAGTGTAAGACCCTGTTGAATTACCTGATTTGATGGAGTATCGACTAGTACGGTTTTGAGCAAAGTCACGACTGGGTCTTGATCCAATTGCGATGCGTGTGTGTGTTTTGGTGAAATTGAGAGTGCAGAGAGTGTAAGAGGGTCGAATGGAACCTTTCCCCTCTGTTTAATCACTTCATTTGATTGGCTTCAACCTAACCGACTTCAAACTTGAATGCGGTTGTTACGAGTCGATTTAGATGTGTAATTTTTCGTTTCAAGTGAAATTAATCACACCATTGGTTTCAAAATGATTAAATGAGCGTGTATGTTCGATTAATTTCATTAATGGTATGTTTTGAAGTGTAGAAACGGATTGGAGTTTGATGAGATTTGTTTCACGTTCAAGATTAACACATCCGCATTTAAAATCAAATTAATACACACCTTCGTGTTGGAAACGGGTTCACAAAAAGATTAGGAGCGATTTGAGGTTTAAAGTTGCTTTTTAAGGGGGTTTTGGTGACTGCCGGAGCCGCGCCGGAGTTTGGCCCACC
Source organism: Flaveria sonorensis (assembly GCA_025506505.1). Lineage (NCBI taxonomy): Eukaryota > Viridiplantae > Streptophyta > Magnoliopsida > Asterales > Asteraceae > Flaveria > Flaveria sonorensis. The sequence continues at coordinate 60,664,343 of CM046432.1, forward strand.
GGCCACCGGAAAGTCGGGGGATAAATGGTGGGTTTTGGGTTTTAAAAAGTTTTCACGTTTGGTCCCTGTGGTTTTAAAAACTTATTATTTATGCCAAAACATGTTATTAGGTTTCAAAATTTGCATTTTAACAAATAGATTTTATTTATCTAATTATCATATATATATATATATATATATATATATATATATATATATATTTAAATATAGGAACATAAATTTACAACTAGCACTTTATTATTTTATTTATTTAATAACTACTCAAGTTTTAAGATTACAAATTAATAGGTATATTGGGATTATTAGAATTTCCAATGAACTCTCATAGTTCCATTATTGACATAAATAACACTTACAAGAGATAACGGAAACAACAATTAATTAACGAATATTCGAAAGGTCACAGTCTCCCCAACTTTAGGAAATTTCATCCCGAAATTAAAGATAAGACTAGACAAACAGATGTGGATGTTTCTTCTTCATGTAATCCTCGCATCCAAGGTGAACTCGGCTCCACGTTTATTTTCCAACGAACTTTGACGATTTGGGTGGTAGTCGTTCTGGTCTTCTTTATTGTTCAATCCAATATCTCCACAGGTTTCTCAACAAAATGCAAGGAATCGTCTATCTGGATATCCTCCAAAGGAACATACAGACTTTCATCGGGCAAGTATTTTCTCAAATTCGAGACATGGAAAAAGGGATGAACCCCACTAAGTTCAGAGGGTAGTTCCAGTTTATAGGTCACTTTCCGACTCTTTTCAAAATCTTGAAAGGTCCTACAAATCGTGGAGCTAACTTACCCTTCTTCCCAAAGTGAACAACTCCCTTCCATGGTGAGAATTTAAGAAGAACCATATCGTCGACTTGAATTCTAACGGCTTGCGTCTTTATCCGTGTAAACTTTTTGTCGACTCCTAGCCACCTCAAGGTTATTACGGATTTTAGAAACTTTGTCGGTCGTTTCTTGGATAAGTTCAGGACCGGTAATGAAATTTTCACCAATGTCCGTCCAACAAATCGGAGAACGGCATTTACGACTGTAAAGAGCTTCGAATGGTGCCATTTTGATGCTTGAGTAATAACTGTTATTATAGGAAATTTTGCTAACGGTAAATGCGTATCCCAGTCACCACCAAAGTCAAGAACACAAAGACGTAGCAAATCCTCAAGAGTTTGAATGGTTCGCTCGGTTTAACCGTCCGCTGTGGATGGTAAGCCGTGCTTAAATCCAGTTGAGTACCCAAGAGTTCTTGCATGGACGACCAAAAGTATGAAGTGAAACGAGCATCTCGATTAGATATGATGTGTAATGGCACACCATGACGACTCACAAATCTCATCAATGTAAATGCGAGCCAACTTTGAAGTTTGTAAGTGTCACGTATTGGTATGAAGTGTGTTCTTTTGGTCAAACGGTCGACGATCACCCATATACTATCATCACCACGAGGAGTATGAGGTAACTTGGTTATGAATTCCATGGATATGTGTCCTATTTCCACATAGGGATCTCGGGCTGCTCAAGTAATCCACTAGGTCGTTGGTGCTCCGCCTTGACCTTTGCACACGTAAGACATTTGGCTACGTATGAAGCGATGTCCTTCTTCATTCCTGGCCACCAATATTGCCTGCGTAGATCCATATACATCTTATCGGACCCAGGGTGGATAGAATAACGTGTTTGATGAGCTTCGTTCATGATGAAATTACGAAGATTATCACGATTCGGAATCCAGAGTCGGTTCAAGAAATACAACATACCATTCGGTTTTGTTTCAAGCTGTGACCGAACGTTATACGCCAACTCTTCATCCTCTTTCCTTCAGTTAAAGCAGCTTGTTGAGCTTGCCGGATGCAAAACTCGAGGTCACTATCAACCCTTATATTTTGAAGATAATAGTAGCCTCGTTGACATCCACGTGAATCTCAGTGTCAAATTCCCCCAGCAGGTCAAACCATTGTCGTCGATCTTGAATTTCTTGGAGTGTGACGGTCTTATTATGTGCTTTGTGACTTAGCTCATCGGCTACGACATTCGCCTTTCCTGGATGGTAACGAATGTCACAGTCGTAGTCACTAAACAACTCGACCTAACGACATTGTCTCATATTAAGATCCTTTTGGCTGAAAATGTATTGAAGGCTCTTGTGATCAGTGTAGACTATGCATTGTGTCCCATAAAGGTAACGCCTCCAAATTTTTAAGGCAAAAAAAACGACACTAAGTTCAAGATCATGGGTGGTGTAATTCACCTCATGAACCTTCAATTGTCTCGATGCATAAGCTATGAACTTTCCTCGCTGCATGAGTACACAACCAAGGCCTTGACTAGATGCATCACAATATACAGTTAAATCGTCATTCCCATCAGGAAGGGTTAAAATAAGGGCATTACACAACTTGTGTTTTAGAGTCTCGAAAGCCTCCTCTTGATCAGGTCCCCACTTGAAAAGTTTATTCTTTTGTGTTAAAGCTGTAAGCGGTTTCGCAATCTTCGAGAAATTGGCAATAAATCACCGGTAGTAACCCGCTAGTCCAAGAAAAGAACGAACTTCAGTTGGAGTTTTAGGAACACATCAATTTTTCATGGCTTCTATCTTAGCAGGATCAACATGAATTCCTTGGCTATTCACCACATGACCTAAAAATTGGACTCCTTAAGCCAAAATTCGCACTTAGAAAACTTTGTGTAAAGCTGTTCTTTCTTCAAAAGCTCAAGAATTGTTGCAAGTGCAGCTCGTGATCGGTTTTCGTCTTGGAGTAAATTAAAATATCATCGATGAACATAATCACGAATTGTCTAGGTATGGTTTACATACCCGGTTCATAAGATCCATAAAGACATAGGAACATTAGTCAAACCAAAAGGCAAAACCATGAACTCATAATGTCCATATCAAGTACGAAAGGCGGTTTTTGGAATATCATTGTCATGGACTCGTAGTTGGTGATAACCAGAACGTAGATCGATTTTTGAGAATTGAGTGGCTCCTTGAAGTTGGTCAAAAAGATCATCAATTCGAGGGAGAGGGTATCGGTTTTGATGGTGAGTTTGTTGAGTTCTCGATAATCGATGCACATGGGAATGAACCATCTTTCTTCTTCACGAATAGCACAGGTGCACTCCATGGTGAAAGCTAGGACGGATAAAGCCCTTATCAGACAGTTCTTGCAGTTGACTGCTAGTTCTGGCATTTCCGATGGTGCAAGACGATTGGGTGACTTAGCCACAGGGTTTGCACCAGAAATCAAGTCAATCTTAAACTCAACCTCAAGAATGGGAGGTAGTCCACTAAGATCCTCGGAAATACATCTGGGAAGTCTCGTACAATAGGAATATCCTTAAGCTCCTTCCCTTTGACTTTCGTGTTGACTACATAAGCCAAAAAGGCTATGTAATTCTTACTTAGGCACTTTCAAGCCTTAGTACACGACATTAGCTTGAGTCCTTTAGACGATCTCTCATCGAAAACTTTTAAGGTATCACCCAATGGTAGTGGAATTCGAATACTTTTTGAAGCATATAATTTCCGCGTAGTGCTTGGCTAACAATCCATACCAATAATCACGATCAATGGAGAACTCATGCTCGTTAAGACTAAGATGCAATCACGAACGATGACGTCCATAATGATGGATTTTCCATCAGCGACTTTGACCGTAAATGACTTTCTAGCTTAGTGCGGGACTTAGCAAGTACAGGTTCAAATTCTAAGGACACAAAACTCATATCCGCTCCCGAATCAAACAATACAGAAGCATAGCAATTATTTACAAGATACATTCCTGTTCATATATAGGACTATTGTCGGTACAAGAAAAGCAGAGTAAATTTTTATTCAATAAGATTTCGAGTAACAAAGAGAATGACGTACCGTTCACCACGTCGTTATTTGTCTGTGCTTGGTTTGCGTTAATATTGAAGGCACGTCCTTGAGCTGGTGGGACATTTCCCACGAGACGGGGCATTGTGGGTGGAAATGGTCGGTTTCCCCAGTTGTAACAAGCTCGGTTGGCAACTAGTGTAGCATTGTTTGGTGCACGGTGACATGTAGCCACCAAATGCCCATATTTTTCCGCAAAGTGAGCAAATACGACATGGGTTTTTCCCCGTATGATGATATTTGCAATATTACACATGGGTGTGGACCAGTGTAAGCTCTAGCAATAGATGCTTGATAGCAATGGCAGTTGTTTTTGTGGTGCATTGGGTGCTGTCACAACAAAGTTTTGAGCAGGTGTAAACTTACGTTTCTTTCCCTTAAACGAGGATTCAGCCTTCACCTCTTTAGTCACCTCTGGAGCACCTTCCCAGTCTGTTTAGCAACCTTCACCATCAAGGTACCAGCTTTGATGTGATTTTCAGTAAGTTGAGCGGTGATGTTGATTGCTTCTTCCAGAGTCGTGGGCCTACTTCCCACCACAGCATCTTGAATTGGGGTGGTACCCCTTTGATGAACTTTTCAATGCTATGAGGTACGGTGTCCACATGTGCGGTTAAAAGCATGCTTAGTTAATGATGTCTGGTGGAGTATGCCAAATGGATGCCACTCACTGTTTAAGATTCCAAAATTCCTCCTCAAGTTTTTGCAGTTCACTCCTCGGCAGAACTTTTGGACCATAATGTTCTTAACTCCTCCCACGATAGTGCCAATGCAATTTCTGCACCCGATTCCTTTTCACTGTTCCACCAGGTAAGTGCCCTTGTTGAAGGAGACACTTGCGGCATAACGAACTTTGAGTGCTTCTGGACGCTCACTATTGATGAAGGTGTTCTCCATGCTCTCGAACCATTCGAGAAGTCCAGTGGCTCCCTCCTTCCTACTAAAACTAGTTGGCTTACAAGAGTTGAAGTATTTGAAGGTACAGGTTTGGTTATTCCCTCCTTGATTACTGTTGTTTTCCCTTGACCATTATTACCATTACCACCATTATTCCCATTTGCATTGTTACTAGCATTGGCCATTAAATTGCTACTTAGTTCGGCGACCATGGTAGGAAGAACGGCAGCCATTTGCCGGGCGATCATAGCGGCGAGTTTTCGGTCGGAGCTACCACGCTTTCCATGATGACGAGACATTCTAAATACAAAGGTAGATAGATGTTAGAACTTTGAGATAAAACTAGTTCAAATAGACATAAATCTTCAGACTTTATAAACGCATACAGGATGGTTACGTTTGGTAACACACAGCCATTAGGAACATTGACACGTCAAGGTGACTTAACTCTAATTTGCCTTGGGGAATTTGTGTATTTTGACCATAATTTATCACTCATCCCGGAAATCCCCATGTAAGCATAAACTGATCCCGCAGTTGATTGGATTTATGTGAAATGCTTACCTTAGCCCGAAGGCTTTTTGCAGGAAATCCAGAATACAGGTGTTTATGAGTCACATATTTTCCCATATAGACTAATAGAATTAAAACCTTGAGAGATTTTAAAACATTTAGCATATTGTCTAAAAGATTGAGCCATTCGATTTAATACGTATGATTCACATGTAGTCGAGAATAAGTTTAAGAAATAGACAAGGGCACGTGAAACTAGTGATAGGTGAAGAGGGTTAAGAAGTTGGAGATGTACGAGGTAAAGGTTTTGTCATCCAAGTTAACCACCTAAGGCACAATTCACTGAGTAAAGTCAAGTAGCACATAAGGATCTATCATGTAACATGTAGCATCATGTAGTATGCATATAAGTAAACTTACAAGATCATAAGGAATTTTCATGTAAAAGGTCCTATATTAACCATAGTCTAGGTCACCATTGCTATAACCTAAATCCCTATAGTTATGGGCTCTGATACCAATCTGTCACACCCCAACCTTAACGGCGGAAATGTTGAGATGTGAGGGTTAAGATTGTTCAAGCCACACAACGCTACTTCCAAGTGTAAATATTGTAACATCAAGTTCATAACATAACATTTCACTCATAGGACTCAAACAAACAAATCATAACACAAGTTAAATTTAAGACATTTAGACATCCAGATTCAAATAAAAGCTTGAGCATTTCCTGAAACATGTTAGAAAATACATTCAACATATAATGTTGGTGAGTTCTATAGATTGTACATACATATATATAAACTTTTTAAGTGGCAATTCAAGTCATAGGTTAAAGGATAATGCAAAAATAAATGGATAAATAATGATACAATCAAACCTTGATAAAGATATGACCACAAACGTAATATACGATTAGCTAAGTGTACTTGGTTCCCATGATGAACAAGAATACGTCCTCAGGAGCCGGCAATAACCTCGGCTTTAGCACCAGATAGGCTTGTCAAGCCCGTAGATCTATCACGTCATAGGCTAGCAATAGTTAATGATGTTTTTTTAAGAGTCTATCAAATAATATTTGCACAAGTCCCAAATAACCATGACAAAATGTAACTGAATTGCACGTGCATTACAGTATTAAACATTTTTTTACAAGTGTGCTTATAATACGAGTAACTGATTCACCCCAAAATGTGTGAATTAAAGTAAAACGAGATATGAGAAACTCACTTGATATATGACGTTACTTGGAGTAATAAGAATAAGGAACCTCTAACGATGTCTTCACAAATTGGCTAGAAGTTGAGTGTTCCAAGATTTAGAATTTAGCCGGTAAGGTCAAAGACGATTCGCGAAGACTATGGTTTCAATTGTGAACGGGATTTTTGGTTTAGTAAATCTTTATTTAAATAACACCCTTAAATGTTTAGGTTATATTGATTTAGTGTTGCAAAATATAAATATACATATAAAAGAAGTAGTTAATTTACTAATAACGGTTTATGAGATACAAGTTTACATAATTTAATATATTTCCCTATTTGATTTATAAAAATTTTATATAATCTAAACTTGTAGAGATGAACTATATTAATTTTGTAACTTTAGAAATCTAAAGAAAAAAAAATTAAGGATTTATCAAATTATAATTTCTAAAAATTTTAAAATTACTAATAAATCTTGGTTTAGTATAAGTTATTTTAAAAATGATTTTTGTATCATTGTAATAACATTTTAGAATTTTTTGGGATTAAAATAATTAAAAATCGATGTTTTTAAAAATATATTGCAAGTGCCCCGGGTTCAAACCTGGACCTCCTGTTTGTCCCTCTTTCGCTTTAACCAGCAAGCTAGGGCGCCTGCCCTGCCAAGAACTGGGTTTTAAATTTTAAATGCAATCTCAACGATAGAACCCCAAGAACCCTAGAACGATTTGGATCAAATTGAAGCATCATTCGATTATGTTAACAAGAGAAAACATAGGGCTTTTGTTCCCCATGTGAACCGAAGTGTAAGCCCTGTTGAATACCTGATTTGATGGAGTATCGACTAGAACGGGTTTGAACAAAGCCGAGACTGGTCTTGACCCAATTGCGATGCGTGTGTGTGTTTTGGTGAAATTGAGAGTGCAGAGAGTGTAAGAGAGGGTCGAATGGAACCTTTTCCCCTCTGTTTAATCACTTCGATTTTGATTGGCTTCAACCTAAACCGACTTCAAACTTGAATGCGGTTGTACGAGTCAATTTAGATGTGTAATTTGTTGTTTCAAGTGAAATTAATCACACCATTGGTTTCAAAATGATTAAACAGCGTGTATGTTCGATTAATTTCATTAATGTATGTTTTAAGTGTAGAAACAGATTGGAGTTGATGAGATTCGGTTTCACGTTCAAGATTAACACATCCGCATTTAAAATCAAATTAATACACACCGTCGTGTTGGAAACGGGGTTCACGAAAAGATTAGGAGCGATTTGAGGTTTTAAAGTTGGTTTTTAAGGGGGTTTTGATCCGCATTTAAAATCAAATTAATACACACCGTCGTGTGGGAAACGGGGTTCACGAAAAGATTAGGAGCGATTTGAGGTTTTAAAGTTGGTTTTTAAGGGGGTTTTGGTGACTCCCGAGGCGCGCCGGAGTTTGGCCGGCCGGTCACCGGAAAGGGGGGGGATAATGGGGGGGTTCTGGGTTTTAAAAAGTTTTCACCTTTGGTCCCTGTGGTTTTAAAAATTTATTATTTTATGCCAAAGCATGTATTAGGTTTCAAAATTTGCATTTTTAACAAATAGATTTATTTATCTATTTAGATATATATATATATATATATATATATATATATATATATATAATATATAAATATAGAACATTTATAAATTTACAACTAGCACTTTATTAATTTATTTATTTAATAACTACTTAAGTTTTAAGATTAGATATTAATAGGTATTTGGGATTATTAGAATTTCAAATGAACTCTTATAGTTCCATTATTGACATAAATAACACTTACAAGAGTTATACGAGAACAACAATGATTAACGAATATTTGAAAGGTCCATTCTACTACTCTGTAAACATGCTTGAAAAGCTTGAACGAGAGATTGAAAATCATTTGGGTTTGTGTTTTGAGAGAGAGACTTACTTTTGATGGAAAACCCACTTCTAGGTTTCTTTTTCCTTCAGTTTTAACAAAAACCATCTTCTTCTTTTGAGAGGAAAACCCACTTCTAGTTGATACATACAGATCTGGACCATAATGTGAACCCACTTCTAGTTGATAAACCAGAATGGATATAGTGTGAACACGATGATGAAAAGCGTTAAAAGGGAGGTGCTGTTAGCGGTGATGGTGGGTGGTTTGCTCATGGTGTCGGCAGAGGTGGTGGTGTTGTGCTTGTGGTGCCAGATCTGAATCGTATTATGAACCCCGATCTGAACGGTAGTGTCATGGTGGTGGATTTGTAAGGTGGAGATTTCGGTATTTGATACGACATTGCAACAAAAAGAATCAATGGTGAATGGTGGCCGGTGTGTGACGGCGGCGGCGGGTGTGGTGGCTGTTGATGATGCAATGGGGGGGTGGCGAGTGGCGGTTAGAGACGATTACATCACATATCCCTTCCTTATTTTTGTGCTCGTGACTAAAGGACTAGCGACGGATTAGAGGCGATTCTTGACAAGGGTGGGATTGTAATCTGGAGGTTTTTGGTTATAGAAGGATTGTGGTGGTGATGGAGTTGCAAATGATCTGGGTTTTTTTAGGTAAAATATTTAACTTATGGGTGTGATTGAGAGATAGTACAATAGTATAGAGATTGAGATTGAGAGATAGTACAATGGTAAAGTAAATCTTGAAGATTTGATCAAAACAAAACATCATAAGAGATTACAATTTACCCTTTATCTAATCCTAACCATTTAAATGGAATATTCTATTTAAATGCTAAATCAAAGGTGATTAATTAGGTTAAAGAGTTTTGACAAAAAAGAAAGAGTTCTCACATGAGCTCAAGCCTATATATATTATATATATATAATATATATATATATATATTATATTATATATATATATATATATATATATATAATATAATATATATATAATAATGTATGGTCAATGATACTGTAGAAATGAAATAAGAATTCTCCTTTCTTTCTCTATTCTCTTTCTATATATGATGTTAATAGGTCGTTGATATAAAAAACAATACACCATTATATAGGATGTTATTACTAACTACAACCTTAAGGATAAGGTTATAGTAAAAAGAGTAATCTAAAAAGCTTAAGAAGGCTTGTGAGTTTAACACATATTTGGTCATTGTATCATATACGTTAGTTTATTGTGTCTTATACGTTCATTGTGTCAAATATCAGTTAATTTTGTCATATATTTTACATCTTTTGTTATGTGTATTCATCATTGTGTTTACCTTTTAGATCATTGGTGTTATTTTTTATCATTGTTTCTATAGATTATATAAACTTATTATATATTATTGTGTTTTACAATTAGAAGTACACCAATGTGTTTTCAAAATCATAATGATAAAGATAACATAATGTGTTTTTTATCATGTTTTTCATAGATTATATAAACTTCTTGTTATCTATTTTATATTTTACAATTACAAGTACACAATGATGTTATTACATTAATGTATTTTCAAACTTATAGTGTTTAAGATAACATAATGACGATCAGAAAATATAATGATATATTTTATGTTATTTTGTCATTGTTTCTGATGTATTAGGTTAATTATTTGTTAATTTATTATTATGTTTTACATATTGGAGATACAAGATAATATTCTTGCACCATTATATTTTATATTAAATTTTATTAAAAAAAACACAATAGTATTAAGAAAAAAATAATAACTAACAAAAAAGACACAATTAACCATAGAAAATAGACATTAATGAGGTATGCGTTTGAAAACGTTATAGTACTCGTTTTGAAGATTAAAAAACAACACTCATTTTTTTATGGTATAATTTTATAAAAAGTAATATGATACATAAAAGTTATAAATGTTAAAAAAGAAGGAACTTGTAAAAAGTTAACAAAAGTGATTATTCCTAAAACACTACTATACAAATTTTTTCCTACAATTGTAAAAAGGTTAGAATTACTTTTTACTAAGGGTCTTTGTATTTGATCCTTTCCCACAACCTTAATGTTTGTTTAATGACAAATTCTTCCAAAACCTTCTTGATTTCTCCTACGGCCAAATCCCCTATTTTTGGCCGTTGATCTCAGAATATCGAAATCATTGCAATTTATAAATCCTCAAATACAAGTTTCATTTTAATTAAATTATGTAAAATAAATCAGATAACATGTTAAAGCTAATAACAACTTCTAACATGTATACAATCACCACTTAATAAGAGTGAGTTAGTTAATATGTGAATTAAAATTTAAAAAAGATCTTACATATTAGATTTTCAGTTTAAAAAGATCTTACAACTCTTAGTTAAAAAGGTTTTGATAATCTAAGTCAATATTTCAAGACTCTTGTACTAGTGAATTTGATTCATTTTGGGTAATTAATTAGATTGAAGAATACAATATGTTATGACTTTGTAAAGTTAAAAAAACAGAATAGAATACAAGAATTTAAATTAGAGTTATAGACTTTGGAATCAACCTACATTGGTTGTATCACAATCATATCAATGGATCTACACTTACTCACTTAGAATATATTATTTGGATGCTTATGCATTTTGACTCCATATTGTCATTGGAGATGACATTTTCTTTAGTTCTTGCACAAAATTAGATCAAGATTACCTCAACCCAAGACTTTGGTATGACCTTTTCCTTTTGTTTTTTTTTTTCCCTTTTTGACTCGCTTCAATATGCTTATTGAATCATAAAGAATGAGTTAACTTTGAAGTTTATATTTGAATGTAATGTATCAATTTTTTCCATGTAAAGTTTGGAAGTTTTAACTAGTTGTATTATACAAAACCACACACGGTTAAAATTTGAGAAGTTATCGACATTTGGTTGTTGGTGTGTGACAAATCGTTGTGCTAGGTAAAAGATGAGCTCTAAATATATACAGTTGTTCTAAGGATTAATTCACATTTACTACATCGTTAACGGTTAATCTTGTTCAAACCCATTGTTTCCACAAGACTTGAGTCACTGAATGCAAGGTTACTGCTAACCCAAGACGACATGCATTCTGGTTACTGATAACCTCATATTTCAGTCATTTAATTAAGAGACTTAAAAAAGGGTATGATCATAATTAGTATTCATTGGTCCATAATAGTTTGACCGAATTATTGTTCACTGCATTGTTTTTCATATCGCTTGGTCATACACATTTGGTTTTTGCAAGTGAACTTCTAGACACTTTTTCATACCAAAGGGCATATAGTCTATTGGTGCTAGGGTCTGTAAAAAAAAATGGTTCTTCTCAAAACTCAAGTGATGTGAGAGTTCAAATCACGTAATAGATAAAAGCTGTATATTTAGCAGTAGGATTAATGTTTCGTGAGTTTGTCGTTAAAAAATAATAATAAAAGAAAGTAAAAGACACTTTCATTCTTTACGGTGCGGCGCGGCGTTGCTAGTTATATTTAACCAGGGGCGTAGTCGTGCGTTGCGGCGATAACATTGATAGTTAAGTACGTAAAATCTCATGAACATTTTCATGATCATGTGACACGCATTTTTTTATTGTGTCGTGTATGTTGGGTATCACAATTTAATAAAGAAACGAACAGAACGATATTTTGTGGAAGGGATAACCTCCAAACGGTTTTTCTTTTTTTTTTATTAAACTCAAAAACTCATTAGAATTATAATGACCCTAACCATCTATATATACTGATCAAATATATAAATAGATAAATGTTCTAACTAATCTTTTACTAAATAGACTCAAACTTTTAAAGATAGATTCAAACTTTTAATTTTTTTATCTAATAAAGTAATGTTTCTTTTGCTATTTGTCACTCTCTAAACCCATCTTTTTGCCACGTGTCTTTCTTCTATACATCCTCATATTATTTTTTCCTTCAAAAAAGTACTATAGTAATTCAAACATACAAACTAATTTCTCTCTCCTATTAAATATCAATTTTATTAATTGCTATATTTATCTCATCTAAATTTTTTAAAATCAGTTTATCTTTTTAAAATATATTTTATTAAGAAAATTTAAAATCCCAACATTTTATTAAATAGAAATAATAAAAATCAAAAATTTTATATATTATGAAATTTTCTAAAACACTAAACCTTATAGAAACAAAATATTTTAATCGGTCCTTTTTAAAAAAAATGAAACTATAATCTTAAAACAAATATTTAAAAATAAAACTATTTACATAAGAGCGTTAAAAAATATTATAATTGTTTTATTTCTTGAACTATTACTTATATATAATTTTAATCATATCCTATATTAAAATAAAATATAGTATTGTAACTTTTTTGTGTTTATTACTAACTATAATCCGTTTAATAAATGGTTTTCTAGCCTATCTGTCTATCTATAACAAAGAAACACTAAGATAAGACATGATACAATTGTAAGACTCATTATACTAATTTTATCATTTTTCTTTATTATTAATAATAATAATGATACTAATAATATTACTAATACCATTTTCATATTAAAAAAATGTATAATTTGATAATGTAGAAACCTAATTTTTTTTTAAACACACACTTTTTAAAAGCAGAACTTTTATAAAATATAGAGTACAACAATTTTTTTTTAAAAAAGTTTATTTTTTCTTAAAAAAATATTTAAAAAGCATAATTTTTTCTAAACAAAAGTTTAAGAAAAATAAATTATTGTTTATTTACTTAAAATAGTTATTTATACGTAGTAATAATCATATTTTATCTTAAGCATTGTTTTATAATTCATAAATAATTATCTTTTATTTAATATTTTATTATATAACTCGTGTAATTTACGAGATACTAACCTAGTAAAATAATATATGAATGATTATCTTCAGCGTTTTCAACTAGCGGCTAGATGATGATGGTGGAAAAAAACATTACGCCTCATTTTGTTGACTAGCTAGTAGGTAGAAAGCTAGAAAAATAGTAGGAGAAAGTATAAATTTTTATCGTAAAAGGGGTTGTTTATAGTTTAAAAAGAGTGTTATATAAAAGAGGTTAATTTCTATTATGTGGAATGGCTTTATAGTAACGATAAGATTACTATTGCACAACGTCTCTTTTCATCAGCCTCCACAGCAAGTTCGTGAACCCGAAATTGAACCCAATCGTTGAAGTTGCGGGGGGTGCGCGGTTTCTTGCGGTAGCCGCTCGAACCCGAGGGATGCCCAAGCACCCTTAGCAAGATGAAATATAAGTAACCATGTCAAACGCTATGGCTATCTAACAACTATGATTTGTGTATGCAACAGAAAACAAATCTTGTAACTATTATCTATCAACAACGAAATTTCAAAAGAAAAACAAGAATGAACTATATTTTAAACTGACATGGGTAGAATATTGTGTTTTATAAAAGGAAACGGAAATATAACATCAAACCTCTTTTTGCATTAAAACTATCAATATGCTTATTACAAATAATAAAGCATACTTAGAGTACAAGAGATACAAGTCATACAACCCAAATAATCAATTATTTAAAAAGAAACAACCAATAAGAGAGAGTCATTTTATTTTAACCAGAGTAATAAAAAAAACTACTCAAATGAGTAAGGACACAATAGTCATTTTATTTTTTAACCAAATTAATAAAAAAAGGTACTCAAATGAGTGAGGACACAATACAAAATCATAAAAACAACTCAAACAATCTAGTAACATATGATTAATGGATTAAATACTATTTAGAAATGAGCGGATCTTGATCATACGAGAGCTTAGTTTGGTTCATTTAAACCCTTAAAACACAAACTCGTAGATCCTCAAGTGGACCTAGCATACCACCAGTAGTTTTTCTATTTTTACATGTAACGTGTATTATGTTTTTTAATAAATTCTGGGTATTGTGAATTTACTTGGAAAAAATTAATCTATATATAGTTGTATTTAAAAGACAACTTATAAAAAAATAGTAACCATTCGATAAAGAACTTCAGTTCTTTCTAAATGGTTATTGAAATATGAATGACTTTTTGTGATCATGATTAGCTTAAAAACCCACATTGTAACTAGAGGTGGGCAAAATACCCGGTACGGATCCGACCCGGTGTACCCGACCCGTACCGGGTACGGGTAACGACCCGGTATAGGGTGTATCCGGTTTGGACCTGAAAAAAACCGTAGGGTTGAAACCGGGTATAATTTTCTAGATTTTGGTAGAACCCGACCCGACCCGACCCGGACCCGACCCCATTGAACCCGGGTTGGACCCAGTTTTGACCCTTTTTTTTTCTTTAAATCTAGCCGTTAATACGGCTATATAGCCGTTAGCCCCGATTTGTTACCGTTTTTTTGTCTCTTTTAGCCTTATAAGTTAGTATAAATAGGTGTGGGTTGATATGGTTTAGTACCCAAGTCTCAAACTCAAAAACATACGCAAAAAACGCAAAAATTACTCTCGTTAATCTCGTTTTACACTTTCACTCTCTTCAATCTTGATATGGCTCAATCACAATCTTCCGTTGGTCAAGGTTCGTCAAACTCTCCAACCGTCGTTCGTGTTCTTGCAAACAATCGTAACATGGATGTTTGGTGCAATTGGGATATGGTTGAGTTGAGTGACGGGTCTGTAAAGGCTCGCTGCAAGTTTTGTGGAGTTTGCTTGCTAAAGATTCTAACACGACTTTAAGCAAACACATTAGCAAGAAGTTTTGTAAGTCGTTGAAAAAATCCGGATTCGCAACAAACACAATTGGGTGGAGACGGTGGAATCTTTAATTACGATGTTAATACGGTTCGAGATCGAATGGCGAAGTTCGTGATTCAAGAAGCTTTGCCTTTTAGTCACTTAGACAATCCTCGGTTGGCCAACTTAATTTGAGAGACGCTTCAACCTCGTTACACCCATGTAAGTCGTACTAGATTTAAACGTTATTGTTTAAAATTATGGAAACAAGCAAAAAATGATTTAATTGTATTATTTGAAAATTTAAATACCAGTGTAAACTTAACTAGTGACGTTTGGTCGGCTCCACACGGTTTACCCGGATCGTACCTTTGCGTCACCGCTCATTGGGTGGATCCCAATTCATGGCAATTGATGAAACGTACGATTGCATTTGATCTTTTTCCGTATCCACACACCGGAGAATTTTTGCTTTACTTTTTAGATAATGTAATAAATACTTTAAGTTACAAAATAAACTTTTTTCAATTGCATTTGATAACGCCTCTAACAACACAACCGCGGTTGAAAAATTAAAATTAAAATATCTTCCGATTGCAAACGGTGATTTTTTCCATACTCGTTGTGTTGCACATATAATTAATTTAGTAGTGCAAGACGGACTATCCGGACAATATGTTGATAACTTTACTAAAGCTTTTCGATTTATGTTACATGACGTTTTTAAAAAAAAGTAGAAGAATATATCAAGATTATAAACAACTTTATAAGGATACGAAATCTAGATTTTTAGGTCCTAATTGGAATATACCTACTCGGTGGAATTCGACTTGTCACATGTTTGAATGTGCTTTAAAACAAAAGGGTACTTTGAAAGCTTTTCATAATAGTCTTTCGGATAATGGTGAAGCCGACCCATTTCCGGATGCGGGTTGGGAGAATCTTCAACGTCTATCCGAGTTTTTGAGGTTTTTAAAAACTCAACAATAAAATTATCGGGAGTTTATTATTCCATTAGTTATTCGGTGCTTCAAGAATTATATTTTGTGTCTTTGAATTTTAAAAATTTTCAAAATAAAAATAATAAATGAAAGAAAAGTTTAAAAAATATTTTAAGAAGTTACCACCCGTTTTTACGTGTGCAGCCGCTTTAAATCCGTTTCTAAATGTTGCGGGGGTTGAATGTTTGATAGATGAGATAAATGACAATTTGGATATGCATGACGAAAACCCTAATTTTTTAAACGAGACAAAAGAAAATTTTAATGAAAGTTTGAAAATAATTTATAATCTTTATTTAAATAGATATGAGCCTAACGTAAACATAACCATGCCAAGCGGATCAACCTCAAGTGCTAGTACCTCGGTTAAAGACCCTGTTTTGACTATGTTGAATGTTGTTCGGGATGTGACGGCTAAACGTCAAAGGGGTAACACCCCAACCAGTGAGCTCGCTAGATATATTGGAACGGATTTTATTTCCACTATGACTACCGAAGATTATCGTGCATTCGATATTTTGGCTTGGTGGAAAGAAAAAGAATCTCAATTTCCGATTCTTTCTGCTATGGCCCGTGATTTCCTAAGCGTCCAAGCTTCTACGGTAGCTTCGGAATCTGTTTTTTCTCTTAGTGGCAGGGTAATATCATTACGAAGAACAAGACTAACTCCGAAAGCAGTGGAGATGTGCATTTGTTTAAAGGACCACTTAGACGCAATGAATCGTATACAAGACCAAACAAGTCTCGAAGACGAAACTACACTCGAAGCTAAAGTACATGATGAAGAGGTAGAAGGAGTATCTTCTGGCATATCCGATGAGAATTAACATTTGATCAAGCATCTCGTAGAAAATAAAATTAAACGATAACTTAAATAAAAGTTTTATGGTATTTTTTATTGATTCATTTTATGTATTTTTAAGTTGTTTTAATATTGTTATAAAAAAACATGACGATTAATTTATGTTATTTTATTCATTCATTTTTTATTGATTAAAAAAATTTTAAAAAATACAAGTGTTCAGGCGCATGAATAGTACTCATGCGCCTGAACACGTGATTTTTTAACAAAACCCGAATTGTACCCGGTTTCGAACCCGACCCGACCCTACCGGTATATCGGGTAGGGTTTGTTCGAATGTGAACCCGACCCGGGTTCGTACCCAGGTATCGGGTAGGGTTTGTCCGAATGTGAACCCGACCCGGGTTCGTACCCGAGTACACCAGTACCCGGGTACGGCCCAAAACCCGAAACGTGCACCTCTAATTGTAACCCACATTGTTAAAAGACATCTTAGAATCAAAAAAGCTGATCCGGAGTGGGAAAAAATTCCTAAACCACCACTAGATAGATCGGAAAACGAAAATGAAAAAGGTTCAAATACAAAGTGTATTTTTTCTACAAAATGTATTTTTTCTACAAAGTGTAAGAAGACACAATGAGTCAAAAAAAGTCACAAAAAAATTATATCTCACAATATAAATCGAATTTCAAAAAAGTAATTCCGAGCTTTTATTCCCCTAACCGTCATCACTAAGAAAAAAAAATAAACGAAAAATTAAAAAAATTAACATTTTTTTATTGTGTAATTTATGAAAGACACAATGACGTCATTGTGTCATTATGAAAGATACAATGACGTCATTGTGTCAAGAAAAGACACAATAAAAGAAAAATTTATTTTTTTTTTGAAAGAGGACGAAGAGAAGAACTGAGATTTCGAAGTATTTTTTGAAATTCGATTTAGATTATAAGATATAATTTTTTGTGAATTTTTTAATCTCATTGTGTATTCATACATTTTGTAACAAAAATACATTTTATAGAATAACCTCACTCAACAAAAAATAAGCAATCCTAAACAAACACTAATGTGAAGCTTAAATCCGTGACTTACATTCAACACGAAAAAGAAATTCCATTCATTCGACAATATCCAACTAAACAAAATACCAATCTAGAACTGTTGTAGAAAGCTATGTTAATTATATCCGCTAGCCGTTAGCATAGAAGTGCTTTTCCGGCAAGTCCTCAAAAGATTAAAATAAAATTACCATCCAAACAGCCACAATTCTCAATGACAACTTACTTGATAAACTAATCAACCAACATGAAAACAGCTTTTTACCACTAATCCCTTCTTCATCAACAACCATTTTAACCCATACCCTCTGCAAATCATGAAAAACCTTCAAAACTTATGCAAGCGTGAAATGACACTGCAGATAACCTGCAAAAAGAACCCAAAACGTCAAAATTGCACCTTATGTTTGACATTATTCAAGTCAAACAATTCAAATCAAAACAACAAATGCAGTGAAGTTTATTCGATTATCGAACGATTTCAACAGTGAAATGCAGACTTTGAAACGAATTTATAGTGGGAAATTGTTTTGAGTAGAAAATCTGAAACGATTAATCTGAATTTCGGATCCGAAAATCTGGAAGTTTGACTGAGAAAGTCAATCGTACTCGGATCGGAGTTGATGAGCATGGCGGTCCCTGCAAATCCACAAGTTCCACCATTGTTCTTCTTCTTCTGCCAGTAACTATTGAAAGCATAAGAAGCATGAGCAACAATGGAGTCCGGAGAGTAACAACTTCCGGTGGGTCTAATCGGACCACAATCAGCACCACCGTCACCACACGCATAATCCATCGCCTCCTGCAACTTCTCCGTCGGCACACTCGGTTTCGCCACACACCACAGGCCTTCACGCGCCACCGCCAGCGGCGGAGGCGCCATCGCACCACCACCTCCGCCGCGGTGCTGAGGGTTGCAGGGGGGCAGATGAAGCCCATACGCCGGAGAAAGCGACGGCGGCAGCGGCGGTGTGATTCCGATGAGCGGCGGCAGAGGGGCGGTGGCGGCGTCGGAGGGAATAGAGTAATCAAACTCCGGTGACTGAACCGTCGATAACAGTTTTCTCACCGGTTGTTTTGAACCAGAGGTCGTCATCACGTTCACTGCTTTTGATCGGAAAACGCCCAAATCCGCCATGGATTTCACGTAAGAACTCATAATTTCAACACTCCCACCACTGAAATCGTCTGATTTTAAAGTGTATGTCGAATTAATCTCCTCCAACAGCTCAAACACAGGTTGAACATACGGTTGGTGCAGACATTTGGGGGTAAAACACACAGACACCTTGATCTTCTTCTCAAAACCCCACCTAACAAGAGCATGATGAACATTCCCCATTGCAAACAAAACCAGTTTCGAAATCTGTTCATCACTTTCATCACAGAGACGACTGTTACAGACAACAATGGAGGTGATGTTTGTTGAAGGGTAGCGAGACAACACATGAGTTCTTAGCCAATTTTCAGCCATTAAAACGCTGTTTGAGACCTCGTTGAGCTTCTCGTGGTCGACAGAAACTCCCATTGCATGTGAAATTGGTTGTAATGCTTCTGGGGTTGAATCTTGATGGTGGAGACTTGAGATTTGCAGCAGTTGTTGACCTGCAACTGGGATGGACATTGATTTGAGAAAGTGTTAAGAGTGAAGAAAAACAGAGGATTGTAGTTTCATTGAGCTTACCAGAGATGCAAAGGAAGAACAGAGGAGATAGAAGAAGAATCGCCATTTTCAAGATTGTGATTGAATGAAAGAGGAGAGTGAAGAGATTCAAGAGAAGAGATAAAAGTTGTGTGTGTCAGGGTGTTGGTACTGTTCTGAAAAGTTTTTGGGAACCGGGAAATTCATACACCATTTCTCTTTGGAAGGTAAAACCTTCAAACGGTAACTTATCATACCTCAAAACTTAACACCTTGCTAGGTTTTTTTCATTAGGAAGTAGAAAAATACTTTGAAGTTAATTAAATGAGAGGTTTCTGTGGTTAAGTCTGTTTTTATTTTTGTTTTTCAGGTTTAAAAAACTACAAGTTCGGTTTACATGTTTGACAAAACATAACATCAATGGTCTCCATCACGAATGGTCATTATCTTTTTCTGTTAAGTGCCTGTAAAATGACAAAAATACCTCTAACTATTATCTTTCTTACCTTCTCGCACCTCCCTCAACCTACTTATCTTCCTGTTTTCTTCATCTCCTTTGACAGCACCACGACCTCCATCCTCCATCAACACCACCTCCCTTCTTCATCAACAATTCATCTCTCTCTCTCTCTCTCTCCAAGCGTGATGATGATGGTGATGAACCATCACCACCGGCAACCTCGGCAAAGTCGACACCTCCTCCCACCAGCTCCGTTGTCTTCCCGTCACCCTCCGACAACACCACCCCAAGCACTAGACATGTAATTGCTTCAGGCGACCACCCTCCGACGACACTACCACTAGTACACGAAATCGGAACCACCTCTGTTTTGCTCGTCCAGTCAACCAAGGGTGAATCAGAACCCCAACCACTACAACAGTTATCAATTTAGGGAGATGATCAGGAGGCGATGTGAACGAACTTAGGGTGGATGCGGAGGTTAGGTTGTGACGTTGGAGACGACCGGTAGGGGAGGTTGTGCTGGTGTGGCCGGGTAGTGGTGGTCCTGTGGAAGTATGAGTTGCGGGGAAAAAGGAGATGTGGTTAGGGTAGGCTTCCAGAAAAAGGTTGGTTGGGGTAGGCTGCAGGAAAAAAAACAAAATAAGGTTGGAGTTAGTGGTAGTGGTATTTATAATCAGGGGAAATCTGGTCATTTAAAAAAAATTAACAGACAAGTTAACCTCCCATCCATGATAGGGACCTTTTGTGTTTCGTTTTGTCAAACTCGTGGACCGATCTTGTAGTTTTTCAAACCTGAGGACCGAAAGTGAAAACAGACCTATCCACAGGGACCTTTCATGTAATTAACTCAATACTTTGTTATGTTCTTAACTTCCATTTGGTTAATAAAGTTTTGTGAAATTGAAATTAAAATTGTTCAAATTTTTAATTAAAATCCCGTTTGGTTTGTTACCAAATATAATTAGAATTGGAAAATTTTCTTATTGTAATTCACTTATGTTCAAAATGTTCAAAGTTAACATTTCAATTTCATTTGAAAAATTACCAACCAGTCACTTTATCAATTTAACAAGATTTCATTTCAATTTCAATTCCATTTTCATTTTCAATTCATTTACAATACATTTTGCGATTTAAATGACCTCTAAAGAAAGCAATTATCATAGGAGAGTGGTTAAACATATCGGATGTATACTTCCTTTGTGAGATTGATATCGTTTTTTATGAGTGATGGGCTTGCTAAGGGTGTGAGATATATTTATATTGTAATAGACTAAAAAGGCATGTTCGTATGCATATAAAATGAAAAGCACTTTTGTATAACAAGATGACTCGTTAAGTTTTTACAAAGGAATATCATGCTACAATTGCCACTCAAGTTCATTTATAGTTTCTATAACTGTTGCCGAACAATCTTAAGTAACATGTTGATTGTCTTTTAACTTTTCAACAGCTTGTTTTGAAATTTCTTAATACAATTACTGATTCAAAGTGTCTGATCTTTGGCTGTTCTTTTTGTGAGCCAGTCAGTCCTTGCATCCTTGATCGCATGCAATAATTTAGTGTTTAATTAATCTAAATACATGATTTTACATCATGATTATGGTGGAATAGGTTCAAGTTGTTTGTGTTTTGATTTATAGGTGTTTGGAGCTAAATGATGCTTATTTTGGAGAATAAGGAGAAAAATACGAAACTACAAGGACTGAAGATGTAAATATCAAAAGTTACAAAAAAGTCACAAATTTAGGTGTAGTGGAGGATGATACGTCGGGTATGGGCATATAATACGCCGAGCGGCGTATGAGCGGCATATCAGTGGGCGTATTTGGAAAAAATAACAGAAAGTTAGGCGTATGGAAGCTAAGGGGATACGCCGATCACCAACAAATTTCCGGATTTTGTGGATCTTTAAGTTTATTTAAATACATCTAACCCAAATTCGAAGAACAACTTTTCCCAGCCGAAAATAGGTGATTTCAAGGAGTATTTTGGTACTTTAAAGCTTCTAAACACATCCCAAATCATCTACAATCATCATCAAAACAAGATTAAAGATTCGATGAAGACCATGAGTGGCTAAGTTCATTCTTGATTGTTTTCGGGAGTATAATTCTTGTCAAGTGAAACAATTGGTATACTTGATTAGGTTTTGTATTGAACAATGAATTATTGAATGAAACATTATGCTTTGGTTGACTTAAAAGGTTTGCTTATAAATAAAATTGTTTGCTTGATTATCAGTTTTCGGTTTTCTTACATCGTGAGCTCATTAAGAAAAGTAGACAATTTGATATAGGTAAATTGGTAACATTGTGAATGAACGAATCTTAAAAGCTTGTTCCTTTGTTGTCACTTTAATCAAAAACTAAGATCTTGAAGTATCGTTTCTTACAAACACTGGGTTAAACACACCAATCGTTGATCTTGCGGAATTGGAAACCCGAAAGTGATTGTTTTTATTATTTAAGTAAATTTGTTTCAAAGTTTGTTGGCTTTTGCAATTGTGTTCTTAATTTCATCCAAAGTTTCAATTTTTAATTTAAAGTTCGTGTCTTTAAGTTAATCGAATCATATTGTTAAACACTTTCCATAAATTCCCTGTAAAGACGACCTTATTTACCCTTATACAATAAAGATAGCTAAGACTGATTTGTTAACTTGTTTTTGATTGAGTCTCGACAACCAGATCAATCCGCAAGAACGAAAGTATATATGTTGTTAAGGGGAATTTGTGTTATATTGGTCTAAGAGTATCGTTGCACACTAAAGGAAGTATCTAACATGTACTTAGGGAGTATTGTATTTGCCTTTAAATGATTTTAGAGTAAATTATAAATTTTGTCCTTTAAGTATACTTAAAATTATGTATCTTGTCCTTAAACTTTTTTAAGTACATTAAGTGTCATTTATTTGAGAACTTATCACGTTTTTTGGCATTTCTACTAACAAAAGTTAACTTTTCCAGTTAGTTTTTATAAAAGACCATTTTACCGTCACCCCTTAAAAGACAAAATCTGTAATTTTTAGTAATCTTTTTATTTCCCCCTTTTTGTTTTTATTTTGTTTACTTTTATTCTCTTTATTTTTTATCTTTTCTAATCACTTTTATTTTTATAAACTTATTATTTTTTAAATGATCACTTTGCCCTTAACCTTTAAAATGATGAAATATGTTATTATTAATCTTTTATTTTCTTTCTTTGTGTTTTTTGATTTTATTTTCTTTACTTGTATTTTATTTTAGCCATTTTCGTTTAAAAAAATCATCATAAATATTAGTATAATTTAGTTTTAATATTTTTATAAAATGTAGTTTTATTTATAGATTTTTATTTTTTTTTTAAATCTTTTTCATTTTTTCACTTTGTTCATTACCTTTCTAATAAAAACCCATAGAAATTAGACAACTCGGTTTTAAAATTTTTTGGTACAAAAGTTTTTAGTCGTTTCAAATTATTTGGTTTAAGGTTTATATTCGAAACCGGTTGGAGAAATTGAGATTTTAGTTTATGATATGAATTTTTTATTTTTCATATTCAATCAAACCACTTAAAATTAAAACAAAACAAAACCAAACAATTACTGAGGGTTTTACTTTGGTTTGGTTTTACGATTAAGCTTATTGAATCTTTTATAATAAAAATACTTAAATACTTTATGTATTTATCAAAACTTAGTTGTATGTATAGCCCAACTTAGAATAATAATAAACAAGTAAAATATAAAAATTCACACCTCAATATCATATGGTTTTTAATATCTTTCTAATATAAACCGTAAGCCAAATTGTTTAACATAGTTGAAAATTCTTTTGCTAAAAAGGTAATAAAAAAGTGACGATGAAACCAAACCGATTACTAGTTTAAATTTTATAACATAAAAAATATATTGTGAACTCTCTAATTTGTTCTCGTACGATTAGAAATGTAGATAACTAAATTTTATAACAAAAAATATAATAAATTTAAAACCTATAAATAAAAGTATATTTATAAAAAAGATTAAAAATAATTAAGTAATAATATTTTAAATAAGTTTATAAAATAAAAGTTATTAAAAAGATAAAATAAATAAAATACAAACAAAATAAGAAAATAAAAAATTAATGAAAAGTGCAGATTTTATCATTTAAGGGGTAAGGGCAAAATTGTACATTTGCACAAAACTAACAAAAAAACTTATATTTTGTTAGTAAAAATAGACATAAAGCGTGATAAGTTTTTAAATAAAGAATGTTCAGTGTACTCATCAAAGTTTAAGAATAAGATTTATAATTTTAAACATACTTAAAAAACAAAATTTGTAATTTACACGTGATTTTAATGTAGGTGTACATGGAGATTGGGGGGATACGATTTTAAGCAAATGGGTCAGGTTTCAAGTTGATGTGTGTGAGGCGTACATGAAAATATGGTTAGTATTTTTTACAAAACATCTAATTTTTAATTTATAAAAACCGTTTTGAATTCAACTTTAAAACACTTATGACAAACTAATGTATATGTCAGATAATAGAGTATAGTGTTTGTTAGCATCGAGTATTGTTCAAGAACATGATAGCCAATGTTACCAAACTTCTATAATTGTCTGGACACAAAGGATGTGATGGTTTTTTAAACTGGAAATAGCATGAGCATAAACTAAACTAGCATATACTAAAGACAATCAATCATGAAGGCATCACTCTTCAACCTAAATCAACTTAGATAACAATGATGACATAAATATGAATAAATGACAAAATTATATAAATCGCTTAAGTAGCCAGACTTCCTTTCAAGGACGTCTAAACATTTGATTTTTTAAAAAGCTGATAATGAGAACTTTCATCATAACCATCTAATATAACATACAAGTAAATCAAGTGATAAAATAATATTAATGTTTCTATATATTATACTAACTTCTTGTTACCGGTAAACTGATCTAATAATTTTTTAGAAAATTAATATGAACAACTCATTAACCAAATTAATTTAATCAAAGTAGGTATTAAACATGGATCCTTCAACTTATGACCTCTATATCACAATTATATAAACTAGTTTTGCATCAACACACACCAGATAAGCATAACTAATACTATGTCAAGAACATAAAAATACAACCGTTTTTTCCAAACATATGTATAAAGATACATAGTTATAGATCTATCATAAATATGAATAAATGCTTAAACATTTATTGTTTTAACATGATATTTATAAACACTTGCAAGCTTCAATGTTCTTCAAAATCTATAAGCACGCATATTCATTGAAAGACAATCATAAAAATATCATACCATTAACATAAACAAGTCAAAATCAATATAAGCCATCAAAGGTTAGCTCAACTTGATCATAATCAAAGCGATAAACAAAATCTAGCTCATGATCGAAAGATACACAACACAAGAGCTCAAAAACTAACAAAAATCATGATATGAACTAGAGAAGTAAAACCATAAGTTAAGTTAGAAATGCAGGACCGTTAAAGGGTACTTAAGCTTGTACTTAGTTAACACACTTAGGAGGATCTAAAGATCACTTAACAATTCAAATAGAGAACTGTAAACTTTTACTGAAGATACAAGACAAACACAAGTAAAACTGTTTAAGAACAAGAACAAGAACACAAGATTAAATTTTCAAGGAAGTTGTATATTGCTCTCTAGTTCTATTACAAGTGTTGTACAAGTATATTTTGAAGTGCAATAACCGGAGATTATTTATACTACATCCTACAACCGTCAATATGCAAAAAGACAGTTGAAAGTGACTAATCTAAACAACAAGATCAATCTAAAGTCAAAAAGGCAGATTGTCTTTTTGACTAAAGACTATGACATGCCAAAGGAACAAAAAGATAAACTTGCAGGCGAAGACCTTATCTACTTTATCATAAAGCATGGAAGTTTCACTAACTAGTGATAGCAGGTGAACCACCAGAGCATGCAGCGGAAAGTAGGTTGCTTTATGATAAAGTTGATGGAAAAGGAATTTTTTCTCTATCTTCAGAAGAAATCAGTCTTGTCTTGTAAACAGCTTCGGAAGACTTTGTCTTTGAAACTTCATGAGACTTCATCTTTAACTTCGAAGAGTTGAGTCCTTGACTTCGGAAGACTTTACACTTAGAATATTTTCCAAGTTAAGTGTAAAGCTTCCGCAACAGTTTCTTCTGAACTTTGGCTTCGGAAGATTTTACACTTAGCATATTTCTGAGTGTGTAAAAGCTTTCGAAGCTAGTTCACCTTTGTTCCGAAGTGCATGTTGGAAGACTTGGTTGTTTTGGTATCCTTTGGTTGCATCAGCCTTTTAACTTCAAAGGTTCCTACAAACTCCCCCTAGGCTGATGCTACTAAAACAGAGAAGTTCTTCAGATCTTGATAGTCCATTTTAGGATCCTCAGCATACCTTTCTTCATCATAAGATTTGGATCCTTCAGACTAACATAGATCATTCTCATGTTAAAGAGATCATGCAGAGGAAGATTGAGCATGTCTGTAGAGGAATAGACATGCATGCCTTCCTGTTCTCTTATGACATACCATTTGTCTGAGTCTTCATCATAACTCCAAGACAAAATAGGTCTTCCAATGGCAAAAGGCTCTACTATCATAGGAGTTTGGTGAGCAGCCTCTTCATGCACTTCCTCAGGAAACTCTGACTCTTCCTGAGGTTGGGAGGTGGATGCCTTTCTTTTCTTCTTCTTTGAGGTTGATCTTCTGGCCATCCTCTTTCTCCTCCCAGATGATTTTAACTAAGGGGACTGGTCTTGAGTACCAGGCTGTTTAGTAGAGTCCCTCTCAGTTGGGATCTCCTCTCTCACAGGTTCAGAGGGGGTGAGAGGAGTACCCAGCTATGGATCAGAAGATGAAGTTGGCTGAGATGTAGCTCCAGGTTCAGGTTGTGTTGTCTAAGTGGGTTCAACCTTCACCTCAACTTCAGGTTGAGCTGGACTTGGTGAAGAATGCAAGTCCACCAACTCTCCTTTCTTAATCTTCTGCTTGATTACCCTGATATGCTCATCCATTGTGGATAGAGACATAGGGCCAAGCCTCCTTCCGGAGAATCCATACAACTTCAAGAAGCTCATCATCCTTTGTCTGTCAGCAGACTTCTTTTGGCTTTTGTGGATGATGGCCCTTGATCTTGCAGCTTCTTCCCTTAATCTTTTCTTCTAAGCTTGTTTTTCTCTTTTAGCCTTTTCTTCCATCTGCTTATTGTATTCAAACAATATGTACTCAGATGGTAAGGGAAGAAGTGCATCTGCCTGATAGAGACCTGTGGCACTCAGGTAGCTGATCATCTTTAGTCTTTCTTTTCAGTAGCTACTTGAGGTTGTTTAGTGGCTACAGTCTCTGGCTCAGGACTTTCTTGAACTGGGGAAAGGACATGAATGTTTTGTAGAGTCTTTTTCCCTTATTTCTTCCTTGTTTTTGAGGGTTAAGGCTGCATCCTCTGCTTCCTTCCTCTCCTTTGACAATTCAATATCAGCCAGTTCATTCAGTTCATCCAAGGGGAGAGAAATGAGTTCATCTACATTATAATTTCTAGTTCCCAGGTAATTTAGCCTGGCTATCCTGAACTCATCTTCCTAAGTGTTTAGCCTGGGGGCAGCCCTAATTGCAGCTTCCATAAACCCTGGGGAACCACTTGGACTCTCTCCCCTCAGCTTCCTCTTCCTCTCTCTCTTCTCCTCCTCAATCTCCTCAGGAGTCATTTTTCTTTTGCCTTTGTCGACCACAGGCTTTGGTGACTCAGGCTGGAGAGAGCTTTGGCCTTCATTGCTTGGTTTAGCTGTCAAGCTCTGGCCAGAGAGAGGTTGTGAAACTCCATCACCAGCTGGTGTTTCACTGAGGGTAATGGGTTCAAAGGGAGATCCTGTCTCAAGGTTAACAGGTTCAACCTCTGGGCCTTCAGTCAAGGTTTTTCCTTTGAAACTAATCTCCGGATCTACCAAGTTGATGCTCTCATAGAAACTCAGGTTTAAAATGTTGAGGACTTCTAGTTGACCCTGGGCTCTGGAGATCACAAGAGCTTTCCTATTACTATCATACCCCCAACCCCAGATTGGGTTCTCAGAAGGGACAGACATTGCTCTTGGTGTTCCCTCCTCAAATAGTTGTTGTATGAGCAATTGTAGATCACTGTCTAGAGGAGGTTGCTAAGTATGAACATCTGCAAGAGAGGATGGTGATTCCTCTATGTCTATACTCTTGGAAGAACTCTCAGGTTCTGTGATTGTCAGAATTTTCTCCCCCTTTTTGGTAGCATCACCCTCTTGCATAGGTGAGCTTTGGGAGATTGATCCATGACATCCACAGGTTCTTGTGGACCTGGATGAGTTGTCCTCATGGGTCTCTCAGCTAACTTTCCCTTGAGATCGGTGATCTCAAGTTGCTGGTCATTGACCCTCTTCAGTAAGATAGTCACCTGAGATTCCAGGTGAGCTATCTTAGACACAAAGTAGGTGCAAAGATTTGAAAGTTTGTGCATATTGTGTTGCAGACTCCCCTCATCTTCAGATGAAGAATCATTGGGGGATGAGAGAATTGGACCTAAGTTTTCTTCTTCATCACCAGCATGGGTTTCTTGGCTGCTGGATTTCCCCTGCCCAATGACAGCTTCCAGAGAAGTGTCAAGAGGCTGGGTTGCCATGGTAGAGGTCCTAGTGATGTTATCACTGGCAACAGTGATAGCCTCTACCATATGGATCTCCTGAACAGATTCAGAGAGATCTACCTCAGTTATGGGTAGTTGATGTGGGCTAGAAATGGGTGAAACATGAGCACTCATCTCTCCTTGAGTGTAGGAAGAAATGAGAGACTCATGGTACTCACTGAAGCCCAAATCTTCATCAAAATAGAAGTCAAGGCTGGGAATGGGGTGGTTAAGATCAAGAGGATGGGGATGGTAGTTTTCCCCTGAAGGTTGATCACTAGAGTGTTGAGACTTAGAGTGATGGCTTAAGGCTTTTTGTGGGGCTGTGAGCTCATCAGGCTGAGCATGAGGAACCTCAGCACTTTTTTTTGAAAGATGGGAGTGGTCTGCTCCTCAGGGAAAGTGGGAGCTCTAGATTCCACTTCCTCCTATATGGGTTCTGATATAGGGGCCTGCACATGCTCAATAGCAAGTGCAGGGGTTCGTTTGGATTTTCTTTGGTAGGTTATGGTGATGGTAGGCTGTGTTTGAGGTGAGTGAGAGGTAGAGGGTGTTGGTTCATCAATAGCTGGTGCTGCTAGGATGTCACCCTGAGCAATGAGCTCAAACATTTTTGGGACAAGGGCTGTTTCTACCCCTGAGAAGCCGACAGTTGGCTTTTTCAAAATCTTGAAAATGCCGGGCCTCATGTGTGCAAGTTTAAGAATATTACCTGTTCCCCTCAACTGTGGTCCCAATTCACAGTTGAGAATGTGTTGAACATACCGGGGAAACATGTAATACTCTAAGGAGTCCAAATTTGCAAGTAAGTTTATAAATACAAATTGAGAGTACCTGAATTTGACCCCTTGTACCATCCCATGGACAATGAAGGAAAGGTCTTCTGGAATCTGGTCCCATCCCCCATGCTTATTGGATAAGCTATGTATGACTACATGGAGGAGGTATTTCCATTGGAATGAGACCTTCCCCTTCCTGAAGGTCATGATCGAAAAGTCACCTTCGTAGCCCATCTGCACAAAGGATTGGTTGACATCAGCTTTTGGAAAGGACAGCTCACCTGCTTCATCATCCAGCTGCAAATGGGTGTTTATAATGGCTGGAGTGATGAAAACCGTCCTCCCCTGCACTGTGGCAGACAGTGCCTTCTCCCCGTCCATGGTGACCTCTTGACAGGTCCGCCAGAACTCAAGCAACTGATCCTCATAGAGAGGAGGATCGATTGTAAGGGAGGTGAAGTAATAAGACAAAGAAAGATACCTACACACGTCTGAGAAGCTTGGATCCTTCTCAGAGTTTAACAGTGCAACTTGATTGTGTTGCCTGTGTAGATGCATGGTGAAATCACGGTCGTTACGACGATCAAGATTGGTCATTTGAGGAAGCTTTGCAGTGAAGAAAGGAAGAAGAAGAAGATGAAATTTGGGGGTAATTTTAGGTTAAGGAACAATGAGAGTAGAGAGATGAAATAGAACCGTTTGGAAAGATATACTCTGGATTTGAGACAAAGTTAAGACAAAAGATAAACTTTGAAATCCGCAAGTGGGTCCTACTTCTGAAAAAGATGCCCAAAAAGTTAGTTTTTTTGGAAGTAGTAAAAGCTTCCGAAGGTAATTTTGGTTTCGGAAGCTTTGCAATCAAATCTTCCGAAGGCAATTTTTGCTTCGGAAGAGATTTGTTCTTAAAATGCATTTAAGTACTTATACCAAAAT
Source organism: Flaveria sonorensis (assembly GCA_025506505.1). Taxonomy (NCBI): domain Eukaryota; kingdom Viridiplantae; phylum Streptophyta; class Magnoliopsida; order Asterales; family Asteraceae; genus Flaveria; species Flaveria sonorensis. The sequence goes on from CM046432.1 coordinate 60,694,764, forward strand.
TTAAGCTTCGGAAGATACTTCAAGAATTTCTTCCGAAGATAAATTTCAGATAAGCTGTTTAAATGATTTACAGACATAAACTTCTTCCGAATGCAACTTTTGCTTCTTCCGAAAGTAAATTTTCATCATTCTAAGCGATATCATTTTAAAAGTTTGTTTTCTTCCAAAGAGAACTGGGCTTATGAGGTGATCTAATAGACAACCTAGGACACAGTTTTAAGAAATAATGTTGATTAAGTTATTAAGAAAAAATCTATTCAAAGTTAATCATCCCAATAGCTGATACAAAATATTTAAATCTCTGTTCATCAAAAGCTTTTATGAACAGATCAGCATATTGTTCATTTGTGTTAACTTTGATTAGTTTTATCAAACCCTTTTCAAAATTATCTCTAATCAGATGATACCTGATATTGATGTGTTTGGTCCTTGAGTGCTGCACAAGATTCTCTGTAATAGAGATGGCACTGTTGTTGTCTATGTGGATGGGAGTCTCTTTGAAATTGAACCCATAATCTAGCATCTGATTCTGAATCCAAAGCACTTGAGCACAGCAGCTGGCAGCATCAATGTATTCAGCCTCAGCAGTTGATGCAGACACACAGGATTGCTTCTTGCATTGCCAAGAGACTATCCTTCCACCAAGGAACTAACACCCCCCAGATGTGGACTTTGCAGTCATGTTACAGCCACCATAGACACTATCTGTATAAGCATACATATTAAAGTCTAAATTCTTTGGATACCAAAGGCCTAGATTTGGAGCATATTTGAGATATCTAAGAATCCTTTTGACAGTGATTAGGTGTCACATCTTGGGGCTTGATATATTGCACATATGCATGTGGCAAACATAATATCAGGCCTGCTAGCAGTAAGATACATAAGTGACCTAATCATAGCCCTGTAGAGATGTTCATCAACACATTCCCCCTCAAGATCAGGACCAAGGGAGTGATTTCTGGCTATGGATGTCTTTGCAACCTTACAATCAGTCATCTTGAATCTTGTAAGTATGTCTTGTACGTACTTTGACTGACTAATGAAGATGCCATCCTCAACCTGTTTCACTTGAATTCCTAGAAAGAAATTGAGTTCCCCCATGGCACTCATTTCAAATCTATTCTTCATCAGCATCTCAAAGTCTTTGCAGAGCTTTGGATTAGTTGAACCAAAGATGATGTCATCTACATATATCTGAACTAGCAATGTATCATTCCCTGTCTCTTTGATGAAGAGAGTCCCATTAATAGTACCTTTTTTGTATTCATGTTGACAGAGGTATGTTGATAGTGTCTCATACCACTTTCTTGGAGCTTGATGCAGTCCATAAAGGGCTTTATCAAGCTTGCAGACATAATCAGGATGATCTGGGTGTGCAAAGCCAGGTGGTTGTTTAATATAAACTTCTTCATCAATCACCCTATAGAGAAAAGCACACTTCACATCAAGTTGATAGACCTTGAAATCCTTGGATGCAGCATAAGCTAGGAATATCCTAATAGCTTCAAGTCTTGCTACTAGGGCAAAAACATCATTGTAGTCAATCCTTTCTTCTTGTGTGTATCCTTGGACAACTAGTCTAGCCTTGTTCTTGATGATGATCCCTCTATCATCTTTCTTGTTCCTGAATACTCACTTGATACCTATGACTGTCTTCCCTTGAGGAAGAGGGCACAAGTTCCAAACCTTCTGTCTTCTGATTTGAAGCAACTCTTCTTGCATTGCTTCAATCCAGCTTCCATCCTTCAAAGCCTCATCAATTTTCTTAGGCTCAATTTGGGATAAGAAACAAGAATGCAGACAAACATGGCTGTCATGAGTTTGTCCTCTTGTCCTCACCCCTGAGTCAACATTTCCAATGATGTTTATGGTGGGATGTGACTTATGGATCCTAAGTTGAGGAATCACAGCAAGTTGGTTGGACAGATCTAAATTAGAGAAATTTTGATCTGGCAAAGAAGAGTTCCCCACCACATCAGCACACTTATCAAGAGAAACTTGATCCAATGAGTGTGTGACATCATTCATGTTGTCTTCAATGGAGTAGTTATCAACATCAAGAAATTCTTGATCACTGTCACCACCTCCAGTTCCTCCTGCATTGGAGGTTCCTTCTCCTAAATTCTGAGCCTCTGAGCTGGAATTTGAGGGTAATTCAGTTGAATCAACATTATTTGTCATGCTAGTGTTGATAGGAGCCTCAACAACAGGATTAGTCACCACTGGAGCTGAAGTAATCTTCTTGTATGGTCTTCTCAGCTCAAATCTTGGATCAGGATCTTCTGTTGACCTGTTATCTGTAGATCCTAAAACATTCTCTCAAGATTTGTTAAAACAGTTGGTAACTAAGTCAAGATCAAATAACCAATCCAGACCAGAACCTTTTACACAGGGTGTGTGTTCATTGAAAGTCACATTGGCTGACTCCTCAATGATTCTAGTTCTGAGATTGTATACTCTATAAGCCTTAGCTTGAGAAGAGTATCCAACAAAGTGTCCATCATCTGATTTCTCAGCAAACTTAGCTATTTGATATTTGGTATTCAATATGGTGCAAGGACAACCAAATGTTCTGAGAAAACCAATGAATGGTCTCCTTTTATGCCACAGTTCATAAGGAGTCTTACCATGTGTCTTAACCACCAAAACTCTGTTCTGCACATAGCAGGTTGTGTTGACAGCCTCTGCCCAGAAGGTGATGGGCAGTTTAGAGTCAGACAACATGGTTCTTGCAGCTTCAATAAGTGTCATGTTTCTCATCTCAGCAACACCATTTTGCTGAGGAGTCCTGGGGGCACTGTATTGTCTTGAAATATCCTTTTCATCACAAAATATATCAAGGATTTGGTTTTTGAATTCGGTTCCTTGATCATATCTTATGATTTTGACCTTGTGATCAGATTGATTCTCAATTCTCAGAATGAAATTCTTTAAGATTTCAAGGGTTTCATCCTTAGTTCTAAGGAAAAACACCCACGTAAATCTTGTGAAATCATCTGTGATCACCAAACAGTATGAGGTCCTTTCTAAACTCATTACACTGGTGTGGCCAAACAGATCCATATGTAACAAGTGTAGGGGAGTAGTGATAGAGTTCATTTCCTTTGGCTTGTGAGACACTTTGTGTTGCTTCCCTTTCAGGCATGCACCACAGTGGTCATCACTTGTAAACTCTTTCTTTGGCATTCCAGTTATCAAATCATTCTTAATCAGTTATTCATGTTCTTAAAGTTTACATGGCACATTCTTTTATGCCAAAGGAAAGACTCATCACTATTTGCTTTAGATAGAAAGCAAGAAACTTCTCCAGAGGGAGATGTTTCCTGCAAGTCCATCTTGTACATGTTCCCTTTCCTAGGGGCTCTGAGCAGAATATACTCTTAAGGAATGTCAACCCCGGGCTTGAGAACAATGCACTCATGCTCAGTAAAGAGCATGTGATGTTTTTGGTCACAAAATTAGGACACACTCAAAAGATTGTATCCAAGCTCCTTGACAAAGTTTACCTTCTCAATGTTGAGCTTACCATTTGTAACCTTGCCCCTGCCAGTAATGTAACCTCCTGCATCTCCTCCAAAAGCAACTGGTCCTCCATCAAATCTTTCAAAGTTTTGAAGTAAGGACTCATTGCCAGTCATGTTCCTGGAGCAGCCAGTATCAATGATCCAGACGTTTCTATTGGTCTTTAGTTGTCCCTGCATAAAAATAGATGAGTTAGTTACATTTGGAAACCCAAGCCTCATTGGTCTTGGGCTTGTTAAAATGAGTTGAAGGCAATGAAATAGTAAATGATCCTATGTTTAGGCTTTGGGGATCATTTGCTGTTTTTGATGATAAACTTTCAGCCATATGGTCTTCCTTCATCTTCCACACCACCTTTGGAAGATTGGGCTTGACCTTCATATCTTCGGAAGTTTTGATAACTTTGGAAGATTTGGAGACTGGACCTTCGGAAGATCTTGCTTTCACTGCAGCAAGCTTCAGTGCTTCGGAAGCATTCCTTTCTTCTGAGACCAACTTTCCTTCCTAAGGCAATTTTTTATTTGCCTTTTTCTTCATTTTGGAGCTTCCGAAGGAAACAGATTTTCCTTCCGAAGCTGTTTGTTTCTTCTTCTTCTCAGAAGTTTTCTTCTTGATCATGTGGATAGTACTCTTGGGATTGTATTGACAATCCTTAGCCAGATGTAAAGTACTACCACACATAACACAATCCAAATCTTTCCTTCTAAGAGCCTTCTTTCCCAAAGAAGACTGAGCTTGAACACTTTCCTTTTCTTTATTCATCTTTTCAGATGATGCAGCAAGCTTCTTAGGGAGAAGCTTGCTCTTTGAAATGGATGGTTCAGGTTGTGTAGCAGTGACACACAGCTGATCGGTCTTCTTGTTGTTGCTGGAGTGAGTTGAAGCTGAAGTAGAACTCTTGGTACTAGAGTTCTTAACAAGGTCTTCAGCTTTCATCACCTTGATCTCTTGAGACTTTTTGGATCTTCTCTTTGCTCTTCTGATCAAGTTCTTTCTCTTGGTCTTGCTCAAACCAGCTTCTTTTTCCTCCTTAGGAGTATGGTGACCCTTTTTGGATTGACTCTCTTCACTCACCTCAGAGTCATCCCTCACCTTCTCCTCTTCATCCTCTTCATCACTAGGGTCTATGGATGGCAGCTCATCTTGACCAGTTCCACACCTTGGAGATCTAACTGATAGTAGAGTGTGTGGAGGAGCTATCTCACTAGATCCCAGTCCCTGCTTATTCTGATAACACACTTTTACATGCAGAGATAAGGATATCATGTTCTTGAATGTCTCTTCTTCAAGAACACATTTTTCTGCCCAGGCTTTGCTGATCACAAGCTCAGCCTGGCATTCAGTCAACTTGGTAATGAGATCCTTAATTTGAGTCCTGTAGTTTGTTTGCTCATGTTTAAGAGTCGAAATTGTTTTCTCTAGATCTTTTATCTTAAGTTTATAGTCATTTTCAGCTCTTTTAAAATCAGCTTTTAAAATATTTAAAGACTCAATAACAGATCTCATTTCCAAGTTGTAGGACCTGTATCTATTTACTTTAGCAATACATTCAGGAGAGCAAAAGATGTTCAAGTACCTTGGCTTCATCATGGTCAGCCATAAGTGCTTGGTTTGGAGATGCATCTTCAACTTGAAAGCTCCAGTCAAAGCCTTCTTCTTCAACAGCAACTGCAGCTTGCTGTCTTGGCTTCTTATTCTGGTGCCCTCCTTTAGTATAGTTTGGCTTGGATGAAGCTTGGCCACCATTTAACTTAGGTGCCTTGCATTCTCTAGCAAAGTGTCCCATCTGGTTACGGTTGTAACACTTGACTTTACTCTTGTCCAGCCCAAACTTACCACTGGCAGTATTGCTAGGAAACTTTCTCCTAGTCCTCTTGTAGAACTTCTGGGCTCTGTGAGTGAGAAGAGCCATTTACTGGACTATCTCCATGTACTCCAGATCATCTGGATGGATACAGTCCAGGTCTTCAATAGTGAAAAGAAAGTTGCCTGAACTTTCATCAGTAGAAACAAAAGCTTGAGAAGAACTTGTCTCTTGGAAGGGACTTCCTTGGATGTAGCTCTCTCTGGGTGTCTCTGGGAAGGTGATGAAAGGAACCTTTTGTGAGGTTTTAGGGTAGCAAATGAGATGATGTTGTGGTTTTAGGGTAGCTTTGGAGATAGCTGCCATTTGAAGAGTTAAGTGATGTGTGTAACTAAGAGGATTTGAAGATGGTGAGATCTTACAATCAAGAGCATGGAATGCTCTGATACCAAATGCAGGACCGTTAAAGGGTACTTAAGCTTGCACTTAGTTAACACACTTAGGATGATCTAAAGATCACTTAACAATTCAAATAGGGAACTGTAAACTTTTACTGAAGATACAAGACAAACACAAGTAAAACTGTTTAAGAACAAGAACAAGAACACAAGATTAAATTTTCAAGGAAGTTATATATTGCTCTCTAGTTCTATTACAAGTGTTGTACAAGTATAATTTGAAGTGCAAGAACCGGAGATTATTTATACTACATCCTACAACCGTCAATATGCAAAAAGACAGTTGGAAGTAACTAATCTAGACAACAAGATCAATCTAAAGTCAAAAAGGCAGATTGCCTTTTTGACTAGTGACTATGACATGCCATAGCTCACTGACTTTTCCTATTACAAAAAGCCAAAAGGAACAAAAAGAGAAACTTGCAGGCGAAGACCTTATCTACTTTATCATAAAACATGAAAGTTTCACCAACTAGTGATAGCAGGTAAACCACCAGAGCAAGCGGCGGAAAGTAGGTTGCTTTATGATAAAGTTGATGGAAAAGGAATCTTTTCTCTATCTTCAGAAGAAATCAGTCTTGTCTTGTAAACAGCTTCGGAAGATTTTGTCTTTAAAACTTTAGAAGACTTTATCTTTAACTTCGAAGAGTTGAGTCCTTGGCTTCGGAAGACTTTACACTTAGAATATTTTCCAAGTTAAGTGTAAAACTTCCGCAGCAGTTTCTTCTGAACTTTGGCTTCGGAAGATTTTACACTTAGCATATTTCTGAGTGTGTAAAAGCTTCCGAAGCTAGTTCACCTTTGTTCCGAAGTGCATGTTGAAAGACTTGGTTGTTTTGGTATCCTTTGGTTGCATCAGCCTTTTAACTTCAGAGGTTCCTATAATAAATTTTAAGATAAACATAAAATTCTTTTCTTAATGATAGATTAGAGTCCATAAAAGGCCTTTTAGATTTTGTCTGGCATGGTCGTTCCTAACGCTTGCACCATCTACCTTAGTACTTATCCAAGGAATAATCACCGGTGCATGGTCGTGCTAGGTAGGAAATCTGGAACGCATGGTCAATTTTATGTCACATTTTCGAGGAAACTTGTCAACGCGGTCGCAATTAAGTTGTGAATCCGACCTTGCTTTAGGCCAAATTTCAAAAGAAAAAAAATCTTTATTTCTTCAATCATAATCACTCGGACTTTGCTAACTTTCCCTCTTGCCTGCAAAAACACATTTTAAGCCTTTAAGTGCCAAAATGGTTGATTTTTGTTGGCAAAAACATCTCAAGCAATGAAAAAAACGTGTAGAAAAGTATTTTATGATTTTAAGCCTCTCTCGTTGTTGCTTGTTGCTCCTGTTTTCCCTTTTACCATCATGTAACAACCTTAATTTCAACCTCCTTTTAATTTTTGTCTCTCATCCTCTTATGGAAATTGCTTCTTTTTTTTTTCACTTTAAATAAGCGATGGAGATAGATACAACATAATTAATTCACGAAACTTAGTTTCTATATCAAGCTAACAAAGATTTAAAGGTTCAACTTTCATTTCTGCATTGATCACTCGATATTTCTTCTCATTTAGTTTTTTTTATTGAATTTCAAGAATCATTTGAGGCAATCCTTTATCTCATGTGATGACGAAAAAGATGGAGGATAAACATTTGTTAATCTGATCAATATTCTTATATATCCCTTGACTGCCATGGGGCATCTCTGATCTCTCTCATGTAGCATGTTTATTTTCAACATAAAATCCATCTTTTAATTAATTGTAGCAGTCAAAGCATCAATCAAGCTGTAATTTTTAAATTCCAGAATAATTTTTAAATTCCAGAATTGTTTTCTACTTAAAACGTGAAGGTATTGATATCGCAAACAAGCTACCTGTTTGTTACTTTTCTTGATCAAGTTTCTCCAGAGAATTATATATCGTTTGCAGTTGTCATCAGCGACGGATCCACCAAACCTTTGACAATAGCACCCTTCATTTTACCATCCTCATTCTGAAAATAAAACATTAGTTTCTCTGGTCACGCCTAATCGCCACCACTAGGTCCATCATCTTTTATCATAATGGTCACAAAATTCGATTTTACTTTTTATATTTTAACATTACAGTTATTTTATTTTAGTCATTTCATGCAAATTTAATAAAAACCATCAAACTTCATTCACTCTAAATTAGTGTTACCAGTTTGTCAACGGTAACAAGTATAGGTGTAATCTTAAAATGTAATTAACTCTAACAAAAGCTACTTGTTTTGATATATGTCTATGATAAAAGGATTATACATACAAACAAAAAGATACTAAATTGTAATAATCTATAGTAACGAAACTTAAAATAATGAAAGGAAGCCCAAGAAGGTGTTGGGGTACAGCTAGACTGACAAAACCGTACGCTCACAAGAATCCAGCTTCAGTTTATTATTGACTACATAGTGGCATTCTGCGGTGTCGTTCTAAAACGTCCGAGTGGTTTCCAACATCACACCCACCACACTATATTTACATCATGATATACTACACATTTACCAATTAAATAATATCACATCAAATCACACCACATTAATTAAAAGGGGTATTTATACCACACCACGTAACACCATTTTTTAAAATTAACTCATTAAAATTATAATGCATTGTAATCACCTTGATGATATTGTTCTTGCAAACATGTAAGACAATTTCTCCATTCTCAATTAGTGAAATCAATGCTACCGAAGCATGCTTGGAAGGCCATGTCTGTATTGATATGCATCGTACAATAATGCGATGTCATGGCTAGTGGATCGTCATAAATATTCATCATCGTATAAATCAATAATAGCGTTGTAAAAATATTCAAGATATTCACGAAAAGTCCTAACAGACATAGCTAAATATTCACCGTATGTGCCGAGTGAATTACCTATTGCGAGTTGACGTATTACTGAAGTGCACTTTTGTATTGATATGAAACTTTTTTTCCACCTCTCATCAAACCTTTTTTTTTTAACCATGAAAAGTTGTTGTGTATACCTTTAACAATATATAAAAATAAATCTCGAGGTAACCGAAACTTATTTCTAAACATCTCGTTTGTGTATTTTGGTTCTCCACAAAATAATCGTTCATAAGAACGTTATTAGCCCCAACACGGTCACATTTCAAGATCTTTTTTCTCGAACTTTCAGCCTCGTCAACGTGTTCAGCAAGAAGACTATAAAATTCCAACCCGTCGGACGGGGAACCATCCGAAGACGATGATGAGGAAACAAAATAAATATCACGAGATATTTGTTTAAAGTTGTTAGTAAATAGAGGAGATTTTTTTGAATTGGTGTGTAAAAATTGTAAGTTTTAGGTTAATATTTATAGTGTGAAAGTTTATTTATTTATTTTTTGTAATTTCAGCATATAGCCGTTGTGGGGTGGGGTGGGGTGGGGAAGGGGTGTGGGTAACGGTAGAATGCAACGGTCAAAATGGGTTGAGAGTCATGGCGTGTACTCGTCGTGAGGCGTGGGTGTTTTGCGGGGTGGGGAACCGGCGGCAGTGTTGCCACGTGGCGCCGAACCCTGCCGCAGCCTAATGGCGACAACGGCCCCAACCCCCTAATGGCATAAAAAAAGTGCAGTAAATATATTTATTTAATGGTTGAGGGTTTAATATATCCTGTAATAAACATTAATATAAATCTAGGAGTAAGTTTAATTGATGTGTGAATTAGCGTTCTAAAAAAGAATGAAAAAATGACAATCTTAAAGTAAAACTTATAGATTATAGAGGTAATATATCAAAATAAGGATGCTTAGAAAGATTTTTGAAGGCAACTATCGATATCCCCTCCGGGCAAATTTGAGAATGAAGTATGATACTTGAGGTCTTCTTTTCAAAATGCTAAAGGCATTGTGCAACAATTATTCGATAGGGGTATACATCTTTATTAGTTTCCTCTAATTCATAGCAAATTGTACGCCTGATTTCCTTATAGTAGTAGTCTCGAGGCTGAACTTAGGATATTGATGTGGCCCCTTGAGTTTTCAAGTGATGAATTCTCGATTTCTCATTGATATAAATCTTTATTAGTTTCCTGTAATTCGTAGCTAATTGTACGCCTGATTTTCTGTAGTAGTAGTCTCGAGGCTGAACTTAGGGTATGGGTGTGGCCTCTTGAGTTTTGAAGTGATGAATTCTCAATTTCTTACAGATATAAAAATATTATAGGTAATGAGGTAATTATAAATTTAGGTGTAATTTTGTTTTGGTGTAGTTTTATTTAGACAGCAAGTGAAGAACTAAAGAACAGTTAGATATTTCTTAAACCATTAAAGTTGTTTTAAACAGAAAACCGTATGAATGATGGCACGACTGCACGAGTCATGGTGAAGTTATGGCTTTCAAACTAGACACCATTTTGAAACTAGTGGATATAAAAGGAACGATGGAATAACTTCACTTTCTTTGGAAAAAACTATCACATCAGAAGGAATGGAGTCTAATACCAAAACTGAATTAAATCCTGCTTTCATCAAAAGGATATTCAAGAAACAAGGACAGCAAATTGTGGGTGTGTTATGCCTAGAACTATGTCATGTCAAGAAAGCAGCAACATGAGATTCAAAAGCTCTTAGTGGTCATGTGACAAAACTTAAACCTGGATTGTAGAAAATTCAATCAGAAGATGATGAAACACAAGAAATCCAAGGGAACTTTTACATTTTGATGAGAATGTTATAACCGCATACTTCCATGGGTGATTAATTTGTGTAAAAAGAGAGTGTAGCGTTAAGAATCTTATGAATATTGTAAGTTATGATGTAGTGAGCATTCACATTTCATTATTTATTTTTATCCTTATAATTACATTAAAAATCATTACTTTTCCTCTATACTTTTAAATTAATAATATTTTTTATACTTTTATCATTATCTTTTCTCTTTTCTTCACTCATAACCACTTTTAAAAATATTAAAAAATTTATAAGGATTGAACAATAAATCATCAATTTACAAATAAACAGTAACATATTCTCTCTCATTCACTCACAACCATTCCATATAATTTAAGAACTTCACTCATATTTTTTTAAAGAACGGGATGTAAATGCTCTTACATACAAGGATATATGTATTTATTTAAGAGCATCATGGTTTAGTTTGAATTCTAGAGGGGTATTATCTCATCAATATTTAAATTCTTATAGGTTTTGGTTTTTCTTGATTCTTTAAGAGATTGTCGTAGCAAATTATGAATATTGTTCCATTTGATAGACTTATATGTCATTAAGGATGCGCCAAGCGACTTTCGACTTGAGAAATGTTTTAAAATAAAACATGTGAATCGAATTGGTAAGGTGACCGGTAAACACTTAATCTGGTTTTCAAAATATTCACTTGACTAAACTTGTACCTTTTAAAGGTCTTTTTTCTAACTAACTTGGTGCTTTAGAAACATTCAATACTATATTCTCATGTTCATTCTTTCTGAAAAAAAAAATATACTATAACGGATTGAGATGAGATACAATGTTTAGGTATATTTTGATTGAGTGAGAAGATATAAAATAACATGTAAAGAATGTGGTAGGGTAAAATCACAAGTTTAATACAAAGCTCGTATCTAAGGTTTGGGTTGTTATGATTTTCGATTGAGTCGTTAAGCTATACTAATTTGTTATAAGAGCTAAGAATCGGAAACTAAACTTCTTCTTCTTCTAATAAAGCTATCTCAAGGTGAGACATGGCATAATTTTAGGACATCTAGATTTCATTTTCCCGCCATCATATCTAGAAACCCTAACTCATTATCGTCATTCATATCTCTTCCACAAACTCAATCAAAACAGTATCACATTTTAAGGACTGAAAATTCATTATCATCAATCGTTAGTGAGCTTTGTCTTGTGAATTTAAGGACTGAAAATTCAGTATATAGGGTTTGATTGTAAGCCATGAGGATGGGATTTGGGTTTTGATTTGAAGAAGAAATGAAGAAACTTGATTACTTGAGTATTGAAAGAAAGAAGCCAGAGTTCAATGAGGAAGCCATGAAAGTTGCTTAGGCCAGCTCTCGTGAAGCTTCAATCATATGGCCAAACTCGTAGGTAATGATCACGTATGAGTCTCAATTCACTTCAATATGTGTTTGGTTGCAATTTTGTTGATCTGCGAATGAAATTAGGGTTTTAGTCGATTTGATTCAGGGGTTATCGAGTTTTTTACCCCTTCAACCGTGTAGAAAATGTTTATGCATTTTGTTCCGATGCATGTTAGTTTGAAAGAAAAATTATCACTTTAGGGTAATATGTACATTTCTTTTGTTACTGCTGGTTACCCTCAATCTACATATGAATATGGTAATTTACACTTGGAATTTTTGTCAACCAATACACTTGAAATCCAACAAACTGTGGATGCAGTTCACCTTCACTTCCAATTTGTTGATGTGTTTTTTTGCCACCCCAACGTACATTAGATATCTTTTAAGCGATGGTGAATTTGCAAACATGATTTTGTGCTTTGCCAATTATTAATCATTATATTAATTCTCAACTTTAGCTACAGTTATACCCACATGTAGTATTAAAGGTTTTATTCTATGAAGTGGTAAACAATACTAAAAAATGGTTTCCCTTTTGAATATATACTACGTGCTGAAGGATGCAGATAATAGAAACAAATCAAGAGTTGTAGAACCAACCTTAAAGTCTATGTTACAGCTACAGGTTTTTTACTAAGTTTAACTATGATATGGAACCAAAATGTATATGGTTTGTCCTATTGAGTGAGCATACACTCTAACAACATGTTATTCTGTATGTTAAGTGTTAAATTTGATATTGTAGCTGAGAGGAAGTTGCTTTTTTTTTAATAATCTAACACCTAATAGATGCGGTCAATGGTATAAAAGTTGTATCAAGGGTTTATGGGATTGATCATTGTTTAAATGATTATTTTTTAATTATAGTTGTATCAAGGGTGTATGGATTGCTCATTCAAGATATGGTGCACTATAATTAGAACTATATATTGATATATAGTTTATATATTTTTTTTTATTCAGACCTGTGTAACATATGGGTTTCTAAAGCTAGTCTAATATATAATGCATCACATAGGGAAGCATCCAACGTGGAATTAGACCTTTGTGTGACAAGACTCTCTCGAGTTACATGAACATTTGAGAACACAAACTAGTATAGTATGCTGAATGATCAGTCAAATCATATCCAAAATAGAAATATTAATTCCAAAATTTCAACATTTTATTATTTTTTGAGATTAATTTCTATATAATATATGAATCAATATATGTATATATAGACACTGCACAACAAATTTAAATACTTCATCCGGTAAGACAATAAAACATACAAAAGAAACCACAATTTCATCAATATCCTACATGAATTATGAACAAATTTTGATAGGTTTGAGAGTGGAGAATTAATATTTATACTTTGATAAAAAAACTAAAATAAATTTCTAGACTTCATGAAGAGATGAGAACTCATCTAGCTGCTTGGTTGGCTTTGTAAGATGCAAACTCAAACGGGAATCATCTTCAAGATTACAGCAATCGGCATGCTCAAAAACCCAGTTAAAACGCTATAGTACCATTGTGTAATTGTTAATGGCGATGTGCTTGCAAAGGTACCTAAAAACTCGATTATTATGACCTGGAAAACCACAGTTGCACCCAAAACACTCACAAACACATTATTCTTTAATATGCCACTTAACACGTTTAATTTTTCCATCTCTCTAGAGTTGACCTCATTGAAAAGCTGCAACAAGTGATCAAATCATTATGATCACATCATTCATGTATGTTTTTTGAAAAAACAAGTTACCTGACAGAAGACAAATGAGTTGAATATAAGTGTGTTGAGGATCAAATCTGAATTAGGTCCATATAAGCCATAAAATGATTTCCCTTTGGTTTGAAGTAGCCATATCACTATGAATTGATACAAAGACTGCCCCAAGATGTTCCTCCACATAACGTTGCTAATGAAATTCCCATGTCGACCGACTGGAGTCCTCTGCATTAATGCATCGTTTGGAGGCTCGGTAGCAAGTGCTAGTGCTCCCAATGTGTCCATGATCATGTTCACCCACAACAATTGAACTGCTGTGAGGGGAATGCTCCCTAAAGTAGTAACAAAAAAAAGAAGAAACGAGTTGATGATCCAAGTTATATGTTGCAAGTGGTAGCTTTTATCAATAATTTATGAACAAGTGTAGATGTAACATATCGCTCCTTATAGCACCCAATATTGTTTACTTTATCCACGAGGAGCCAATGGATTTGTTTTTGGTTACCGAATGGAAACTTTTCAGGATGTTACTCATCCTGATTTATTCCATCCAAGCACGATTGTGGTATTTGAGCTAGGTTGAGTTGTTATCTATGTCATGGCAATGTGAGATTTACCTAAAGTGTAAGTAATTGTACCTGTCAAACAAGCTGATGTGAAGTTCACCATTAAAGCAACAATGTTAACAGTCAGCTGAAACTGTACAAATTTTTGAATGTTAACATAGACCGACCGGCCCCATTTGGCAACAGTCACAATTGTTGAAAAGTTATCATCCAGAATTATAACATCTGCGCTTTCTTTTGCTACCTGAGGTTCAATAAAAGATACATAAAAAGCTACATATGTATGGTAAGGTAATGCTAAAATCTTGCTAATTACCTCTGTTCCAGCAATGCCCATTGCAAGCCCAATATCTGCTTCATGAAGTGCTGGGGCATCATTTGTCCCATCACCTGTGACAGCCACAACCTCCCCAAATGTGGTCCGCAAGTGTTTCACCAGTCTATGTTTATCTAAAGGTGAAGATCGAGCCATCACCTATATGAAGTAAAAAAAACAGGTGAAGATACATTATGAAGTAATCTCATTAGCCAAATATGTTGTTATACAAACCTGAATCTTAGGAACAAGATCATCTAATTCCTCCAAACTCTTCTCACGGAAATCAGGGCCTTCAATTGCTATACCGTCATCTCTAAGTATTCCACATTCTTTAGCTATGGCCTTTGCTGTATTTATATTGTCCCCGGTAACCATACGAACGGTTATACCAGCTGATCTACAAAGAGCAACCGATTCCTTGACACCTAGACGAACAGGATCTTTTATACCCACGATTCCTATACAAGTATACCCAGAAGGGGGAATTGGATCTTCAGCAGACACACTCTTGTCCAGGTCTATATAGGCAAGACAAAGTGTTCGAAGAGCTTCACTAGCAAATTGGTCGATTGTATTCCTTAAATGATGAAGGGACCCCTCTTTAAGAGGAACGATTTCTCCATCTGCATTGATCACCTTATCACAAGCAGCCAAAATTATTTCTGAAGCACCTTTACAATGAGCTCTTACACCACCTTCTGGAAGCTTTAACACTACCCCCATTCGTTTTTTTGAAGAGTTGAATGGCTCAACTCTGAGAACTGTGGATGCCTGACGTGTAGATTGGAAATCACCACCAAGTGACAATCCAAATTCCAATATTGCTGCCTCTGTAGGTGTTCCAAGTATCTCCCGCTTCCCTTCCATGTTATTCACGACTTCTCCCCCAGTGTTGGTGAATATTGATTGTAAAAGAATCTTTAATGCATTATCAGGGATGTCAGAATTTCCTTGTTTGTTTACATCCTTGATGTTTAAACAAATGCATGATTTGACAACAGTCATTTTATTGGTTGTTAGTGTGCCTGTTTTATCACTGCATATAGTCGTTGCTGACCCCATGGTCTCACACGCGGCAAGGTGGCGAACAAGCGCCTTGTCATTCATCATTTTCTTCATGGCAAAAGCAAGGCTCAATGTAACAGCCAGAGGCAACCCTCTGGAACTGCAACAACAACAATAGTAACAGCAATAGCAAAATATTCTAGCAAATCTAGAGCCTCATCACCAGACCAACTCCATTGAGTTCCTATTAAAATCTTACGAGCAAGCAATTTTTGAACCAAAACCGCAAAAGTGACTACAGCAAAGAAAAGACCTATTTTTCCAATGACAGTTGCAACTCCGTTCAGTTTAACCTGAAGTGGTGTTTCATCATCTCCACCTTCACTAAGAGTTGCCATGAGTTTTCCCCATTGAGTTCTCATCCCCACCGTTGTAACTAACATTTTGCATGAACCATCTTGGACCTTGGTTCCAGACATCAACCAAGGATTTTCGGCACTCACCATAACTGGTTCACTTTCTCCCGTTAAACTGGATTCATCAATAGAGACTGCAAAACCTGAAAGGAAAAGACCATCTGCAGGGACTTGATCTCCTACTGAAAGATGTACAATATCACCAGAAAGTAGCTCATATATTGACAACTTTTGCCTGTAGCCGCTCCTTGTAACTTGAATAGATATTTTCTTCTTCTCTTTGTCAAGATCCCGGAACTGTAAAGATTGGCGATAATCACTTGTTGCAGTTACAAAAACTACCAGCAAGATACTTGCAACAATCCCAAGACCATCATGAGCTCCTTTAGGCCATCCTTCTGTTGCTATGCCAACAACCAAGGAGACAAAGGCACACATTGCCAGGATCATAAGTGTCATATCATGAAGGGCTTCCCACACAAACACCCAAAAGCTTCGTTGTGGGCTTTCAGTAAACTTGTTTATTCCAAACACTTTTTTTCTACGGTCTAGCCCTTCATTATCAATAGAAAGACCATTGGTGGTTGATGTCTTAAGCTTTTCGGCGAGCCTGTCCACACCCCCATGAAATTTTAGCTTTTTAAGGTCATGAGCTTCGACAAGAGAGGCCGCTTCATCAGCACATATGTCAAAACCAGCTTCTTTTACATCGTCAGGCACCTCGTAATCACCATTATGTGCTCCTGTGTACATCATGTCATGAAAGCAGCATACACACAAATTCATTACACAACATAAATATAACATAATTTGATCATGGCAGAATGAAGAACTTGCCTTGTATAAATTGAAAAGCAGCCTTTGAAACCAAAACTGCAATCCTTAGCTTCTCCTAATGATACAAGGAAAACTGGTGAGTTGCTAAATTGTAATTGCTGAGACAAAATAGCTTAAATTGCAATCATCAATTGCAGATTACAGAAGTCTTCAAAGAACATCAGATTGTTTACTTTGGGGCAACTCTATTCTACTCAACCTACTTATGAACTCCTACAAACCAGCAAGTGCACCAATGAGTAATCTAAGCAACAGAGAAGGAACGAATTAAAGAATCTCATATAGACGTCAACAATCTAACATAACATTTCAGCATAAAGCTTATACCATACTGCGTACTTAACTTACGTTTTGATCATTATATATGTTTCATAAAATTCAAAATAAATAAATGTATAACACATTCAATTCACCAATTGTCAATGTAAATCTTTTCACAAACCACAATCACCGTTTGTTTGTGTAAACTATCGAAAATTATACGCAAGACGGATAACCTGATTGGTACGTCGCATAGCAGCAGCCTCGTTACGCTTGGATAGATTGGCGGTGAAACGAAATCGTCTCTTAGGGTTCTTGACAACATGACACAGACTCCTCCATTTCTGTAACACCTCATCGGAAGAATGCTTCGACTTCACTGCGTGAAAGTTCTGATTCAAATAGTTTTCCATCACCATTTGTTCCTCAAAATCCCTCCACTCGCCAAATTTGTTCTCGTGTAAACAGATCTGCTTTGTTCAACCAAATGAAACGATAAAATCTCGAAATCAATGCTGATTTCCCCTCGTTTCCAAACAACATCGCATCATATGCGTCATATATAAACCTTAGAACATTTGAACCAGAAATTGGGCCAAAAATTGATAAAGAGAAATGACGAAGGAAGAATCAGATTCTCGACGTGATCTGTTGATGAAAGTGACGACAAAATGCATCAGAAGACCTTTACGCTAGAATTCTTCAAGCTTCAAGGAGGAGAAACCGACGAAAATTGGTCCTTAAGCTGCATTCACCGTACAAATTAAACGAAACGAGAGATTGAATCGTAATGTCATGACGTATAGATGAAAGAATAAGCTCGTGTGTTTCGTTGGTTTTTGACGGAGAGAGATGAGCGAGCTATGAAGGAGTGTTGTTAGTTTGTAACGGTTTCTTTCTTTATCATGACAATGTCCCGAAACTTATGGGGATACAATGACCGGGCTTTTTCCTATTTGTTTTATTTATTTCATTAATAAACAACGATGATTGTTAAAATTGATTTATAAATGAGAATTTTTTTCATACAACAAAAATTATACTATATAACATATAAACAAGACCTTTGGTGAAACTGGAGAGTTACTGCAGGTGATGAGGCTAAAACATGAACTTGTCACCACCAAACAAAATAGTCGCTGCCAAATATAATTAATAAACACCTTTACGTTGATATCTTTATATAGTTATTTAGTCATTTCCTAACAATTTTTATTTATTATATCTATTCATAAGAATGGTTTAGAGCCAGGTCACGCCTTATGATGAAAGGGATAGAAAGGATTGTCGATCTGTGATCAAAGAAAACTATAAATGTAGAATGGGATACAAATTGACCGGCATAAAATAATGAATGGTTTAAACAAAATACGTCTATCCACTAAAGAAAGTAACAGGTTAGGGGTTGTTTGATAATCTTATGACGAATCATCAAAAAATCTGATTGAATAATAGTTAGGGGGTGTTTCTTTTTTATGAGAAGTACTTCCTGACCTCTTTTGTCTGCGCTGCGCAGACCACGCGCAGACATTGAGGTCCGCAGACCGTTTGTTTTTTGGAAGACCTTTCATTAAAAAAGATCTTTTTGAGGTCTGCGTGAAAAGACATTGCACACCCATTCTAACCTCTTCTAACCTTTTATTGATACAAAACAAAACTTTTCTCCTCCTTCCCCAAAACCATCGACTTCCCCATCTCCTTCCCCTCACCACCGCTGACCCACCCGCCACCGGCCGCAGCCACCGCCGGCCGACCCGCCACTGCCTGCAGCCACCTGTCCGCCTTCCCCAACGCCGTCCTTCCTCATGGCCGCCCCCGCCCTCCCCCCACCGACTTCCGGCGATCCTCCTCCTCCTAACAGTCGCTAATTCCGCCTTCTCCGGTGAGGCCGTAGGAGTCGCCGCCCCCTACAGCCCCCGTCGCCGCCCCCTAGCAGCCCTCCAGTCACCGACCTCCACCAGCGTAGCCCGTCACCTGTCGTATGTCACCGTCCAGCCCTAGCAGCCCGTCGGTTCGAGTTATTTACTTCTTTACTCACATGGAGAGAAAGAGAAGACCTTTGATTAGATCTGCTATGTTTGCTTGCTTGTGAGCTTTCAAGCTCATTCTTAAAGACATTCACGTGTTCTTAGATATATACCATAATCTTGCCCAAAAAATCCTTAATCTTAGTTGATTTTGATGTTGGGGTCGTGATATCTTGAAGACCAGTGTTGAATTAGTACAGTGAAAGCACTGTGATTTTGGTTTACTAATGTGGGATTTGAGGAGTTTGTATAATTAGAGAGTGAACTCTATGATCATTTGTATAATTATGGTTTGTGATTTGGTTTAAGTTTTTTGTTTGATTTGGTTTAAGGTAAGGGTTTGATCCACCTCTTCTTTTGCATATGTTTGTAGATGTGGTCCGCAGACTGTAGACATTTTGCTGTAGAAAAAACAAACAACACATTAGTCTTTGAAACATTCAGTGTATTTTTAAAACTTATCCATTAAAAATTTCATAAACCATTAAAAGATGTGTTTCAAGTGAGCCAAATGTATTTTTAACCTTACATAAACCCACGTCAACCATAACTTAAAAAATAAAATAATAACGAAATGTTCAGAGTTGAGGCAGAAGGTATTTTCAGCAATGAATTTTCTCGTGAAGAGGTTGAGAATGCGGTTTAAACTAGAAAACGGATAAAAACCCCGATTAAAATAATCATTTATCATACGAAGTAAGATCGTAAATTTGCCGTTTAAGAAAAATATAACGAAATTTAGGTCGGGGTTGGTCCGAATCAAACACGTGCGTGGTGGTCTGACCCGAACAATCATCCCAATATACGCCACCCCTGCCTCAACCTTCTTGTCTCCCCGCACCTCAACGCCCCTCTCTCTCTCTCTCACACACACACATTCAGCTTGTCAACGACAATGACCAGTGGACCAGGGCTCTTTTCCGATATCGGCAAGAAAGCCAAGGGTGCGTTTCAACTCAGATCATCCAATTCTCTCTTTATAATCCTCACTCATTCATCGTTTGATTGTAATATGCTGAATACAACTTTAGATTTAGTCTCTGTGCGCAATTTTTCATGTGCTCTTGGCTTATGTGTAGATCTGCTTACCAGGGACTACATATCGGATCCCAAGTTTTCAGTTTCAACCAGCAGTGTCACCGGAGTTGTATGTATCGATTGCACTTCTTTTTCGGTTTTACTTGATACTGTGATTTTGTGAAATGTGACGCGTGGATTTAAGCTGTTAGTTAGGGTTTTCTAGTTAACATTTGCTACATTTGACTTGCAGTGAAGTTTTTACTCATGCCTTATATGTTTGGGATAAGATTGATTCTTTCAATAGAATGTCGTTTGTAATACCAACCATCATTTCAAAGAAATTTTCATTTGTAAGTAATAGTAGATTTCAATTGGCACTTGGCAGGCCTAGGAGTGATAGAAAGGGAAATGATTAGGGATTGAGTTTGATTTAGGCTGAAATGCGCTGTGCTAGTCCTGTTCATACTTCTCTTCGGTCAGCTACCATGTGGGATTGCAGTTTGATATATTGCTTTGCTTTGTGAAGTTATATATCTATAGGCTCATTGCCTTTTTGGTGTGTTTTCGTTTCTAATTTTGTTTTTTTACGATGGGAAAGATATACTTACTGATGTTCTTTCACTTGTTGCCAATATGAGCTTCATCCCTTTACTAAAGGACACTTGCAAGTCAGGTAATATTATGTGAACTATTGAATTGATCAACACTTATAGTAGTGCAGTATGTAACCAGATAGAAATGTTCTTCCTTAGCATGCGTGCAATGGTTTTTGGGGAGATTTGTTCATTCTATTTAGTAATACTGGCTCACAAGATTGTTATAATCTCTTAAGAAGAAAACATGCTGAAAGAAGATTGACTTACGAGTTACAACATGTTCATAACCTCTACAAGAAAAAAATGTGCGCTTTAGCTCACAAATGGAATTTACTTTAGATTGACTAGTAGAGAGAAGAGGAATACACTTCAATGAAAGCCTTGTAGATGTTCTTAGAAAATTTGTTAAGTACCTTATCACATTACTCCATGAATTCATGATTTTACTAACACAGAAGATTAGCAAAAGACTATGTAAGACTAACCTTACAAACTTGTATTACATTTTCTTTTGTAAATATATTAACTAACAAACCACTATGTACCGCATGGAGCCATGGAAGGGGAGTTTCACATAGTTCATTAGGACTGGTAGGGGCCCTGATGTCAGGCTGTCAGCTACCAACGTGAACAAAGCTAGTCACTAATTATATCGGTCAAACACTAACATACGTAGATGGTGCTGTTATTTACACTTCCTTTTGAGTCTTAACACTAACTTCCCTTCTTTTTATCATGTTCAGATGAAGAAGAAAGTCATTACACTTGTCAGTATTTATACCTTCTGTGAATAATTCTACAACTTGATTCTTCATGCCAGTATGATTCCACTCAACTTCATCATAAAGCTTTTTCCTGATAAATAGATAATTCACCTCTACATGCTTAGTTATTACATGAAAAGTTGGATTCTTTGCTAGACCTAGACGTTTTGCTGACCATTGTCTCAATACATGGAAATAAATTTATGCACTGGTTGATGCAAGTTCTTCAATGATTGTTCAAGCAAATTGTTCTTAATCTGCCATAGCTGTGGCTTTGTACCTTGTTTATGTTTCCAAATATATAGTTGGTTGTCCTTTGAATAGCCAAGAGATTTGTTCTACTCCATGATTGAAAATGCAATTAGAGAAACAACAATGATCTCCCACTTATTAACTTGCAATGTTTATTGTTCTTATACAAAATGGCATGGTTAATCACATATCACATCTCAACCTTGTGTACTTGCTTCCGAGTAATTCTTTTGTTATTTTTGCCTATACCGAGTCATCATACTTCATTGCATAGGAAATATCGAGTTGAGTTATAATTAGTAGATTAGACTATCTACCAGGTGCTTCTTGTGATTATCTACGTATACTAATGAGTAATTTCTGTTTATTAGTGTTGGCAAACAGACTAGATTCCACATGTGGTGTTAAGTTACCACTTTGTGACTTGAGTCATATATTCAACAATCTTACCAATATCAACCTCTTGATGTTTGCTTTAAATCCATAGAGCACCTTCCATAGCTTACACACATGATTAGTATGATCTTGGTTTTGAGAACCCATTGGTTGATTCTTGTAGATATCTTAATAACTCACCATGTATGTGTCTTTTACATCCATTCCCTACAAGTTCCAGTCTGTGCTAGATGTAGGTGCTAATATGATTCACAGTTGTAAACTTTGTCATTGTTTAGACTATACCCTAAAGTCAGCATCCGAGCTTTGCACCTCAAATGACGTAGTTTCTTTTTCTGATTGCAGCATTTATGTACTTTCAATTTGATAAGCACGTGCGCGCGCACATATATATATCTGAACAGATTTTGTCATCTTATTTGACTTGGAATGGCTAACATGACTTAAATTTGCATGCCATAAATCAACTATTTTTTCTAGTTCTGGACTACTTTTTATATATGAACACTGCTATCATCACAAGACATACTATTATGAGGTGATCACTGATCACATGCATATGCCTTACAACATAGTTGTCAAAAGCGAATAGCGATAAATAGCAACAAGCCTCCTATAGGCTACGTGGCGAATAGTGGTAATAGTGCCTGCTATTTCATGTTTAGCGATAAGGTAATAGAAATTTTAAGAAATGTTTTACATACAATAAATAAACATGTTTAGCTATTAAGTAGTAGTAAATCTAAGCAACACCACCAAAAGAACTAAAATACTCTTTGGCCGATTTTATATTTTTAAAAAATAAAAAAATTGGTTATTTGTTTAACACTAAAAAGTCAAAACTCAATTTAATTTTTGGGTGGAGGAACTACTATAATCAGTATGTGTGGTTTGGTGTATCATAGGATGCTGATCTCTCTAGTTTCATCATTTTTGTTCTCTTTGTTCAAAGATAACAGTAAAGGAAATAGTGTTATCTGGTTCCTTTATTGTTCTTTTGTGTGCTAATTAGTTTTGAACTTTTGATGTCTACACAAACATATAAACCCTACTGAAAATAAACTAAAATAGGACATTATTCTTTTTAGAATCCATAAGAGTGAATTAATTGCATGATATGTAATGTGGTTTTTAAATCTTAAAGTGTGAATATTATCGTGATATGAATACAAACGCTCCGGGTAAATGCGAAGTAGATAAATAAATGCAAGGCAATAGGCAATGCCCTTTTACTCGAGAGTTTAAGATTACATTTGCAAGATCTCATATCAGCATGTTCCTTTAACATCATGCCAACTATGGTCTACTAATATTTTCCAAAGAGCTAACTCATGCTATATTACAGGATGCTAGTTTTAAATCCATGATTCTAACTAGAAATGAAATTAGATGAAACTATTGCATTAGTTATAAAGCAACAACTAAGAACATAGGAGAGCATATTGATTATAACTTATAATGTGAACGATCAATTTGGTGTTGACTCTAAACTCAAGTAAGCATAATCTCATATTACTTTATAATGCAGACACTTACATCAACTGCAACAAAGAAAGGTGGCTTGTCATCAGGAGACGTGGGAGTAGTGTACAAATACAAGAATACATTAATCGATGTCAAGCTCGATACAGAATCAAATGTATGTTTCTCACTACCGTCTTTTTTAATATCTCTGTTATGTATCCCTCTTAATATTGCCCTCGTATGGCAGATTGCTACGACATTAACATTCACTGATATTGTACCTTTAACAAAGACCATTGCCTCATTCAAACTCCCGGATCTGAAAGCCGGCAAGGTACATATTTCACTAGGTTCATAGTTTTATTTACTTATCTATTAATTTTCTTTTGTGTGCAATAGTGTGTTTTATACTGTTATTATGCAGGTTGAGGTTCAATACTTTCATTACCATGCTTCCTTGACATCAGCAGTTGCTTTAAGTGAAAACCCGACAATTGATGTTTCAGCTACAATAGGTACTCCTACCTTCGTTATTGGTGCCGAGGCTGGTTACGAGACCTCTTCTGGTAAAATAACAAAGTACACTGCCGGCATCAGCATCAATAAACCTGATTCGTGTGCTTCCATAGTCTTGTAAGCTATTTTATATTATTAAATAAGAGTATAATCATATTGCGGTTTTGGTCCTTTTTTACAGAAATTACAACGATGGCCCCTTGTTCTCTATGGTAGCCAAAGACGCAAACAGACAGAAAAAGCCTGTCTGAGTCAGCGCAAAGGCGCAAAAAAACTGGAAAAAACAGGCCAAAATCTACAAGAAAAACCGATAATTGGTCTGAACTAGTCTAAAACAGCTAAAATTGGTTTGGAGTACACATGCGTTTTGCTTGTCTTGGGCGCGTGCTTTTTAAGCGTCTTTTGCCTAGGCGATAGGGTCACCCTTTGTGCCTCGAGTCTTTGACTACCTAGACGTTCACTCAGTTGTAACATGTTTGGTTCCTTTTACTAGCTGAGTCAAATATCCTGTTCATTTATGTGCAATGTTCATTTAGCCCTTTTATTTAAAAAACAGAAATAAATAAAAATACTACTACTATATACCCCTACTTTCTTGATTTTGCCGCTTTTATAATTTTCATTTTAAGTAGAGGGATATAATGGCCTCTTAAAAAATAAATGGCCGTTTACTTCCCAGACCAAATATGTTAGTGTAAGAAAACTTTTAGACTAACACGTACTTTCAAAAAAATTGACTAAAACCGTTATATGGCCTTAGAGCATTCAGAATAGCCATCTTCATCTTTATCTTTAATCAAATATCACATTTCTTCAAATTTCATCTCTAAACTTGTTTAAACTTACACATTTAATTCTTCATCTCTATCTTTATCTCACTCACAAACATTTATTTTATTATTTTCTCTCTCTTTTAAACACATACAAAAAATATAGAGTTTGATGAACAATGGATCCTATATTTAGAGATTCACTATTCGTAAATCTATAAAATCTAAAGATGGAGATAGAGATAGAGATTCTAATGGAGGTGTAACCAAAAAAAATTCCAAATTATAGAGATAGAGATACATAAAGAATCTATTTTGAATGCTCTAACCAACTGTAATTTACCTTGAAAATAATAAATTTTAGACTTCTACGAGTATATCTTTGACCAGCATCTGACATTACTATTTAGGGGTGACAAAGGAGACAGTATACGGGCATCATATATACATCATTTCGATGCATTGAAAAAGAGTGGTGCTGTAGGTGAGATTTCCAGAAGGTTCTCAACAAATGAGAGCACTTTCACTGTTGGAGGGTCTTATGCAGTTGATAGTCTCACAGTGGTCAAAGCTAAGCTTAACAACCATGGGAAGCTCAGTGCACTGCTGCAGCATGAGCTTATTCCCAAATCGCTCGTCACCATGTCTAGTGAGCTTGACACCCGAGCCTTGGACAGAACCCCTAAATTCGGTTTAGCTCTTGCTCTCAAACCTTGATCACTCGTTGATTCTTTGAAGTTTTTTTCTTAACCCTTTGAAAGGAGCATTCAGTCAATAAGTAGTCCCGTTATGCAGTGGGTTTCAATGTGAACAACTAGAACACAGGGCGTTTTATTGTCTATTCTTTGTGATTTTTTTCTGGAACTCGGTTTGAAAATTTCCTTTTTCTTTTGGTGGTGACTGACATGGTTCCAGGAATTGGTGTGCATGTTTTGTTATTTCGGCTATATTTTACATAAAGAGAATCAGGTCATGTATGTTTTGAACAATTATTGTTTAAATACACATCTGCAACATTCTAAGCTCGGTCCCTTTGAAAGCAGTTATTTATCCTATTAGATAGATGTAAGGTTTGTTCTTATCTTACATTTCAGACTATTGTATGAGTGAAATTACGGTGGGAATGTTTTCTTGTTTTGTTTGTTTGTTGCAATCTGATTTAACATCATAAATACAGCACAGGGCCACCTAGTAGTGCATATCTCCATTTATAAGCATTGCTGGTCAAGACATCCTTACCCTCTTCAAAGGACTTGGAGACCTATAAAAGAAATGTGTCGCCGTCCCAATTAGTTATCTAAAACCTTTACTTATTCACAGCAACAAGACATGAGTTCCAAGAGAGGATAGTTTCAATATTAATCTCCACAGTGTACAGAGTGAGATACCAGCGGGGTGTGCAAAGCTAGTGTTGTACATTAATGAGATGTTCTATGAGAATGCAAGTTCATTTCAATTGGAATCAATAATGTTTGCCCAAAAGACGTCTATCCTAGACTAGATTGAGCGAAAAGTATAATCACCACATTGGTTCTATAAAATTTTTTCTTCTAGTGTTAAGATGTAAGATCAGTATAACATAGACAGGTAGAGTAGTCGATGGTGAACTAAGAAGCACTTTATTATACACTTTACTAGATCACGTCTTTAAAGCAGGATGAAAGAAATCTAGAAGCCTATGTTCATGACATGAAGATAAAGAGACACTCAAAGAAAAAGTAAAAACCTCTAGGATACATTGCAAAAGCTTTCATGAGCTTTGTGAGCATGTATATGAAGTTCAACCTAACAAAGTGGACATCTGAGGGGAGTCAAATTCAACAAAGAAGATCATGGTAATCATATGCATGATCTTTTCCAATACCAATAAGCAAGTGTGGCGCCTTAATGGCAAGTTAGCAACATTGACTCCTTGTGGAGAGCAGCAACAAGTCCCTCCGTTTCATCAAAACATTGGAGAATGCTTTTTTTTTTTCGTTACTTTTTCACATCCTTCTAACTAATGTTATCTTAACTTTTCCAAAATTAATATTATACTTTGCTATATTCAGACATATCAAAAGATATTTAGTCCGATGGTATTTTGTGTATTAAATGGTAACCCATTTTTTAGTGGTTAGGAGTTGAAGTCCTATAGTAAACCGTGACGTATAATTAAAGTAAATTATACGAGCGTGTGAGTTATTTAAAAAAAATACATAAAAATAAGAAAATTTATGACTTTTTTTTTTCCTCTGGCATCCTAGGTTTACATTGACAACAAATTTGATGTTTGTTAGTTGAGTTTATGTACATTATGTATGATAAATAGGGCGTGCCCATGTGAATGATATTAAATAGTTAAGAGAAGTTATAATAATATTATACTTACATTAGAATATAAAATATGATTTTTGTACGGTGTAATTTTCATAAAACATTAATGTATAAAAAAGTTATAGTCATATTAAATCATGGGAGAAGTTGTTGACAATTTAGTTTCGTGTTGTAATATTTAACTTTAAACGATGTACCAATATTTTAAAAAGTTGTAATTAATTAAACTCTTATAAATATGTAAAAATATTATATATTGTTACTCTCTATGTTATAATATAATATAAATAAACACGCCATTTGTCTATTGTAAGACCTACAAACATTATTTTTTGGTTGTTCAAGTTGAATTTCTTGATGTGAAATGTTTGTTGATATTACATATGCTTATCTCTCTATACTACTATATAAAGTAAAATTTTAAAACATAAATTAATTTTACAAAAAAAAATAATTAAGACATCTAATACAACTTTTTAGCATTATGTACAAGTGTTCTATTCAATCACTTCTATTTTGCCTCTCATTTAATAAATTTTTTTAATTAATATATTAATTAATTCATATTATTAATACATTTTTAATATATAGATTATCTAATTCACTATATTATTGTTTCATTATTTTTTATACTATATTAACATATAACTTTATTAATATATTATCTTATTTGAACAATAACTATATAAAAACTAATACTATTATTATTATTAAATTTATAAAAAAGTAATATCTTATTTGAATACTTAACTATATATTTCTAAATACTTTTAATAATGGAAGATAATAATAATTATATTTATAATATCTTTACTATTATATAAAGCATTTGAGAATGATACATTTGTAATATTACTCAAAACTTAAGACACCTAATATAATGTTTTTAAACATAAGATACAAGGTATATATAATATTTCTTAATTTGCTCATATTTAATAAATTTCTCCTAATTTATATATTATTTAATGTATATTTATTTTAAGTATTATCTTATTTACGATACTTTAAACTAATATTGATGAAATCAGCTTAAACTCATGATGAACATGAATAAAAGGTTGATTCCCCAATGATCTTTTCAATATCTCTCAACTTCAACACACTAACATTATGGTGTGGAAACCCATAATGATAGAGTATGAAATCAGTATATGTGTGTGTTTGTGTGTATAGTGTGTGTGCAAGAACATAATGAAAATTAACTGTTTGTTTGTATTGATTTCGTTCAAAAGCTTACAAAAGATTAGGGTAGAATGCTATTTTCGTCTATACACATAAATATATACAATTACTGAACTACCCTTATGTAAACGAATATTACATAAATAATCCTAAGTGTCTAAGCTATCCGCTGTGGAGAATAAGTCATCCGCTGTGGATAATATCTCATCCGCTGTGGAGAAGCTTGTCATCCGCTGTGCATGGTTGTATGTTATCCGCTGTGGGATCTTGTTCATCCGCTGTGGATGTTCATCCGCTGTGGATGAACATCCGCTGTGGATATTGTCCGCTGTGAGTTCTTCATCCGCTGTGGGATGGTTGTTTCATCCGCTGCACAACTTAGAAAACAAGTCATCATCCGCTGCTGATGATCTTCATCCTCTGTGAGACTTTCTCATCATCCGCTGTGATCACTATTCATCCGCATTGCAGTACTTCATCCGCTGCGGGTACTTATCAAAATTTCTTTTATGTACAAACCTGAAAAAGAAATTTAAACAATGATTAGTGAATGTTATGATTGTTAATGATGCTAATGTGTTAGTTAATGATTGTTTGAATGTTATAACACATTTTGTTTGTTATATGTTTGATATGGCAAGCATCATACTTTTATGCATTAATTCTTAATGCACTTATTGAGTCCAATAATACTCCCCTAAGGATGATGTTGCCATCCTTTAATGATTGCTTGTTAATATTTGGTTTGTTAGAAACAATGTGTGTGTGTGTGTTGGTGCTTGTTATTGATTTTTTTGTCAGGAAAATATGTGTGTGAGTTTGATATGAAAGATTGTACTGATTTTGTGTTATCTCTAAACTTGTTTGATTGTATGATTGTATGTTATTGAAATGTTTGTTTGTTCACAGCGGATGAACTTTGTTCATGCGCTTGGACACTTGAATATTTTGATTGTTTTGTTCACAGTGGATGAACATTGTTCATGCGCTGTGGACACATGAAATGTTTTGATTGTTTGTTCACAGCGGATGAACATTTGTTCATGCCTGTGGACACATGAAATGTTTTGATGATTGTTCACAGCAGATGAACATTTGTTCATGCGCTGTGGACACTTGGATGTGATGATAAATGTTTACAGCGTATGATTACCTTGTGCATACGTGTATACACTTTCACTGTTTCTATAACGGATGACTTATGTTAGTCATGAGTTATGAATGGCACTGTATTCACAGCGATGCCTACCAACATCATGCGCTGTGAACACTGTATGTTCACAGTGCATAGCGGATGTTTATTTGTTTTGTCCGCGATATACACTTGGTGTATTTTGCATGTTATGATGTTACTGTGCTACACGGATGTATTTTGTGTGTCCGCTGTGACAACATTTTTTTCAAATATTTAGATTTTTGTTTGTTTTGAACTAATGTTCTTCCGAAGCACATGTTTGATAAAATTTTCTTCCGAAAGAACATTTGTTTGATGAACTTGTTTAAATCAAAATGTTTGTTTAAAAAGTTTGATTTAAAAATGTATGTTAAATATTAAATTTTAACATATTCAATATATGAATGATAAGATATCACTCACAAGCAATATTATGCAATATTGTACATATGTATATGTGTCAAACTGTTGTGTTTGGGTGTTGGCTTGACTTGGCTTTGTTTAAAACTCAAAATTTAGAAAATTTCAAATTTTAAAATGTATGAAATGTACAATTATGCTGCCTTTGATATTTCCATGTTCAATTTCTCCCCCTAAATTTTTGCATAGTTATAAAAATCTTTTACAAAATGTCAAAAATTTGTATGTATTTGAGTGGAAATTATCAAAGCCTAATTGATTGCTTGCTTGATAAAAGTTAGAAAGATAATGCCTTATCTAACTAATAAATGAATGATTTTCATATTTGAACATGAATCTTTTGCACATTCATGAGATCATACTAGTCTACATTTCTCACTGAGTTGTTTGTATGGTTTTGAGAATAGACATAGACGAGTACAATGTTGATTGCAGATATTGTGATCCATTTAACCTCAATGGTATTAATGATTGATTGAAACAGTGAGTGATTATCATATTTTAAGTTGATTGACATGAGTTGTATGTACCCCACATCTGATTGTATGATTGATACAACCCTCCTCAAGATATGCTAGAAAGCACTTTCAATACTTAAAACCTAGCTACTTAGGAGTATAAATGCTCAATTTGATCCATGTTGTTTGATCCTTATTGGATTCTTTTTTCACTTTAATTTGGAAGGTGATCATCTTGGGGATTTTTTTGATTCATTCACAAGGAATGTAGTCATGAAGACTTTATTGATTTTTCATCCAAGATGAATGTGTTCCACTTTGGAAATCTTTTTGGATCATAGGTCATTCAGGTCTGTGCTTAGCATAACAGAGAATGCTAGGTGTACTCCAGGTTTATGATTATCATAACAGAGGAGACACTTGTATGATTGAGTAATTTATAAACCTGTTTCACTTGGTGTATTGTAGTTACTTTGAAAGCAACCTATATTGGATAGATTAATACTCACAATAAACCAGATGTGTTGTTGACCACACAATCATGAGAATTTAGTTCTTCACTGTTGTATGTGATGTTAGGTGTCCCATGCTGAGCCTATCCACATATCACACAGAATACAAGTCAGTCTTTATTAGTGGAAAATGACTCAAGTGAAGAATTAAGCTAGTTTACTATCATTTCTCAGAGATGTATGTGTGATTCAATATAACAATGAATGAATTTGTATGATTTCTTGATTTTGAAAAGGGTAAATTGGTGTTAATCATGGAATTTGACAAAATCAAGCATGTTTGATTTTATGTTTTGAAAAACATTATTTGGTGATTCATAGTTGATCATACCAAGTGACTGAACAAAAATTCAAATCTTGTTGAATCAAATGGTTTTGTAAAAAGATCAGCCTTTGATTATCCGTGTGGACTTTGATCAACTGATCAGACCCTTTTCTGAGCAATCTCTTAGAAATGATATCTGATTTCTATGTGTTTGGTTTTTGAATGTTGAACAGGATTGTCTATTATAAACATGGCTGCAGAATTGTCAATGTGTATGGGTGTTTAAGAAAGTTAAAGCCATAGTCAAGCATTTGGTTTTGAATCCATAACACTTGAGAACAGCATGCAGAAGCTGCTATGTATTCTGCTTCTGCTGTTGATACAGAGACATTGGTTTGTTTCTGCACTGCCAAGAGATCAATCTTAATCCAAGAAATTGACAGCTCCACTGGTGGATTTATTGTTGTTGCTGCATCCCCCATAATCACAGTCTGTATATGCATATAAAGAGAAATCTCCATCTTTGGGATACCACAAACCAGTGCTAGTTTCCTTTCAAGTATCTAAAGATTCTCTTCACTGCATTAATGTGTGATTCTTTGGGATCTGCTTGATATCTTGCACACATGCAAACTGCATACATCATATCTGATCTGCTTGTTGTAAGGTACATCAGTGAACCTATCATAGATCTGTAAAGTTTCTGGTCAACTGATGTTCCTTCTGGATCTGGTCCAAACTTCAATCTAGTTGCAAATGGTGTCTTGCTTGAAGTGCAATCAGCCATGTTATACTTCTTGAGTGTTTGATGCACATATTTGCTTTGATTGATGAAAATTCCTTCTGCTGATTGATGAACTTGTAGTCCTAGGAAGAATGTGAGTTCTCCCATAGAGCTCATCTGGAATTTGATTGCATAAGGGTTTCAAACTCTTTGCAAAGCTGTGTGTTTGTGGATCCAAATATTATGTCATCCACATAGACTTGCACTACTAGCAAGTCTTGTTCTTTTCTCTTTAGAACCATGTCTGTCAATTTTCCCACGGGTGTAACTATTCTGTATAGAAAATTTTGATAAAGTTTCATATCACTTTCTGGGAGCTTGATGAAGACCATACAGAGCTTTATCTAACTTGTAGACTCTATGAGGGAAATCTGGATCTTCAAACCCTGGTGGTTGAGTAACGTATACCTCTTCATCTATCTTACCATAGAGGAATGCACATTTGACATCCATTTGGTAGACAGTGAACTTCTGAGATGAGGCATAAGCAAGGAATACTACTCGATGGCTTCCATCTTGCTACAGAGCAAAGCATCAGCATAGTCAATGCCTTCCTCTTGAGTATACCTTGGTCTATAAGCCTTGCTTTATTTCTTATGACAATCTCTCTGTCATCTGTTTGTTCTGAATAGCCACTTGTGCCATTGCTTATTGACCTTCAGGCAGATCTACCAGCTTCCAAACTTCTTGCTTCTCGAATTGTTGTAGTTCCTCTTGCATAGATTCTATCCAACTGTTGTCCTTTATGCTTCAGTGATGTTTTAGGTATAGTTAAGGATAAGAACAGGAATACAAGCAATGTTTGTTGTATCAGATTGACTACGAGTCAATCTAGTATTGAGGTCTCCTATGATGTTTTCTATTGGATGCCCTTGTGAACTCTTGTGGTTGTAATCTGATCAACATGAATTGTTGAATCAAGATTGGTGATTGTCTGATCATGTGATATGGTTGAGCAAGAGTATTGGGTAATGTGTGGTTGTCTTGTTAAGGGGGTTCAGTGAATGTTTGGTGAATCATGAAAGAAATCTAAGATTTCATCTTCATGATGTGTATCTGGTAGTGAATGGTAATCATCATCATCTTCATGTGTTTTGGTTTGTTGGTTTCTTGTGATTGACTGGGTACAGGACATGAAGATGCTGGAGTGTCTGATGATGTTCCTCTTGATGTGTTTGGTTGATCACTGGTTTGACACAGTTTGCTAAAAGGAGTGTTAGTGGTTCTCCTTAGAGAATCAGCTCTCATGGAACATCAATGGTTGTTGGTGGAACCATTGGATATTCATTATTATCCTTGGAACCGGAAACATCAAAATAAGATGTGTCAAATGATTTTGTTAACCATCAATATCAAACAGCCAGTTTGATCCAATGACTTTCTTAGTGAAAGTATGTTCATTGAAACACACAGTTGTTTTTTCTTCCACTATATAGCCTTGATGAATACTCTGTAAGCTTTTGAGCTTCTAGAATATCCAACAAAGATCCATCATCTGCTTTTGGAGCAAAGTTGGATAATTGTTCTCTGGTGTTTAATATAGAAACATAACATCAAAGGCCTTAAGAAATCCTATATATGGTTTTCTTTAAACATTAATTCATAAGGCGTTTTGGAATGTTCTTTAATGATTAATGTTCTGTTTTGTATGTAGCAAGCTGTTTATGGCTTCAGCCCAAAAAGAATGGCAATAGAGAGTCAGCTAGCATGGTTCTAGCTGCTCTATTAATGTTCTGTTTCTTCGTTCACTACTCCATTCTGCTGCGGAGTTCTTGCTACGCTGAATTGATGACTTATTCCTTTTTCTGCACAAAAAGAAAATATAGTTATTTTTAAATTCAGCAATGCCGTTATCACTTCTTAAAGATTTAACTTTAGTTCAAGTTGATTCTCAATCTTTATGAATATAGGATGTAATGATTTGTGCTGTTTCTGTCTTGTGTAGTAGAAAGAAAACCCATGTGAATCTGGAATAATCATCTACTATGACAAGACAGTATTGCTTCTTTCCTATACTTAGGATGTTAGTTAGGCCAAAAAGGTCCATATGA
Organism: Flaveria sonorensis; assembly: GCA_025506505.1. Classification (NCBI taxonomy): domain Eukaryota; kingdom Viridiplantae; phylum Streptophyta; class Magnoliopsida; order Asterales; family Asteraceae; genus Flaveria; species Flaveria sonorensis. The sequence continues at coordinate 60,728,721 of CM046432.1, forward strand.
AGCAATTTGAGTTGTGTGTTATTAGAGTTTATCAATTTGATTTATGTGAAACTCTATATTGTTGCCTTTCAGACATGCTGTGCAGTGGTCTGTATAGAAAAATTCCTTTTGTGGTAGACCTATGACTAGATCATTTTTAACAAGTTTGTTCATTCTGTTAAATTCGAATGACCTAATCACTATGCCATAATTTTGAGACATCTCTATAGCTTTTGATAATAAACAAGTTTCAGGGGTGAGGCTGAACATTGTTCATATCAACAATGTATGTGTTGTTTAGACGAGGAGTTTTCAAAAGGATATGTTCTTCTAGAATCTGAAAACCCGTCTAAGGATGTAGCAGTTGTTGGAGTCAAATAAGGTGGCATATCTTGTCACCTATTTGGGATACGCTCAGAAGATTGAACTGAAGATTAGAGTAGTAGTTGACATTCTCAAAGCTATCAACCCATTTGTTACTGTTCCTTGCCAGTTATCTTCCCACCTGTTTTATCTCCTCCAAATGCTACATTGCCTCCATGTTTGTTCTTAAAATCCCGAAGGAGGGAACAATTGCCGGTCATATGACGGGAGCATCCACTGTCAATATACCAGATGTTGTCAGGTCTTCTAAGATGTCCCTGTAAACAGAAGAAATCAGTTAGTTGGAGCAATCCAAGCCAAGATTGTCTTGGATTTTCCATCTTTCCAACAACGCAAATTTCTTTCAAATAACATTGTCTGCTGGTTTGGAACTCTAGAACCTAGATTTCCTTTGGTTTTTTAGCTCTATTGGGAGAAGTGCTTTGTGCTCTTCTCTTTTGAGCTAGTGTCAGTGTTTTGTCTGTTCTGAGACTATGTCTCCTTGATGTGTGTTGAAATTGTCATAAAAAGTTTGATCATTATCTAAAACATTTTCTGATGAGGAGTTTGTTTAGGAACTTCCATTCTGCTCTTATTTTGAACAACTGATTGTTTTCAGTGGTTTTCTCAATCTGAGCTTGTTTGTTTGTTTTTGTTCTTCTTATTGAAGAAACAATTTGCAGTGCTGTGATTGTTTCTTTCACAAATTAGAGCAGTAATTGTGAAAATGACATGATTCTGTACTGTGATTATCATCTTACAGTACTTGCAGTACTTACCATATCTACTTTTTCAGTGGTGTGTGTGAATTGATCACACCACTCACAGTATGGCAACTCTGATTTTGTTTGTTTGCTGAAAACTTTTGATTTAAATTAGATTTTAATGGAATTTCAAAAGTTACTGATTGTGTTTTGGCTGAATTGTTGCTTTACCTTTCCTTTATTTACCTGTTTGGGAGAGGCAATGGAAGTTACAGCTTTCCTTCCACCGAACAGATATCAATCCTTGAATCTGTTTTGATTGTTTGTTTGATGTATCACCACACTAGAAACCTTTGAGTTTCAGTAATTGGCTGATCAGACTCATCATCTAATAAATCATCCTCATCATCATCATTGTTGTTTGATTATCAAATTCATTATTTTCTCCTTGATAAAAGTTAGTTGATTTGATTGGTGGCGGTGTGATCTTTTAACAAACTGTATCAGAGGTGATTTTGATTTTAAAGGTGATTTTGATGATGATGATGATTGTTTGGAGTCATCAGTCTGTTCATGAGAATCATGTGATTCATCCTGTTTGGTGGTCAGTCAGTCGTAAAGAATATAATTATCATTATAAGGTGACTTACCTTATTATATCCTAAACCTGAAGGGTCCTTAAAGGCCCTTTGTTGTGCAAGAAGTTCTTTGAACTTCTTGTTACTAACCTGAAACTTCTGAAGTTTCACTTCGTTTCAGCTTGTAATGATTTTGACTCATTTAATGAGATAGAGAGTTGCTCAACCTGAGCTGCCAAAGTCAGTTTTTCAGACATTAATTTGTCTAAATCTATTTGTGAAAGTATTTTAGTAGCATATTATTTCTGTTCATATTTTAAACTTCATTTAAAATGTTTGTTCTATGACTTTCTTTGACAGTTTATCAGCATGCTCTCTATACCTATTTACCTCATCAATGCATGCTTGACTACAAGGTTTTCTTTTACCTCTTTCGGGATGTCTGTTAGTTTGTCTTCATATCAGCGATAAGGGCATGATCTTCAGGTCATGGAATTCAGCCTCATAAAGACTCCAGTCACTTCTCCATCTCTTTTTGATGATCATAGCAGAAGATGTTGGATGTTGAGTTTGGATTGAATTGTGTGATTGACGTTGTGTTGGTGCATTTGGAATGCTGATTGGTGGAGGCACTTGTCTGTTTGAATGAATTCCCTAGAGGGTTTGTGCCTGATGTGTATTTCTGTCAACTTTGGGTTGTTGACATTCTCTTGAAAAGTGCCCATAAAGCTGACAGTTAGCACCTAACTTTGGTTTTATCAAACCAATTCTTGTCTTTTTGTCCATGTTTAATCCCCGATTTCTTTGTAGAAATCTTTTAGACCTGTATGCTATCCTGGCCATGGACCATTGCAGATCCATCTCTTCATCATATCAGGTGGAAGCTCATCCAAATCCTGTTGAATGATTTGAGGATGGAGTCAAACTTGCTCCTAAGAATGCTTCAACTGTGAAAAGCTGCATATGCTGCCTTTTATCTTCACTTTGTAGAATGATAGTAAGAGCATCCATTGGGTTTTCAAGTCTGTGGTATGTTTGTGTTGAGGTTTTAGCTGTTTGTTTGAGTTGGAATTATGAGGGTGATCTTGCTTAGGGGTGTGGTCTTCATGAGAAGCATGAACACCGTCTTCTTAGACTTGTGTTTGATGCTGATGATTCTGGTGCTGAAAAGAATGATGTGTCATGAGAATCCAAGAATTCTTCTTCTTCATCTTCTCCGGTGCTTGTGAGGAAAGCACTGTCTGTGTGTTGGGTTTCTTGAACTTATAACCTCTACATGTCTGATCTGGTTATTGTTCCTGGATTTTCATCCATTTCCAATGCTTCACCTTGGCTACTAGTGAGTCAAGGGATAGGGCCTCTAAGTCCAATGTTGCTTTCATGAGTGACACTGACTGAGTCCAACTCTCAGGCAATGTGTGCAACATTTTCTTATTGATTTCAACAGTGTCATATTTAAGTCATACACTATCATTTCATGACAAGTGAACGTATCTATGTAACTGTTGAGGGATGGACTCTCATGGATGTGGTGGAAAGGTTCATTTGGGTCCTTAGTTTTTCTTCTTGATTTCCCGTATCTCCTCACTACCTTCACACATGGTGTGAAGAACTTTCCACAGCTCATGTGCTGTTTTAAAATTTTAACACGAGTTAAAATTTCAAAAGGCAAAGTCATTGCAAGAATGCTGTAAGCCTTCATGTCTGTTTTGACCCATTTCAGGTCATCACTAGCTACACTCTTCAGACTAACTGGCTTTTGGATGTTGTAGTCAGGTCCTATGGTAGTTTGATATAAGGACCTTCTGTAATGGATGTCCATAGATCTGGATCTTATATGTAATCCAGTTTCTAAACATCATTTTTCATTGCTTGAAATCTGATTGTTCTTCAATTTAGGGGGTTTTAATCCACTGTTAAACTCATCATTTCATCAGCCATGTTTGTTGATTTTTTTAACTTAATAATTTTCAAGTTAATTTATTTGTTTAAATTTTAGTCCGGTGCTAAAATTTAATTAATCCTAATTGTCTCTAGGATTTGTTTGTTAATTTGATAAACTATTTGTTTTTAATTATTTACCAAATAAAGGAATTAATTAATATAATTAAATATCCTATGATTTGATTCTTTTTATGTCACAGTTGACAAGAAAGATTATGTGAAAGAAATATTTGTCCTTTTCCTGATTTAATGAATGGTCAAATATTTCGGTCAAAACCCTGAAAACACTAAGTTTGTCTTTTGCAGAAAACTTTTTGGATCAAAAGTTGGTTTTTGAGAACTTTTAAAAGAAGAAAACTGTTCTTCTTCGTTCTTCAATCTACAAACACAAATCCCGTGAATTGTGTATGAGTTTTCTGATCAAAAACTAAGGTTTTTCTAGGATTTGTTCGAAAAAAAACACTGTTTAAATATTCAACAAAACAGATTGTTAAATTTAAAAACACAAATGTGTTCCTAGTGAGATTGTCACTAGTTTGTGATGATTATGAACAATATAACCGGTTTAGATTGTTCAAACAATGATTGGTTTCGATTGAAAACCAATAAAACAGTGAATAAACACTTGAAATGTTTGCAAAAACCCTTTAAATCCGATAGAGTTTTAAAGGTTTTGATGAAGATTTGAGTTGAAAACCTTCTATAGAATGTTGTTTAACAAATGATTAACAATACCCGTTATTGTTTTATCACAACAACCACAGAAAACTTTGTGTCGTGTGATGTTTAAGCTGAAAAGCAACAACACTTCTTCAAAATGCACAAAATGATTCTGAAATCATGTTTGTTTGCATTTAATAAATGTTTATGAGTAGAAGAAGATGAGTTTGATGATGTTTCAGCTTGTGAATGTTTGTTTTGAAGCTAATGAACCACTGAAATCAAGGTTGTTGAGTGAGAGGATCGAAATCAATGAATGATTAAGCTAAAGCTCTGATACCACCTGATGAACAACTTAAACTCATGATGAACATGAATAAAAGGTTGATTCCCCAAGGAACTTTTTAATATCTCTCAACTTCACACACTAACATTATGGTGCGGAAACCCATAATGATAGAGTATGAAATCAATGTATGTGTGTGTATGGTGTGTGTGCAAACTCAATGAAAATAACTGCTTGTTTGTATTGATTTTGTTTTAAAGCTTACAAAGGATTAGGGTAGAATGCTATTTATAGCCTATACACATAGGTATATACAATTACTGAACTACCCTTATGTAAACGAATATTACATAAATAATCCTAAGTGTCTAAGCTATCCGTTATGGAGAATAAGTCATCCGCTGTGGATAATATCTCATCCGCTGTGGAGAAGCTTGTCATCCGCTGTGCATGGTTGTATGTTATCCGCTGTGGGATCTTGTTCATCCGCTGTGGATGAACATCCACTGTGGAATGTTGTCCGCTGTGATGTTCTTCATCCGCTGTGGGATGGTTGTTCATCCGCTGCACACACTTGGAAACAAGTCTTCATCCGCTGCTGATGATCATCCGCTGTGGATAATATCTCATCCGCTGTGGAGAAGCTTGTCATCCGCTGTGCATGGTTGTATGTTATCCGCTGTGGGATCATCCGCTGTGGATGAACATCCACTGTGGAATGTCCGCTGTGAGTTCTTCATCCGCTGTGGGATGGTTGTTCATCCGCTGCACACACTTGGAAACAAGTCTTCATCCGCTGCTGATGTCTTCATCCGCTGTGAGACTTTCTTCATCATCCGCTGTGGATCACTATTCATCCGCATTGGAGCTTTTGTTCATTCGCATTGCAGTACTTCATCCGCTGCGGGTACTTATCAAAATTTCTTTATGTACAAACCTGAAAAGAAATTTAAATAATGATTAGTGAATTTAGATTGTAATGATGTTAATATGTTAGTTAATGATTGTTGAATGTTATAACACATTTGTTTGTTATATGTCTGTTATGGCAAGCATCATACTTTTATGCATTAATTCTTAATACTTGTTGAGTACAAAAAATATTAAAATATATATTTATTATTTTATTTTTTAATTAATACTATTTGATTTAAGTATTACTTTATTTAAACACTTAGTATATAATCACTAAATATTTACATAGTTATAATAATAATACCCAGATATATCAGTGTTTAAAGCAGGTCGGAAAATAGACTTGAAAACACCCGTCACATCACTATAAATAACAAATAGAAAATGTTATGAGTAGTGAAGGTGAATGTTTATTCAATGTTATCATAATAATTTTATTTTTAGCGAAACTAATAAAAAATCTACTTTGTTTTTTGCAACTTTACATTTAAACTTTTAAGGATTTTTTAAGACCAAACACAACACTTTCTTTCTCTCTCTCTCTCAATCTCTCTCTCTCTCTCTCTCTCTTTCTCTCTCTCTAAATGATACCTACTCATGTTGTTTTTTTATAATTTTTATATTTAAATGTTCGAGTTATATCAAATTTATATTTAATCACCTGAATATTTTTTAAAATTTTATACTTAAGCCCTCAAATATGTTAAATTTATATTTAATCACCTGAAACTTTCTTTAAGTTTATACATAAACCTTCAAGTTATGTCAAATTTTCTCTTAGCCAATTTACAATAGAACTCGTTAGTTATTATAAAGTTACTATTTACGCATTCGCTATTTTTCTTCTCTGTTTTGAGTTATTTATTTTTATAGTATTTTTCTATTACACTTTTTATGAGCGTTTCACACGTAATATTTTTTTGGTGGTTAGTACTACTGTATAAATAATAATAATTAAATCTTTTAATTTTTATTAGCTTCGTTGCATGACGCGGGTCCCACTCACTAGTTATCTTTTTAAAAACATAAATTTAGAATTGAAACCGAGCAAAACTTTTATTTTGGTCAACATTTTTTGATAGATTAATTTTATTTAATTAAAATTGACAAAAACTATAATTTCTTCTTCATAATCCGAAATTGTTTTCATCCCATCCTTATATTTAATTGAGTTAAATTTGATTTTGCTCTTTAAGATTTGATGAAAATAACCATTTTCTTCCAAAATATTAAAAATATCAATTTTTCTCCAAATGTTTCATAAGTTAAGTCAATTTAGTCTAAAAGTTTTATAAGTTGTTTCAACTTGAATTAAAAAATAAAACGTTTGAAATGAGATTGAAACAAACGATGAAACTTATGGAGTGAAATTGATGTTTTATACTTTTGAAGGAAAATGATTATTTTTATCAAATCTTAATAAACAAAATTGAAATGAACTCTATTTAATTTTATAGTACCCCATATAATTAATCACATGTTTTGTTAATAGTTAGTTAAATGCCACCTTTATTACTAAATATACTCCTTATTGATTTGATTACTTTTGAATTTCAAAAAAACATACACCCGCTTGTGTAGGTTGTGGCCTGTGGGTGATGTTGTGTTGATACGGGTGGGAATTGGTTTGGTGGTATTTGATAATGTTGCAGCACCTATGAGTGGTCACCCCATGGCTCTGGCTAGTGCTGCTGCTGTACTAGTTGCTCACAAATAGTTTGCCCTCTACCTAAAGATCATCTTAGCTTATAGACAACCTATGCACTGATGTTGTACAATGTCGAATGGATAAAAGATCTCCCCCACGACCTTAGTAGTTTCATCATTCCGATTGTTGTATACATAACCATTTTATTGTAGTAGGTTAAAAATTTTGTATTGGAGCATCCTTGATTTTGTTTCCATCATGTGTCTTATGGCGCGGATTATATATGCTTCTTATGGTGGACACGTTGGCTGGGTTTTGTATGTTACATGACTCCATGTTTTGTTTCCGTAGGTTCACCAACAAATCAAACTCCTCAGGCTACCTAATTTCAAATAGATATCCCTTCAAATGTTGAGCAAGTTTCTTGTTTGTGAATTATCTATCACCGTTAAAATCCAGCCAAACACTTCCTTTCATATTTCCATATCAACTGAACTAACAATCCGCTCTTTTGTTCCAGGCTAACTAACTTTAGGTGCTCCTGTATATTCACCACCACTATGACTACATTAAAGCCATACCTTCACGACGTTATCGGTTGTGCTTTCTTTATATATTTGATATTGGGGAACTATAATACATCCATTTTCACGTCCTCTAATAAGAGCCCAACACACCAAATCATCACTAGACACAACCACGTGAAAACAACGGTACGATTAGAAATATATTGAGCTAACGACAAATAGAAAGAGATTATAACTTGATAGGTTTTATACAAACCCATCTCTCTTGAAGATTCAACACTCATATGGTTATTAAGAAAGTTTTAATGCAATCTTATGCTACCTCAAATAATCTATACAAATATCAATGAATCTTGCATTGTGCCGAATAATCCACACGTATATCGAGAAATTTTACATCGCGTCAAATAACTTACATGTGTATTTAGAACTCTTACACCACATCAAATAATTTTTAAGTTTTAAAAACTTATGCATATCATGTGAGACTACACAACTCGGGTAGCCACGGTAGTTATTACCCTACACAAACTCGTGTAGGTTGTCCCGTGTAGACCTACACGAGCCATATAGGTGGCATAGCGTGTAATTTGACATGTGACAGCTTTGTAAGGTCGATTAACAATCATATATGCAACATGTTGGAATTTTAGTAATATTGGCTTGTATATAAATATGCATATTCATATTATGCTATTTATAAATTAAACCTATTAGTTAAACTTTAGGCTAATTATGAAACAAGAAATAAACTCAAAGGGCATAAAGTGAATATGTATATTTGTTTAATTCTTTTGATCAACAGTTTTTGTGGGATGAGAAATCAATTCTCATAATAAATCTACAGAGAAAATAGAAAACTCTCTCAAGGCACAAAAACTTCACCAATTCAATTCAGGTTCTTGTTTCTACTTCTTGATCTTATCCGATTAAATCAATTGTAAGTGCACAAATGGTTTAATCTGAAAGAGTAATCGATTTCAAGAACATCCTGGTGATGTAATTTCAATTTCAAGTTCTTTATCAAATTAGGGTTTGATAATTTGATAATATTTTCCCTTCTTAATTTCTCCAAAGATTAAACCATATGTTTGATTTAGTACTAATTATTGTGAAGTACTGTTATCGTTTTCAATCTTGTGGATAATTGAAATTGTTTTCAATTGGATCGATATTCAAATTGTTACGTAAATCCAATTCCGTTTGACTACTTGTTGAATTCTGTGAATTATTAAAATGATTTGTGATAATGGATCGGAAGTACGTTGTTAGTGGTATATTGGTTGAACCAAAGTTTCATTTACATTATTTTAACAATTCAAGTTTCAAAACAAATAATAACAATAGTAAATCGATTCAATTTAGTGGGTTTTTATTGAACCAAATATTGATTCTTCAGTGAGTTATATACAATAATAAATCGTTTTCTTTAGTGGATTAAATTGAATCAAAGAATGACTTTTTAAAATGTATTATGAATTCAATTCAGATGGCTACTGGGGAATCGATTAAGGATATGTCTAGCAAGTTCTCAAAACTTGAAAAATTTGAGGGGCAAGACTTTAGAAGATGAAGAAAAAAATGTCTTTTCTCTTAACAACTTTGAAAGTTGTGTATGTCTTGACCACTCCAATGCCTGAGGTAACTGAAGAGGAAACTCTTGATCAACAGAGAAGGCGATTGAAGTGGAAAAATGATGACTACATATGTCGTGGGCATATTTTAAATGAGATGTGTGATGCACTCTTTGATGTATATCAAAATGTTGAGTCTGCCAAGGATTTGTGGGATTCTTTGGAAACCAAATATATGACAGAAGATGCATCTAGTAAAAAAGTTTCTTGTAAGTAACTTTAATTCTTACAAGATGGATGATAATAGGCCAATTATGGATCAATTTAATGAGCTGCAACATATTCTTAGCCAATTTGAACAACATAAGATGCACATGGATGAGTCAATTGCAGTCTCTAGCATCATTGACAAATTGCCCCCATTATGAAAGGACTTTAAACATACCTTGAAACACCAAAAAGAGGAGTTAAGTTTGGTTCAATTGGGTAGCCATATTAGGATTGAAGAATCTCTTAGGATTCAAGAATCTGGAAAATTGAAAGGAAAAATTGAAACGGGTCAAAACTCGGTTAACTTGGTTGAAAAAGATGGTAAGTTCAGGAAAGGAAATCAATTCAATGAAAAGAAAAGGAAGGCAAAAGATGGCTATCAAAAACCAAATAAGAAGCTTAATGAAGGATGCTGGAGATGTGGTAAGATGGGTCACAAGTAAAAGGATTCTCGCGTGAAGCTACCAAGTGGAAACAAGGGTTCAAGTGGAGCCGGTCCAAGTGGTTCGACGAATCCACCACCTCAACAAGGTAAGTTGTCTAATTCATCTTTAGATTCAATGAATTTGATTGAATGTGAGTCTAATAATCCAACTCAAACACACCAAAATATGAATTTGTTACAGACTAAAATTTTTCAAGAAAATGGATTAGAAAATAATAAAGGTGAAGTAATGTTTGGGGCCCAAGAAACTTCGGCCCAAGTGCCCTCGGTTCTAATTAAGTCAAAGGTTGTTGGGCTTAAGTCCATTATTGATAGCACTAAGGCTATTGCTGAATCATTGACGGTGACCGTTAATAATTCGAAAAAGTGTTCGAATATAAAATTGAATAAAGTTGAACACATTTCACTAATTGCTGAATCATTCTATGTACAGGATGATTTGACAGCTTGGTGGGTAGCCTCGGGTGCTACAAGCCATGTTTGCAAGGATTCAAAATAGTTCGTGGAACTGGAATTAATTAAAGATGGATCTGTGCTAAAGATGGGGAATGTATCAACCGAGCCTATCAAAGGGATTGGAAAAGTCAAACTTTTATTTACTTCTGAGAAACAATTAATGTTAGATAATGTGTTGTATGTACCGGGGATTCGAAAGCATCTTATATCCGGAATTGTGTTAAGTAGTCATGGGTTTAGACAAGTAATATAGTCGGATAAGTTTGTGTTGTCAAAACATGGTGTGTTTGTTGGATTTGGTTATCTATCTAGTGGTATGTTTAAACTTAATATTCATGTTCCATTTGATAATGAATCTATTTACATGACATCTTCATATAATAATAAAGTAGATTCTATATCTAACTTGTGGCATGCTAGATTAGGACATATTAACTATTCTAGAATGCAAGACATGGCAAAAATAAGTGTAATACCCGGTTTTGATATGACCAATAATAAATGTCATACTTGTCGGTTGACAAAAATAACAAGAAAACCTTTTAAAGATGTAAAAAGGGATTCTCGGGTATTGGATCTCATTCATTCTGATTTATGTAATTTTCATAGCACACCATCATTAGGAAATAATAAATATGTAATCACATTTATCGATGATGCAACTAGATATTGTTATGTCTATTTATTACATGCAAAAGATGAGGCTATTGATAAATTTAAAATTTATAAACAAGAGGTTGAACTGTTTTATGGTGATCTAATTAAGACCCTCAGAACAGATCGAGGAGGTGAGTATTATGATCCGATGTATTTTCAGTCCACTGGAATCATACATCAGACCACAGCACCGTATACACCTCAACAAAATGGTGTGGCAGAAAGAAAGAATAGAACTTTAAAAGAAATGGTCAATTCTTTGTTATCATATCCGGTTTGAGTGATGGGTTTTGGGGAGATGCTATGCTGACTGCATGTTATTTATTAAATAGAACTCCCAATAAGAAAAGCCAAATAACTCTGTATGAGTTATGGAAGAAAAGATCTCCAAATCTGCACTATCTTCGAGTTTGGGGATGTAGGGCAATTGTACGCCTTACTGATCCTAAAAAGAAGAATCTAGGTGAGAAAGGCATAGATTGCATCTTTATTGGATATGCTAAGAACTCAAAAGCATATAGGCTCTATGTAATAGAACCAAATGATTCAGTGTCTATTAATACTGTGATTGAATCTAGAGATGCTATCTTTGATGAGGAAAGATTTACATCAGTACCTAGACCTATTGATGTGGGTCAACTCTCACGAAGTAGGATTAGCGATTCTACTGATAATACAGTTCTTCCTCCTGAGCCTAGAACAAGTACTAGATCTAGAAAGGTAAAGTCATTTGGAGATGACTTTCAACTATATTTAGTAAAAGGTTCAAGAGATGAAATCAGACATCAATATCAATATTGTTTCATAGTAGAGGAAGATCCAAAGACTTATGGTGAAGCTATGGCTTCAAGAGATGCAAATTTTTGGAAGGAAGCTGTAGAAGATGAAATCGATTCCATCATACACAATAAACTTGGAAACTTACTGATTTGCCTCCAGGGTGTAAACCTCTGGGGTGTAAATGGATTTTCAAGAAGAAGGTAAAGGTAGATGGGTGTATAGATAAGTATAAAGCCCGTTTGGTCATACAAGGCTTTAGTCAAAAAGAAGGGATAGACTTCTTTGACACTTATGCTCCAGTTGCAAGATTATTGTTAACTCTAGCAGCTATACATAATCTTATAATTCATCAAATGGATGTTAAAATTGCTTTCTTAAATGGTGAATTAGATGAAGAAATATATATGAAACAGCCTGAAGGTTTTGTTATGCCTGGACAAGAGCATAAAGTCTGTAAGCTGATCAAGTTTCTTTATGGCTTAAAACAAGCTCCTAAACAATGGCATCAAAAGTTTGATGAAGTTGTACTGTCAGATGGTTTTATTCTAAACCAAGTTGATAAGTGTGTTTACAGTAAATTTGATTCTTCTGGAAAAGGAGTCATAATTTGTTTGTATGTTGATGACATGCTGATCTTTGGTACAGATCAAGGACAAGTTGATAAAACTAAGGAGTTTTTATCATCAAGATTCACCATGAAAGATATGGGGAGGCGGAAGTAATTCTTGGAATAAGAATAACCCGAGGTAGCAATGGAATTACTATCTCTCAATCATATTACATTGAGAAGATATTAAATAAATTCAATTGTTTGAATTCCTCTTCGGTTAGAACTCCTATAGATCCTACTATTAAGCTTATGCCAAATCAAGGAAATCCTATTGCTCAGTTGGATTATGCCAAGGCAATAGGATGTTTGATGTATGCTATGGTTAGTACAAGACCTGATATATCATATGCAGTGGGAAGATTGAGCAGGTACACAAGTAATCCAAGCTCACATCACTGGCAAGCAATAAATAGACTGTTTAAGTACCTAAAAGGAACCATGAACTATGGTTTATGTTATTCAGGTTCACCACCTATTCTGCAAGGGTTTTCAGATACAAGTTGGATAACGAATTTAGAAGATCATTCGTCTACTAGTGGATGGGTATTTCAACTAGGTGGAGGTGTAATTTCTTGGGATTCTAAAAAGCAAACTTGCATTACAAACTCTACAATGGAGTCTGAGTTTGTAGCATTAGCTTCAGCCGGAAAAGAAGCTGAATGGTTAAGAAATTTGTTGTATGAAATTCCATTATGGCCTAAACCTATTTCACTTATTTCTATAAGGTGTGATAGTGCTGCTACACTGGCTAAGGCATATAGTCAAGTATATAATGGAAAATCTAGACACTTAGGTGTAAGACATGACATGGTTAGGGAATTAATCATGAGTGGAATAATATCTATTGAGTTTATAAAATCTCAACACAACATGGCTGATCATTTAACCAAAGGGTTAAGAAGAGATCTCGTGAATAAATCAGCCATAGGGATGGGTCTGAAGTCCATTTCTTAGTATTTCATGTTAAGATACCCAATTCCCATTTAATACAACGTTAAATGCTGAATTCATTGTGGAAGGCTTTTCATGATATATTGGAACACAACATAACATCCCAAGGTATGTGTTTAGACTGCAAGATAAAGAAGGTTGAAACATAATTTCTTAATAGTTCTTTGGTAAATTGCATTTGCAGGTGCAAGATGAGAACTACCTATAAGGGTATGAAGTTTAGCTGCTTCAAGAAGCTTGGACTTGGCTTTGATATACTCTTTGAAGGATGGGACATAGGCTAGTAAAACATTATGTCAAGTTATAACTAGAGAATTGTGAATTTATGTGTGTATTACCTTCAAGTATTCAGATGAATAAAATAGGTTCAATCATTGCGACACCTTGATATTCGAATATTTGGATCGCGTAATATACTAATGTGAAATTCAATCCGTAGGACATTTCATTTATGCATAAGTTTGATTATGGTGAAGTTTGCTTATATTGATCATGAATATTACTAAAATGGGGGAGGATTGTTGGAATTTTAGTAATATTGGTTTGTATATAAATATGCATATTCATATTATGCTATTTATAAATTAAACCTATTAGTTAAACTTTAGACTAATTATGAAACATGGAATAAACTCAAAGGGCATAAAATGAATATGTATATTTGTTTAATTCTTTTGATCGACAGTTTTTGTGGGATGAAAATCAATTCTCATAATAAATCTACGGAGGAAAATAGAAAACTCTCTTAAGGCACAGAAACTTCACCAATTCAATTCAGGTTCTTGTTTTTACTTCTTGATCTTATCCGATTAAATTAATTGTAAGTGTACAAATGGTTTAATCTGAAAGAGTAATCAATTTAAAAACATTCTGATGATTTAATTTTAATTTTAAGTTTTTTTATCAAATTAGAGTTTGATAATTTGATAATATTTTCCCTCCTAATTTCTACCAACATGTCTTTTTACAAAAACCCCTTTAATTTTTTATACCTTAATTCATATATTGTTCAAGTCTTACGCAGCGACAAAGATCTGAAAACGACTGAAATCCTAAGCTTATACTCAACCACTAAATTATTCTCTTTCTCAAATCTGACACCCACAAATTTTGTATTCATCAATCATCATCATCATCAAACCTACCTGATTGATAGTGGCATCCTTCTCATCGTCATCATCTTCCACACAACAACCGTAACATCTTCACATTGAAACATACGTCTTGAATATACGATTTGATTCGATACCTATCATTTTGATCCACAAATTTGTGTATAATTGAGTTTCATGTCATCTACTGTTTAGCGCGCTATACCATTCCAATGATTCCGGTAGGAAATCGGTCACTGGTTTTCAATTCAGGGCTCTGGATTAACTTTATTGAAGCCAAATCGACGAAGGTAGGGTTTGTGAACTTTCCGACGACGACGGTCGATTACGGTCGGAAGTTGATGTCAACGTTAAAAACTAGTAGTGAAATCAATTCGAACGAAACTGGTGTTATCAACAGTTCGGATGATTCAAGAGGTACTAATTACTAAATGATGTGAGTTGTAAGGTTGATTTTGTGAATATTCTGTGACGATTTGTTGAAAATTAGGTTTGATTCGTCATGATGTATCAACAAATGGAAGGGGATCCACGAATATTGTTTGGCACAAATGTTCTGTGGAGAAAAGTGATAGACAAGAGTTGCTTCAACAAAAAGGTTGTGTCATTTGGATTACTGGCCTAAGTGGTTCAGGTTAGTTGGCCTAAGTGGTTCAGGTTAGTTAATATTTTGTGTTCGTGGTGGTTAAGTGATATACTCTACATGTGGTGATTTTAGAAGTATAGCTGGTGTAGAGTAGATAGTGTGTGTTCGCCGGGCAAAAAACTAATGTTAATATTTTGTAGAAATATTCAAGTTATTTGCATCATCATGTCTTTGTAGATTTGAATGTTTGGTGGATTGTTCATGCTTGTATACAGTCATCAATATGCATATGAATTGAAGTATGCATCATTGAATCGTATGAATGTAATTCAGGTAAGAGCACATTGGCTTGTGCACTAACACGAGCCTTGCATTCTCACGGGAAGCTTGCATACGTCCTTGATGGTGATAACGTTAGGCATGGTCTTAACAGTGATCTTACTTTTCGAGCAGAAGACCGTGCTGAGAATATAAGAAGAATCGGTGGGTTCAATTCAGTCCATAGCTCTTTATAGTACTCGGGTTTGCTGTACGATTGTATACTTATAATGGAATTTTAGGAGAAGTTGCAAAGTTGTTCTCTGATGCTGGAGTTATCTGCATTGCCAGTGTGATAGCCCCCTACAGAAAAGATCGTGATGCTTGTCGGTCCATACTTCCAGAGGGAGATTTCATTGAGGTTGGTTCTACTTGTATCTGTAAAAATTTTGAGCTTTGCTGATTATTTAGTTTGCATTTTCGTGACGATTCATATGACATGTGATTGATAGGTTTTCATGGATATACCTTTATGTGTTTGCGAGGCTAGGGATCCAAAGGGTTTATACAAGCTTGCACGTGCTGGAAAGATCAAAGGTGAGTTATGGTCACTGGTCAAGATCCAAGCTTATTACATGACTTCATTATGTTGGCTAATTTTCTGTTTTAGTGAACTTTTCTCGGTAGGGTTGGGGTGGTTACTTCAGTTTTCTGTCTTTTGTTATATGTTTTTTAGTATAAACTGTGGGATTATGTTTATACCATCATCTTTGCAGATTTTACTGGGGTTGATGACCCATATGAGCCGCCACCAAACTCTGAGGTATGCTTACGTCTAAAAATTAGATGTGTTGGGGATTTAAAGTAGTTTTGAACTTGAGCAATCACGATGAGTCTTCGTGTTTTTCTAAAAGTTGAAATCTTTGGTGTAGTCCTTGAAAACCATTCATGTTGGAAAAATTGAAGTATGTGATTGATCAAGTATGTAATTTGAAATGTGCAGATAGTTATACAACAGGAAGGGGAAGTGTGTCCTCCACCTGAGGTTATGGCTGAGAAAGTGATATCTTACCTGGATGCAAAAGGGTATTTGCAGGCATGATCCTGGAAGCACCCTCATGTGTATGTATGTATATGCTACAAACACAAACTCTTAATGAATTGTCGTGTCTCCAGGAAATAACTCATTTCCTGGTTCTTTTAACTCAATAATTTCAGTTAACCAAGCGGTTAATTGCTACCAAATGTCCTATGTTACATGCCTCGGCCCCCCAGGTTGGTTAGTTATAAGTAATTGTTGTGTATGGCTAGATAAAGAATAAAGATTACGATTTAGCAATGTTATATACTTTTTTACTTTAACTGGTGTTATAATTAATTGTGGTAGATGCTTATGGGTTATTGTTCCTTCATACCTTCGCATATAGCGAGCATTTGTAATGTCAGACCCCTTATACCAATTAACACTCTTTGTTGATGGTTTTTGTTTTCTGTGACTTGGGTCCTGGAATTACCCTCCTCTCATCTGTAGCCGATGTGCTCATAACATACCTTTGGATATGTTTGTTTGGTACATATGACTCGCAATTAATACCTAAAATCTGTTCTAAAAAGAATCATTATGATCAGAGTAAGAACACAAGGCATCAGAGAGGGGAATACAAAACTGCCGCATCTTTAATAAATCTAATCTTTACTTAACTGCATTTGTCTAGCGATAGCAGGCAACCATCTTTCCCCGCGAACTTTTTTCAACTCTGCAACTCTCTCTTCCTCTCTTTTGGCTTTTGCTTTTGCAGCTGCATCTCTTGCTTCTAACTTAGCCAAAGACCTTTCACATGCTTCCTTAGCTGAACATATTATATCGTCTCCATCAACAACCACCGATTTCAGTTGCTTCCTAAACTGCAAAAAGAATTAAAAATCAACAAAAAATATAACAGTTGCATACTGCAAATAATTCAATAAGTCAAGTTAAACCTTTCTAGATTTCTCATCAATCTCCACATTAGGAACTATTCTTGGTCGTTTTAGCGGCCCTTGAAGTTCATCTGGTACAACAAAACCACAAACTTATATTTGGAGCTGTATAAATAAACTTAGGGATTTGGTTAAATTATGAGCATTCAATCAGCTTACCGACTTGATCAAACAGTATGCCGGGCGGGGCATCTCTAAACAGTCTAACACCACCTCCATTTACGATGGAATGGTTTTCTGCAACTTCTGTGGGTTCTTGTCTCACCACCTGTAAGCTTTTCTCTAATATGTCATCCAATAACTTCTGTGCCTGTTGCCATTTGCAAACAATTAGCATCAAATTACGTGGGCTAAGATATTATGTCATAAATAGATAGTGGTCACAAACTCACGATGTGAGTTCAAACGAGAATCAAACTAAAGAAACAACTTTTTAGTATGAGGCGGTATGGGACATGTTTTGCTTTTTCAATCTAGGTCTCATACATGAAGGTAAAATGTATCACACAGTCATCGGGTACCTGTTACTCATCACATATTAGGTTGGAATCTCCACAGGCATCAGGTATATACGTTTATTATCCTATGTGGTTAGAAATTATCCATTGACCCATTGTGATTTTCCATTACACGAAAGCAATATTAAAGTTTCACAAAAACCAACTCGAAATATAAAATGCTCAACCACGCTTCTAGCAAATCTACATTTCTAATACTTTTAAGTTTCTAACAACTTCATTATGCAAATTATTATATTATAATTTTTAAGATTATACAATATACAACTACGTGCGGGTAAAGGGGTATGAGAGAGAATCACCTAATTTCATACCATTCCAAACTCATGCAAATTCTTAAAATTAGTCACATACTAAATACGATTCCTTCTACCCGTCCCAAATGTTTTTGGGTTCTTCCGTTCCTTAACTTTTAGCCGGATCACGAAATAGACAAACGAATGAACAAGTAGCCATTCATGCTATTCTAACAACACATGAGAGAATCCCAACCGAAATAACTAACTAACTAACTAACGATTCTCATTTAGCTAAGATATCTTTTTAACATCTTTCAAATATACAATAGCCAGTAACCAAAACATGCGCAAATTCACTGGAGATGGTAGGAGTGCACTAGTGTCTTAACTATGTGAAAACTTTACCGTATAACTGATGTTAGATTCAGGTTCAATAGTATCATCACACCAATCAAAACTATTGCAAACCCTAAATAGATTACCTACAGAAGCAAAGAAGAAATAGATCCCGAGGAATCCATTGAAACTAGCACAAATTCAACCATGTAATTGGGCGTAAACGTTAAACGAAAACAACAAAACGATAACGCAATACATGGATCACGAACATCTAATTGTAAGTAATTGATAATAAACTAGAATCCGATGAAGAAATACCTTGATTTGGTAGAGTTTGATGTTCTTCACGTCCGCTTTATTTTCCCTATTAGGAGAACCGACGGAGCTAGTGGCTGTCCGGTTGACCACCGTGGAACGGCTGGAAGGAGCGGTGGTTGCGACGGAGTTTATGGCGGCTCTCCACTCAGCGTCGCCGTCTTCCTCCCCACTGCTGCTAGAATCGCCACCCATTTCGGCGGAGCAATGTTGTCTTGCACAATAGTTGTTTAAACTTTCAGTTTTCAGGGGGCCGTGGGTTTGGGCTTGCTTTAAACTTTAAAGTATATATGAAGCCCAACAAATTTCATGTTTGGTCTTCTGGTTAGTGACTGTTGATTAATGATTATCGAATAAGATTTTACTAAATACAAAGCTCAAAAACTTGGTTAGAAACATTAAAGTGATACTCACTTAAATACAAGGATGGTGCATGTGGCGTGTTCGTATTACAATTACGGTATTTAGTTTTGAAAAATTACGCTACTGGGCTTTTACTCTTTCCTAAACCGTAACACCTCATCAGTTGGTGCCATCAACTCATACTATTTTATGACTTCATGTCAACCAAACGGTAGCTTGGATTCTCATCATATCTCTTCAAAGGAAGTTGTTTGTTGACTTGGTCAATTAGGTATAATATTGGCAGGTACAATGGCTCTTGAGTCTTGAATGTATCCTAACATGCAAAGCTGACAAGGTATTAGAGGTCCTTACTTGGATGAGCGTTAAGGTTTGTGTTAATTTTTGTCAAAATGACCATAACACACTTTGTAATATTAAAACCTATCGTCTCTTCAACTCAAAACCTAAAACACACACCACCACCCTCCTTTGACAGTTGTCGCCATCACAAGCCCGCCCCTATGACCACCCGCAACGCTTGAAAGTCGAACGAAAAGACGAGGAGATGTGTGGTTGGGGACCTAAACCAATTGATTTGCCGGCAAGAACCCCTCCGCTAGTAAGGCTAAGCGGAATTAGGAAGAAAAAAATATTATTATTATATTATATTTTTAATACATACAATTAATATCGAATGGGTTTATCATTTAGCAGGAAATTTCCACACTAACATAAGATCATCCACTCCAAGATTTTCACTTATTTTCTCGTATCTAACACTAAAGGTACTCATCAAACCCGGGTTCAACCTTGTTTGGACCCAATACAATCCACCAGTTTCAAACCGGATTCCCCCTTCTAGTAGCTAACCGGGGTCTCTCCAACCCGGCCCGACCCCGACTCGGTTCAAACTTGATTTTTTGTTTACCATTTTGCCCTTGTTTTGTCCTTTTGAAATCAGGTTGGACCCCACCTGAAACCCGATAAAGCCCGGTTTTGATTTATTTGACCATAAAAGCAATCCGGTTTGTGCACCTCTATCCAACAGCGCTATGAATGGGCTGATGTCAAAATGGGCCGGATCTTCGACGTATTTTCCCACATACCGTAAGGCGGCAATCGGATACATCAGCGACCACCGTATCAGATCTACCTCCCGATATCATTTCTCCATTATCAAACAGGAAAGAGACCTCTGTTATCACTATTTTCAATCACTATTCCCGCGAACTCTCACCGAAACCCTAATTCTCTGCAAGTTACAAGTTTTCAAAAAACATGGGGAAGAAACAACACAGCAAAGATCGTATGTTCATTACGAAGACGGAGTGGGCCACCGAGTGGGGCGGTGCGAAGTCTAAAGAACTACGAACGCCGTTTAAACGTCTTCCGTTTTATTGCTGCGCGTAAGGTCCTTTTTCCTTAATTGGAATTCATGTGTTGTTAGCGTATGTAGTTTGAATATTGATTTGAATGCAATTTGCAGGCTGACGTTTACTCCGTTTGAAGACGCAGTGTGCACCGAGGATGGCAGTGTGTTTGATATTACGTGAGTGTTTTCTGTCTTAGATGCTTCTGTGATTTTATTTCAGAAAATGCTTTTGGGGACTTTGGTTTTAGTTTGTTAGAACTAAACTGTTATATGTTTAGCACAGCCTGTTATAAGTTTTATTTTATAATTGATGAAGTTAAGAATTTATTAGTTATCAATTGAATGGTAGGGTTGTAAGCTATTCATGTTTGGTGGTATGAAGCTTTGAAATTTGAAGTGTTTTAATCTGATCTGCATTAGCTCATGAACTCAATAGGAAGCCCCTTTGTTCCGATAAGTTCCTATTTTGATTTGGGGGTGGGGAGTCATAGAACACTTGAGACTTGAGAGTAAGATATGTTTTTCAAAAATCCTGATAGGTTCATTGTTTCAAGACCCATGGTTATCTTTTTACTGTCATAGCTTGTGGCAAAGAACAGTTATTTGAATAGTTTAGGTTCTATCTTGTACAATGTCTTCTTTGCTGGTGTTTGGTATGCTGCTTGTTTTACTTTTTAGTTGTTGTAGTCTTGTAGACTTTGAGCTTATTTATTAATTTTATGCTGTAGGCACATAATTCCCTACATAAGGAAATATGGAAAGCATCCTGTTTCCGGAGCTCCTCTCAAACAAGAAGATCTCATTCCTCTAACGTTTCACAAGAACTCTGAAGGTAACTTCATCTGTCCTATTCTCATATGCACGTTTGTCCCTACCCGATGCACCAGCTGTCTTGCAACTCTATTATCATTTTATTCTAAGTGATGTACATTTAGGACACACTATCATTTTATTCTTAGTGATGTACATTTAGGACACACTGACACAGTGTGTTTTCTCACATGGTTTTAAAAGCACACCTGAGGTGTGAGGCAATTGAGGCGATCGGAAAGACGCCTCAGGTGGAGGGTTTGGAGGTGGTGCTTGTTGCACATGTTGGTCAAACTTTGTCAAATTTAGGGTCTGGATGAGTCTAATGAGTAAAAAAAACAAATAGGATGAAGAGGCTTTGAATGGTTTATGTAATGAAGAAGGCTGATATGTAAAAGGGACGAGGGAGTAGCAGCTTCCGGTTGTACATAGAGCAACACCTCGCATACGTAAAGTTCTAGCCTCGCATCTCGGAGCAGCTGACACTTTTTAAAACCAAGGTCTATCATAATGAGGAATGACGGCTAGTTTAGGAGTTTACACCATTGCAGGGTCTTTCCTTGTATGTCTTTCTGTTGACATTTATTTTGGATTTTTCAGAACATTTTAACATACTAGTTCTTGCGCAATGTAAAGAACTGTAGATATTGTTATCATTTTCCACAAAATCCTTCCATACTTGCAAAGATCTAGCTGTTAGCAGTTCTTTAATTTTCACTGAAATATGTAGTACACTCATGGATGCCCAAATTCCAAAGGTTTTTTTTTTTTTTTTTTTTTTTAAACTTCTTGAAATCTAATTCTGTTTTGTAGGAGAGTATCATTGCCCAGTGTTGAACAAGGTGTTTACAGAGTTCACACATATTGTCGCAGTAAAGACTACCGGAAATGTGTTCTCTTATGAGGTTTATATCTGTTTAATCATTAATAATATATTATCTTATGAACAATTTTTTCTCATAACAAATGCATCCATCTCCATATCTTGCACAGGCTATCAAAGAATTGAACCTCAAAACAAAGAACTGGAAAGAGCTTCTAACTGATGAACCCTTTAAAAGAGAAGACATCATTACTATTCAGGTAATGCAGTTCTTACTTGTCTGTAATGTAATACTTAAGTATGTGGTTTTTCTTATATGTGTATACCTTTGTAGAATCCGAATGCAATTGATAGCAAAGCTCTGGTGAATTTTGACCATGTGAAGAAAAACTTGAAAGTTGATGATGAAGGTAATAGTAATTTCTTTACTAATCCAGATATGATGTTTTTATTTTCACGTTGGTAATAGTCAAAGGAATTTTGAATTTCTATTTTAGAAAATATGAGTGATCCAACCTACAACATAAATGTGAGAGGTGATATAAAGCAGATGCTAAAGGAGCTTAAAACAGAGAAGGGACGGGAACTTGCATTACATGGTGGTGGTGGAAGCAAGGCTCAGAATGAAAGAGCTGCTGCACTTGCTACCATTTTAGCTGCTAGAGAACGCATTAAAGATAATCCTGAATCAAAAAGTGAAGGTAAATCTCAACAACAGGCTTTCAGTATTGTTGATGCTGCATCTGCTTCCGTTCATGGAAGAAGTGCTGCTGCTGCTAAGGCAGCTTCAAGTGATAAACTGCTGCTCGAATTGCCATGCATATGTCTGGTGATAGGACACCTGTAAATGCTAAGATGGTTGGTTTTCCTTTTAATTCTATAGATGACCTTAAAACTTTTATCTGTGAGCATATGATTGCTTCATGTATAATCTTTTTGAGTTGTTGAGTGCTTATTTTATAGGTAAAGAGTCGTTACACAAGTGGTGCAACATCTAGATCTTTTACATCTACATCATATGATCCAGTCACAAAGAATGAGTTTGAGTATGTGAAAGTTGAGAAAAATCCAAAGAAAAAAGGTTATGTTCAGCTGCATACTAGCCATGGTGATCTAAATATAGAACTACATTGTGATATAACTCCAAGAGCATGCGAAAATTTTATCACTCTCTGTGAACGCGGCTACTACAGCGGAGTAGTTTTTCACAGAAACATACGGTACTTCATTTTCTAATTTGGTGTTATCTTGTGTTTTAATTCAAGTTCTTTTACATTGTTGCCCGTAATTTGCAGGAACTTTATGATACAAGGTGGTGATCCAACTGGGACTGGTAAAGGAGGTGAATCTATATGGGGAAAGCCCTTTAAAGATGAAGTAAACTCGAAATTGCTTCATTCTGGGAGAGGGGTTGTTAGCATGGCAAATAGCGGACCGCACACTAATGGCTCACAATTTTTTATCTTGTACAAGTCTGCAAATCATCTAAATTTCAAGCATACGGTTTTTGGTGGAGTTGTAGGAGGCTTAACAACTTTGTCAGTGATGGAGAAGGTACCTGTTGATGATGCTGATCGACCTCTGGTTAGTCTTGCCCTCTACTTTTTTCACCTTATTCTTTATTATTTGATTGACAATTGGTTTCCGTTTTGCCCTTTATTTCATTAAAATGAACTAGCTTGAAATTAACTCAAAATGACAAACAGAAGGTTGTCATGAGGATCTCTTATGATGAAACTTGTTACATAGATACATGCTACAAAAAATAGCACTTACAATAACCATAGCTAATTAGCTATTTTATTCCTGAAGGGTCTATCTGCATTCAGCCATCACAAAAGTTATTTTGTCATGCATGTAGCTCTCACCTATTGTATTCAATCAAGTAATTGCTAATTTTAAGTGATCCGACAAATCGACAATGAAATATGCAAGAAGCTTCTGTGGCTTGTTTAGCCTGCTCTAATAAACATTCTTTTTATGATTTTTCTTACGAGTAATGATGGGAATTTTGGCCATGGTCATAAACTTGGGTCAATTTGTCTTTATTATCTATTAACTGCTTGGGCCCGATTGGGCGTTTCTAGCATTTAAATGTGTAAAAATGTGCCGATTTGGATAACAGTGAAATCCTACAATTGGTCATCCGGTTCTATGTTTGCCCAGCACTCCTCAAATCCAACTTAACACTGTTCTTCTTTGGTATTAAGATTAGAATTGTGAAAATGTAAAGGAAGATGTGGGAAAACAGTTGAGGGCTGATGTAGATTATGGGATTTCTTTTGGTTGGATGTGTGTGTGGAAGAGCAAGTGAATGCCAAATTCTGTGGTTTTTATCATGTGGGTTACGGAATTCCTTTTGGTAGGAACCAGCAGCCGCAGTAAACGAGTTAAAGTAAATTTGGTACTAATTACTAGAAATAGTTGCAATCTTGGTAATGTGATATTTATTATACTTGCATTTAATAACATATTAGTTTTTAGTTAATGATATTCACAAGAAACTAAAATAAGTAGAAATTAGCTGGTTGACCTGAGCAACCCAATCCAGCACTCAGTTGATCTGATTATAAATCGGCTTATTCTGACCTGTAACCAAGCTCATCCGTTTCGCCACCTCTACCGACGAACATTATTTTTGCATACTAGTAAATCTCTGTTTAATGTTTAGACTTGGTTCATAATTTGTTTCCAAGATTCAGAAATATCCTTCAAGCCAATGTTTTAAAGCTAAAAATAATCAATCTTCTTTATTTTATCCAGTTTAACATATTTTATATCATGTTCATGTTTTGGCACTTGTGCAGGAAGAGATAAAGATTATTAGTGTATCGGTGTTTGTGAATCCTTACTCCGAACCAGATGAAGAAGAAGAGGAAGAAAAGAAGAATGAGATCGTCGAGGATGAAGAAAACGTTAGTGTCTTCGTGACTGTATAAAGATCTGATCTTTTTTCTTTCTTTTTCTAAATTTAGGTTTCTAATAAATATTCATGTTTTTGGTGGACAAGTTCAGGAGAAGATTGGATCATGGTATAGCAATCCCGGGACCGGAGCCAAAGCAGAACCTTCAGGTGGTGTTGGTGTTGGTAAATACCTGAAAGCAAGGACCGCTAAGGTTGACACAACCCCTGCACCTGATGGTAGTAATGCTGTAAAGAAGAAAAGAAAGTTGGGTGTAACAACACAAGAACTCAAAGATTTTTCTGCCTGGTAACACGTTTCATTCCGGTTGGATCCATCTCCATTTTTCAACTAGCATGGACAGAACTAAAGGGGTACCTTTCTAGACAACCAATTCCCTATTAATAGAGTATCCAAGATGGTTGTTTTCTTGTAGTTTGACTCCCAAATTGTCATCTGTAGGATACATTTGAAAATTTTATATTGTCCCGAGAAGGAATGAAAATTGGCCGGGTGATGGGTTTTAGTAATCCCTTCCCATGCTCTTATACTTGATTGTGTCGCATTACTGATCTCATACTTATCATGTATATCTGTTTATGATCTTATGTAATTAAAATTTCTTGTTGGAAGTCTCATCTCTCAATCCCTGATCTTAAGCTCATCATAAACCGACTTGAAATTCACATCATCTCAAAAATTTCTATATTATTAATACTTTTAAGTTTCTTCAAAATACTATCAGTTTTATTTTTAAGGCTATTTAGGACTAGCTTGGGGGATTTTAAAATGGAATATTGTTATTAACAAAAGAAATACAGTATATTCAGTTTTGATACTGCTAAACAAGTATGCGATTACTTGTAGGTAATCGGGTAGTTGTCATCTAATACCACTTGTTTTAAAACCATAAAAAGTTTTATAACTAATCTCTCTAATAATAAATTCATATTACTAGGTAATAAGTCAATATAAGGTGGTATATATATGTCATGTCATATTTGTTAGATGCCATTTTCATTTGTCTGTACTTTTAATTATATGACTGAATTGACATTTAAGTACCGAATCGAACCTTTTTTGACGTTGATTAAATGAAAAAAGAAATAAAAAGACCAACAATCAGACATGACATGCCACTTTATCCCTTCTTGACGTTTCATCCGTCCACTAGATTATATTATTATTAGAGTTAATTACACAAATGATTCTTGTGGTATGATTGTTTTTTAACTTTAGTCCCTAAGTATCATATGTTATAAGTTATTCTACTAATATGTCAAGTTATAATGAAATTGTGTCTAAAGTTGATAGAGATTAACCCTTTCTGTTAAGTGGGTGCATATTACCAAAGTACCCATAATTTTTTCTCTTCAAAGATTACCCTATCCATCCTTGACCTAACACGTCTTCTCCACCTCAACCCGCCACCACTATTGCCCCATCCCCAACCTACCACCACCACCGCCTCAACCCGCCACCACCACGCCCCATCCTCAACCTACCACCACCACCGCCTCAACCCGCCACCACCCCATCCTCGACCTACCACCATCGTTGCCTCAACCCTCAACCTGCCACCAACATCGTCTCCACCATCAACCTATCTTGCAGTCTCTCCTTCCACAACCTACAATTCTAGTCTTCACTTAATGTTTAAACACCTATTATTGAACCGTCAGCCAACCACCACCACCATCATTGTCTTCTTGCTTGATATTTAAACCACTGTTTGTTTATGTTTAAACCAAATAATCGCTTCAATCTAGTGGATTTCCTCTTTTAATCTCTTAACTTGTCTTTTATTCTTTCTGTTTGTTGGTGGTTACGTTGGCTGACGTTGGCGGAGCTGGTCAACGGTGCTGGTGGCGACGATGATGTTAATGATGAATTTAAGGAAGAAGTATTGTATGATGGTGGTTTGAAGATGGTGGGATGGTGGGATGGTGGTGTGAAGACTGAATCACAAAGGAGATTAAAGAGGGATTAAATTAAGGGGGTTTTGGTTATTTCAGGAAGTTAAAACGGAGAAGTGAACGTCCATCCATCTTGAGGACAATTTTGTTGTAATTTACATACTTAATGGGTAACTTATAATAAATGATACTTAGGGTCTAAACCCTAAAAAACAACCTTATTACATAGACCATTTGTGTAATTAACTCTTATTATTATCTAAATAATAATTCTATGTTTTGTTTTAGTAGCATTTTTCAAATGGCCCGACTCGGCTTAAAAAGATGTATAACTCTCTTTTTTTTATACATATGAAAAGAAAACGAAAAAGTTGGCTGCTGTTATAATATCACAATAATTAACACAAAATTAATGTTATAACCTTAAGAACTTTAAAGAGAATTGCAAAAACAAAAAGAACAAAAATGTATAACTTATGAAAGTGTATACAAGAGGTGCATCTTCTCCTCTACATTGAGGTGGTATTTATACTATAAAGATCAATCATTTTGGTAGACAAGTAAAACTATTTGGTAGATAAGTAACATAGTAAACTTATCTACAAGTTTGACAAATAGTTCATCCACTTGCTATGGTAATAATTCATAATACTCCATATTGGATGACACTTTTCAAACTTCAAGAGTTTAAGTACTGAAAACCTTGCTAAAGAAAAACCCAGTGAGAAAAAACCTTAGCTAAGGAAAAAAAAGTGCAGCTTATAACTCCCCCTCAAATTGTCTTCTGTAGATCATCACATTGTGTGTACGTGCCGCATGCCAATATCATAAACATGTTTTCTGAAAGTTGTTTTTGGAAGTGCCTTTGTGAAAAGATCAGCTGAATTATTGCTAGATTGAACGAATCTCATTTCAACTTGTTTATCTTTAATAAGGTATTGAGTGTATGAAAAGAATCTTGGTGGTATATGTTTTGTTCTGTCACTTTTGATATACCCTTCTTTTATTTGTGAGACACAAGCTGCATTATCTTCATAGATTGGTGTTGCATTTCTATCTTTCTCCAATCCACAAGAAGTTAATATAAGTTGTGTCATAGATCTTAACCATACACATTCTCTTGAAGCTTCATGTAGTGCAATGACTTCAACATAATTTGAGGATGTCGCAACGAGTGTTTGTTTCTGAGAACGCCATGAAATCGCAGTTCCTCCATTCTTAAATATGTATCCAGTTTGAGATTTTGCTTTACAGGGATCAGATAAATAACCTGCATCTGTATAACCAACCAACCCTTCTTTTGAATTATTAGGATAAAACAAGCTTAAATCAATAGTACCTCGAAGATATCGAAAAATATGTTTAATCCCATTCCAGTGCCTTTTAGTAGGGGGCTGAACTAAATCTTGCTAACAAATTAACTGCAAAAGAAATGTCAGGTCTCGTACAGTTAGTAAGATACATAAGAGCTCCAATTGCACTGAGATATGGTATCTCTGGACCAAGAACCTCTTCATTATCTTCACAAGGACGAAATGGATCATTATCAACATTAAGTGATCTAACAACCATCGGCGTGCTTAAAGGATTTGCTTTGTCCATATTGAAACGCTTTAAGAGTTTCTCAGTATAAGTCGACTGATGTACAAGTATTCCATTATGCATATGCTCAATCTGCAAACCAAGACAATATTTGGTTTTTTCAAGGTCTTTCATTTTAAATTGTTTCTTTAATAGAGTAATTGCTTCATTAATTTTCTTTTACGTCCCAATTATATTTAGATCATCAACATACACAGCTATGATCACATATCCTGATGTTGTCTTCTTAATAAAGATGCATGGACAAATAAGGTTACTTGTGTATCCTTTACTTATCAAATAATCACTCAAATGATTATACCACATCCTTCCAGATTGTTTGAGTACATACAATGATCATTGTAATTTGATGGAATACATTTCCTTAGGCTTTGAGCTTAATGATTCGGGGAATTTAAAATCTTCAGGAATTTTCATATAGATGTCACTATCTAGTGATCCTTACAAGTAAGTTGTGACAACAACCATAAGACGTATCTCTAAATTTCTAGAGACTGCTAAGCTGATTAAGTATCTAAAGTTTATTGCATCCATAACAGGGGAGTATGTTTCCTGATAATCAATCCCTGGCCTTTGTTAAAAACCTTGAGCTACAAATCTAGCTTTATACCTTGTAACTTCATTTTTCTCATTTCGTTTTTGTACAAAAACCCATTTATACCCTACAGGCTTTACGGTCATCAGAGTAATAACAATAGGTCCAATCGTTTGTTAAGCGAATCTAATTCAGTCTTTTTTAATAGTCACTAACTGATTTTGGTTCAGGATCATCATCTCCACTCATGATGTCACTTGCTACGGAATAAGAAATATTTCATCAATACCTTCCATTTCTCGATTCCATAAGATATGTGTGTAACCATAGTTAATTGACATTCTTTGTTATTTTCATCCAAATCCTCCTCATGAGAGGTTTGGTATTAGCGTTGCATCCAGATCATTCACTTTATTGTCAACTTCCTTTTCAGGAGTTTTTCTTTTTCGAGGATTTTTATCCTTGGAACCGATTAGTCTTCCTTGTTTTAAACGTCTTTGAGATTCATAAGCCATTATTTATCTATTTGCTTATTGGAATTCAACGCGAGCTGGAGCATTAGCAGCCGGTATATGAGATTTAGTAACTCTGTTTGTATCAGTAAATGCATCAGGTAATTGATTTGTAATTTCTTGCAAGTGTATTATCTTTTGAACCTCTGTCTCACATTGTTAGTTACTGGATCAAGATACAATAATGAAGGAACATACCGTGAGACATCATTTATTGTTTTTTCTTTTCTTCCCCTAATGCCGGGAAAACTGATTCGTTAAAGTGATAATCAGCAAAACGTGCTGTAAATACATCACCCGTTAAAGGTTCAAGATATCTTATGATGGAAGCTGATTCATATCAAAATATATTCCCAGCCTTTTTGAGGACCCATTTTTATACATTGTGGTGGTTTAATAGGGACATACACAGCACATCCAAAATTCTAGGTGGGGAAATGTTTGGCTCATTGCCAGAAACAAGTTGTAAAGGAGAGTATTTAAGATTTGCACTTGGTCTCCACGAATTAGTGATCCAGCATGAAGAATGCATGACCCCAAATAGACACATGGAGTTTATCCTCATTATTAATAGTCTAGCTATTAGTTGTAGACGTTTGATTAACGACTCAACTAAGCCATTTTGGTGGTACATGAGCAACAGGGTGTTCAACAATAATTTCTTACAGACATATAATCATAAAAGCATGTGATGTGAATTCACCAGCATTATCAAGTCTCACCCTTTAATGGTATAATCAGGAAAAAGTGCTCGTAATTTGATAATATGCAAGAAATTTCGTAAATGCTACATTACGAGTTGATAACAAAGAGACATGAGACCATCTACTTGATGCGTCTATCAAAACCATAAAGATTAAATGGCCCACATGGTGGATGAATTGGCCCACATATGTCTCCTTGAATTCTTTCAAGAAACAAAGGTGATTCATTTTCAATTTTCATAGGCGAAGGCCTCGTAATTAATTTCCCAAGAGAACAAGATGTACACAAGGAATTTTATTCGATTGTGGGATCTTTTGATATTTCAATGGATGCCCATGAGTGTTTTCAATTATTCTTCTCACCATTGTAGATCCTGGATGGCCTAATCTATTATGCCATAAGTTAAGTGTTTCAGGATCATAAAATTTTTCTTTAACTGCCATATATGCCTGAGGCACATTAATGTGTGTATAATGTAAACCAGACTGAAGCATTGGCAGTTTTTCTAAATATGATCTTTGCTTATGATATGCAAATATTTTTCACTATCAACAGTCCTTGACTGAGTATCATATCCGTTATGAATTAGTTTTTAAAACTCAACAGATTTCTTGTTGATTATGGGAAAGTAAAGCATTTTCTTATAAGCCTTGTACCATTTGGTAATGCTAATTAGCTTTTCCCGCTCCTTCTATCAAGTTTGTAGGTCCTGATATTGTATTAACGATTCCTTTGTTGGTTTAAGTTCATAAAAATATTCTTAGATTTTAATTATAGTGTGTGTGGCTCCACTATCGCTATACATATATCTGCTTCTTGTTGATCTTGCGCTCCAATGATATTCATTTTAATCTTGAAAGTATAAAAAAATAATAAGTGAATACGATGATATTGTTATATTTTAACAAGAACTTTATTTAATCGAAAGAAAACATTACATGAAGAAAAAACATAATTAAAGATAGGGAAAACACTTAATTGTTGCATATAACTATTGTGGTCAAGAAACATGTGTTTAGAGTCTTGTCAAAGTCTGTAGTGTTCAACTCAACGTTGAGATTATCAAAATTATCAACATGTTTACTTCCTTCTCTTTCCTTTTAAAAGAGGCTTGGTAGCCTCACATAAATGTGGAGCTGTACGACAAGCCTTTGACCAGTGGTTTGTGCTACCACATCTAAAACAGAAAGTGCCATTGTTTTCGAACCTACCAGCTTCATTTCCTTTGTGTTGGGTAAAAATTGTATTTTGTGAAGCGTGGTATTGATTGTTCTTGATTTCTACCACGGCCATATCCACGGCCACGACCACGTCCATGACTATAAAAGTTACCTCGGTAATTATAATTACCCTTGAAAGAATGGTTGCGACCATTAGGGTAACTTTATCAACAGAACCACGACGCAACCTCGTCTCCACTTTCCCAGAGTTTTAGTAGCAAAATTTAATTCTAGAATTGCTAATGATCCCGTGGACGAGCTTGATGATTTTTCATCAAAAGCTCATTATTTTTTTCTGTTGTGAGGAGAAATGAATTTAAATCAGAATATCTTTTAAACTTTTGCAACCTATATTGTTGTTGCAAGTTTATATTAATGCATGACATGTGGAGAAAGTTTTCTCCAAAATATCTTCTTGGTAACATTTGTCCGCAGAATCTGAGGGTCGAGCATATCCTGAACAAAGCAGAGATGTACTCGTTTACCGTTTGAAATCCTAGAACCTGAGATTGTTCCATTCATCTCTAGCAGTAGGAAGTAGAACTTCTCTTTGGTGATCAAATCTGCTTTTTAAATCTTTCCATAAAATATATGGATCTTTACAATTTGAATGTTCAAACTATAACATTTCATCAATATGCTTATGCAAAAAGACATCAGCTTTCGCTTTGTCTTGTTCCGAGCAAGCATTTCCCTCTTGTATAATTTTAAGAAACCCATGGATTTAAGATGTCTTTTTACATTAGCCGTCCATAGCATATAGTTTTCTCCATTGATATAAAGAGCTGGAAATTCGATTTTCGCAATGTTCGACATTTTTGTTTGCTAAACAAGAATTAAGCAAGTAGTAAGATAATTATTAGAATCCATATATATCAATAAGCATTGCGATACGATAACGGGGTAGAGCTATAAACAAATATAGAGATAAGAAAAGTTTAAATTCTTCAGGTGCTAGTTCAGCAATATGGATAAGAATTAAAATGAGCATTATGGTTGTCAGTACTAAAACCGGTTGTATCATCTTTGAAAAATTGCCTTGGATAAACTTGAGAAAAAAGATAATCTGTTTATTGAAAAATAGGTTGATAGTGGTCAATTAATAGTTTAAAATTATAACCGTTTGTAACGGCTATGTACAACGGCTATATAACCGTTTATAACGGCTAATAACCGTCGTGTGTGTATATATCAATAGCAGTTTTAAATAAAATAGATAAGTATAATATTATGTTATATAAACATGAATTTAGTTTATAAAAACAAAAGAGAATAAGAACGACAAGCTAGAATAAGACGTTAGTACGAATAAATATAATCAAAATGTTAGTTGTATAAAGTTAGTTGACATATAAAGTGTAAGGCCCCGTTCTCGGGACGCTTACAGCTCCGTTCCCGGGACGTTTACAGCTGGTCAATCATCACATAAAACATTTACAACACCTCATTTGCAGCGGAATTAAACTTTTCATTAATAATTAAATTGTGTCAAAACATCATGTTAATCATTTACATCTAAAAAATTTGTATCATTACAAAAATTGTTCTCCAAAAATGGGGATGCCAGACTAATCTTTCCGGTAGCTTATGCACCCATGCCTGCACCTCCTCAGCATCAAACGATTACTTGCCAACTATTATGCATACGAAAAGTCAGCGACGCTGAGTGAGTTCTAGTTTATAATTAAAATACTTTACTTTTCGTTAAAAAATAACCTTTACTTTCGTTCATGATCACACATCGTACGTATATCTTGATAATAATTATTATTATCTTATCATCTCATTCATAATCATTCGTTTTCATACTTTCTTTCTTTTCGTTCTTCACTTAATCTAGATCCTGTCATAGGCTATGCCCATTGTCATGCACAAAGCAACTTCTGTCTTGGGTTAAGCAACAACGATCCCGTTTTGTTAGTCTTGATCAGTCACAAAGACTGACCCCCTGTGTGTGAACCCTCTGGGTTAGCCAAATCGCACGCTATATAACACACAGTTGGAGCTAACACTCTCAATGAGTTGTGAACCTCTTTAAAATTTTGCTTGCAAGATGTCATCATTCATTGTGTTCCACTTTTCATTATCGTTATCTTTCACTTCATTACATAATACTTTACTTACATTTGTACATATTCAGTAAAGTTATAGTTTTAAAATCGTTAAACATGAAAAGATAACACATCACACAAAGCAGTATAACATACGAAACCCATATGCAACATCAACCTTCTCACGTGAGAACTCCCTTTCGCGCGAGAACCTCATGTAGGCAAACCCTGCACATCATATCATCCACATTCGCGCGAGAACCACTTGTCAAGCGAAAACATACATGTCGCGCAAAAACTTCCCATCCGCGAGAACAACCTGTCGCGCGAGAACATCTCCTCACGCAAAAACTTCCTTTTTCGCTCTAGAACTTCCCGGATTCAAATTCCATAACGTACAACTGAACTGTTCGCGCGAAAACTTTTTACTTTACCCGCCCAGACACAACTTATCACGTCTAAGGCTGTTCTAACATGCACACATCCTAAACATCATCAACCAAGCATAAACAGGCATTTTAAAACGTTCTAGTATGCATAATAGCCCCAAAACATAAAACTTGCGTAAAAAGGGGACTAGAAACTCACCTCTTGAAGTTCTAGCACAAACGCAACCTTCCCGGAGCCTTTGACGAACGAAAACTACATAACCAAGCGTTATATATATCAATAATCCATTCTTAGTACATAACACGAGTTACTACACGAGTTACATACCTTAAACACTTGGATTCTTCACTTTCTCTCTCTACGCAGCCGATTTCTCTCTCTAGTAGCAGTACTTCTAGCGTGAACTAGAGTCTGGCCGGGTGTTCTCAGCTATTTATACCCAGCAACACTTTTCGCAACCTTTCGCGCGAGAACTTCTCCTGTCTCATTCTTTTCGCGTGAGGACTTTCCCTGCTTCCTTCTTTTCGCGCGAAAACTTACCCAACCTTCTTTCTTTGAAATTTTCGGGCGTTACAAGTCCACCCCCCTTATTGAGGTTTCGTCCCCGAAACCTGTCAGCTCTCAAACAGCTGCGGGTAGTGCTGTCTCATTTCTTCCTCGGTCTCCCACATAAACTCTGACCCCTTTCGGTGTTTCCACCATACGTGCAAAAGTGGAACCACTTTATTCCTTAATCCTTTTCTCCCTCTATCAATGATGGCCACCGGTTGCTCCACATAATTGAGCCGTTCATCTACCTCAATATCTTCCAGTGGCACAATCATATCCTCGTCGGCTAAGCACTTCCTCAGATGAGATACATGGAAAGTCGGGTGAATTCCACTTAACTCACCGGGTAGCTCTAATCGATAGGCCACCTCTCCTACCCGGGCAATAATTCAAAAAGGCCCTATATACCTCAGGCTTAGCTTTC
The DNA here is from genome assembly GCA_025506505.1 of Flaveria sonorensis. NCBI lineage: Eukaryota > Viridiplantae > Streptophyta > Magnoliopsida > Asterales > Asteraceae > Flaveria > Flaveria sonorensis. Next base: position 60,763,572 of record CM046432.1, read on the forward strand.
CTTGCTTTCTGAACCGGATGATCCCCTTCCAAGGCGAGACCTTCAACATGACTCTATCACCCATTTTGAATTCAATTGTTCTACGCCTTTTGTCAGCATATGAATTCTGTCTATCTTTTGCTGCCTTCATAAAGGCTTTGATTTTCTCCAGCTTTTCAGTCGTAACCTCGATCACCTCAATGCTTCACAACTCCTTTTGCCAATGTCACTCCGACATACGGGCGTTCTACACTTCCTACCGTATAGCATTTCATAAGGAGGCATACCAATACTGGCATGATAACTGTTGTTATATGAGAACTCGGCTAACGGTAAGTGTTCATCCCAACTTCCTCCAAAATTGATCACACATACCCGTAGCATATCTTCCAGCATCTGGATCGTCCTCTCCGACTGTCCATCTGTCTGAGGATGGTACGCCGTACTGATATGTAGCCTCGTCCCCATCACGTCGTGGAATCTCTTCCAAAGATTTGATGTAAACCGAGTATCACGGTCCGACACGATAGACACCAGTACGCCATGACGAGCTAACCTCTCAGAGGAATACGTCTCACGGATTGGCAAGAAATGAGCACTCTTCGTCAGACGGTCTACTATCACCCATATGGCATCATACCCTCTTGTCGTACGCGGCAACTTCGTAATGAAGTCCATGGTGACGTGCTCCCATTTCCACTCGGGTATATCCAAGGGTTGGATCTTCCCATATGGCTTCTGATGCTCCGCCTTCACTTGCAGGCAAGTAAGCCACTTACTCACATACTCTGCTACGTCGCGCTTCATTCCCGACCACCTGTAATCTTTCTTCATATCCTGATACATCTTCGTGGCACCGGGGTGAATCGAGTATCGAGTCTTATGGGCCTCATCCATGATCTTTCCTCGTAGATCTCCGTAGCGAGGAATCCACATCCGCCCAAATCGGGTTCTAACACCGAAAGTGTTCTCACCCAACTCCACGACTAGGCCTTTCATCCTTTCGGAGTTGATTCGATCCGCTTTCAACTCCTCATCCTGAAATTTCTTGGCCTGCTTCATCACGTCAGAGGTTATTACCAACTGATAAGCCTTTACCCGAATCGGCTCGGGTCTCTCTTTTCGGCTAAGGGCATTCGCCAATATGTTGGCCTTGCCCGGATGGTAGTGGATCTCACAATCATAATCCTTGATCAACTCTAATCACCTCCTTTGCCTCATATTGAGATCCTTTTGCTCAAAGAAGTACTTCAAGCTTTTATGGTCAGTGAAGATAGCGCACTTCGTCCCGTACAAGTAGTGCCTCCAAATCTTCAATGCAAAGACCATCGCTGCCAATTCCAAATCATGGGTGGGATAATTAGCCTCATGGGTTTTCAACTGTTGGGACGTGTAGGCTATTACCCTCCCCCGTTGCATCAGCACGCAACCCAACCCCGAATAAGAAGCGTCCGAATAGACCACTAAGTCTTCGCTCCCTTCGGGTAACGTTAGGACAGGAGCTTGGGTTAATCTCGTCTTTAGCTCTTCAAAAGCATTCTCATGTTCTAGACCCCATACAAACTTTACCTCCTTGCGGGTCAACTTGGTCAATGGTGAAGCTATATTGGAAAAGTCTTGGATAAACCTTCTGTAATAGCCTGCCAAACCCAAGAAACTACGAATCTCGGATGCGTCTTTGGAAACCCAAGAAACTACGAATCTCGGATGCGTCTTTGGAGACCTCCATTGCATCACGCCTCAACTTTTTTCGGGTCCACCATGATCCCTTTCGGGTTGACCACATGACCCAAAAAACTGAACCTCACGCAGCCAGAATGCGCACTTGGAGAACTTGGCATACAACTTCTCCCTTCTGAGCGTTTCCAGCACCTCCCGAATGTGACCGACATGTTCCTCTTCGCTTTTCGAATAAATCAGGATATCATCAATGAACATAATCACTGATCTATCCAACATCGGCTGACACACCCTATTCATCAAATCCATAAAAGCAGCTGGCGCGTCGGTTAAACCAAATGACATAACAAGAAACTTGTAGTGTCCATAACACGTGCGAAAAGCTATTTTAGGTATATCCTGCTCCTTTACCTTCAACTGATAGTAACCAGATCGGAGATCTATCTTCGAGAACCAACTGGCACCTTGGAGCTGATCGAACAAGTCATCAATCCTTGGTAACGGATACCGGTTCTTCACAGTCAACTTGTTCAACTCACGGTAGTCGATGCACATCCTCATGCTACCGTCCTTCTTCTTCACAAATAAGACTGGAGCACGCCATGGAGAGATACTCGGTCGAATGAATCCCTTATCCAATAGATCTTGTAGCTGAGTCATCAACTCTTTCATCTCGAAGGGAGCTAGGCGATACGGCGCCTTAGCAACAGGTTGGGCACCAGATATCAGGTCAATCTGGAACTCGATCTCACGGTCACGTGGCACACCTGATAAGTCTTCCTGGAATACGTCAGGGAAGTCGCACACTACCGGTACGTCCGACAATCGTGGTACCGACGCATCCACATCCTTCACATAAGCTAGATAGGCGCCACATCCACGCCTCATACACTTCTCAGCCACAACCATCGAAATCACCTTCGAAACCGTAGTAACCCTATCGCCATAGATCGTCACTGAACTCCCATCCGACGTAGTCAATCGAATCATCTTCTTGCGACACACAATATTTGCCTCATGGGCTGCTAGCCAGTCCATCCCTAGGACTACATCGAATCCGCCTAAGGGCATCTCGAACAATCTAGCAGAGAACCTATGGCCTTCAATTCTATGTCACAATCCTCTACCATATCAGAAATCCTGGTAGACTTACCAATAGCAGTTTCTACATCGAAGGGCTCATCAATCTTTCTACTCCTAGCGGGCAACTTATCACAGAAGGCAGTAGAAATAAAACTCCTACTAGCACCGAAATCAAAAAGTACAGAGGCACAATTCTGGTTAACTAGGAATGTACCTAACATAACATTGGGGTCCACTCTAGCCTCTTCCCGAGTCATAGTGAATGCCCTGGCCTTCGCCCTTTGCCCCTCCTTCTCAATCCCCTTCCTTGCCCCGGAGTTCTCGGCCCTCGGCTTCTTGCAATCCCTACTCATATGGCCCTCTTCACCATAGTTATAACACTTTATGACCCCGCAATCTCTCGCCACATGACCAGGCCTCCCACACTTGAAGGAAACGTTTGATCCCCACTTGCATTCCCCACGTGGTCTCTCCTACACTTGCTACACACCTTCGCCACTACCTCAGTCGTAGCTGCCCTGCTACCCTCCACCTTTGCCTTCTTGCCCTTGGGGGTGAAACCACCACTACCAAAACGTTTCCCACTCCAGTTCCTATCTCCACTTCCTTTCCTGTTCACCTCCACCACGGGTACCTCCTCCCTCTCATCGTACAGTCTTCCTGCCAAATCGACCACCGACCTAAACGTACTTGGCCGGGCGGCGATCATGTGTCTCTGATATCCGCCGGTAGACCCTGGATGTACCTCTTAATCTTTCATGACACAGGCGTCACCTGATCTGGCACCAACCTCGCCATCTCGTTAAACTTCGTAGTGTACTGTTGGTGCGTCATATTGCCCGCCTCGAACTGCAGGAACTCTCTCTCAACCTTATCAAGCTCCCTGTGATGACATAACTCCTCGATCACCAACTTCTTCAGCTCACTCCTCTTCATCCTCCTAATCACCCTACTACCCTCGGCCTGGACAATATTGTCCCACCAGCACAAGGCCGAATCCATAAACGAGTGGGTTGCAAACTTTACCTTTTGATCCTCTTGGCACTTTCTAATATCAAGTACCGCCTCCATCTCTCTCACCCATCGGTGAGCAGCAGTAGCATTCCTATTCCCGTCAAAAATCGGGGGCTTGCATCTTTGGAATTCCCCATAGTTGCACCCCTTTGCAGTTTCCTGCGCCGCCTCCTCCTCATCATCATTACTAGAGACAACCATCTTAGTATCTGGTTGCTCTCTTGCCCCTAAACCTCCTTCTTCGCCCCCTCTCCTAGCAGCTTTCCTCCTCTCCTCCTTCTCCTTCTTTTCATCCTCCCTCATAGCACGAATAACCTCGGTCACTACAGATGGCAGAATCATCTGCATGACCTGATGAACCTCTTCCACCACTGCCTCCTTCACTGAGGCCCTCAAATTGGCACTCTCATCACCGCCCTCATGGTGATTAATCTCAGGATCTGCAGGTGTCGTCTCGGTAGTTCTAGCCTTATTCCTCGTGGCACGTGTTCCAGCACCACGTCCACCACGCACTCCACCTCGGGAAGCCTTCGAAGATCTACCTCCAGCCATCTCTAAGCGTTATAAGATTCAAACACCATCACGATCATTCAAGTTAATAGCTCAGATTACGTCAAGTATAGTAAGTCCCAAATTACAGTGGCCAGTTGTGATTAGCCACTTACTTTACTCTTCCTTCTCCAAGCATTCCCTATCCTGACTACATCGGTATCCAAATCTACTAGGGGCACATAAACCACATAACACGCGCACATAATTCCATTTTATTATCTTAAATAAAATATTTACATAAAACCTTTACCTGCAGGCATGTAGCTACTAGGACTGTCATCCCTTTCCCTTGTCCCATTCTCAGTTTAAGTTTAGATTTTTGAAAATATTTTATCCAATTCTCTTAAACTTTGGCTCTGATACCAACTTATAAGGCCCAGTTCACGTGATGCTTACAGCTGGTCAATCATCGCATAAAACATTTACAACACCTCATTAGCAGCGGAATTAAACTTTTCATTAATAATTAAATTGTGACAAAACATCATGTTAATCATTTACATCTAAAAAATTTGTATCATTACAAAACATCATGTTAATTATTATTATCTTATCATCATTGTTCATAATCATTCGTTTTCATACTTTCTTTCGTTCTTTCACTTTTAATCTAGATCCTGTCATAGGCTACGCCCCATCGTCATGCACGAAGCAACTTCTGTCTTGGGGTTACGCGACAAGGATCCCGTTTTCGTACGTCTTGATCAGTCACAAAGACTGACCCCACTGTGTGTGAACCCTCATGGGTTAGCCAAATCGCACGCTATATAACACACAGTTGAGCTAATAACTCTCAATGAGTTATGAACCTCTTTAAAATTTTTCTTGCAAGACTTTCATTCATTCATTATGTTCCACTTTTCATTATCGTTATCTTTCACTTCATTACATAATACTTTACTTACATTCGTACATATTCAAGTAAAGTTACATCATAAAACATATAGTTTTAAGATTGTTAAACATGAAAAGATAACACATCACACAAAGCAGCATAACATACAAAACCCATATGCAACAGCAACCTTCTCACGCGAGAACTCCCTTTCGCACGAGAACCTCACATAGCAAGCCTTGCACATCACATCATCCACATTCGTGCGAGAACCACCTATCACGTGAAAACATACATGTTGCGCGAAAACTTCCCATCCGCGAGAACAACCTATCGCGCGAGAACATCTCCTCGCGCGAAAACTTCCTCTTTCGCGCGAGAACTTCCCAGATTCAAATTCCAAAATGTACAATTGAACTGTTCGCGCGAAAACTTTTTACTTTACCCGCCCAGACATAACTTATCGCGTCTAAGGCTGTTCTAACATGCACACATCCTAAACATCATCAAACCAAGCATAAACAGACATTTTAAAACGTTCTAGTATGCATAATAGCCCTAAAACATAAAACTTGCGTAAAAAGGGGACTAGAAACTCACCTCTTGAAGTTCTAGCAAAAACGCAACCTTCCCAGAGCCTTTGACAAACGAAAACTACATAACCATGCGTTATATATATCAACAATCCATTCTTAGTACATAACACGAGTTACTACACGAGTTACATACCTTAAACACTTGGATTCTTCACTTTCTCTCTCCATGCAGCCGATTTCTCTCTTTAGCAGCAGTACTTCTCGCGTGAACTAGAGTCTGGTTGGGTGTTCTAAGCTATTTATACCCAGCAACACTTTTCGCAAGAACTTCACGCGCGAGAACCTCGTTTTTCCCGAGAACTTCTCCTGTCTCATTCTTTTCGCGCGAGGACTTTCCCTGCTTCCTTCTTTTCACGCGAAAACTTACTTAGCCTTCTTTCTTTGAAATTTTCGGGCGTTACATAAAGAAATGTTAGTTGTATGACTAAAGATTAAGTAAAAGTTAGATGCATAAGTAAATGTTAGTTGCATAAGTAAAAGTTAGATGCATAAATAATAGGTTAGATACATAAGTAAAAGTTAGTTTGTTAGTAGTCCCATGGTTATCAAGATGTCTATAATAAGATCTTCTTTATGCTTACTTTATTTATTTTAGTTCTCTTCTCAATATTAGATATTATATATTATTACTTAATGAAGCCGTTACCTTGATTAATGGATGACTTTGTGCTTTATTGGTCTTTTTGATTAGAGTTTAAGAGCTCTCGTGCTGATAATGTGTTATAATATCACAATAATTAACACAAGATTAGTGTTATAACCTTAAGAACTATAAAAAGAATTGCAAGAGCAAGAAGAAAAGAAATGCATAACTTATGAAAGTGTATACAAGAGGTGCATCTTCTCCTCTACATTAAGGTGGTATTTATACTACAAAGATCAATCATTTTGGTAGACAAGTAAAACTATTTGGTAGATAAGTAGCATAGTAAACTTATCTATAAGTTTGACAAAGAGTTCATCAACTTGCTATGGTAATAATTCATAATAGCTGCTTATTTGTTATTGTTTTTGAATTTACATATTTTAAAAGGAACCGTGTGTAACTTAAAATTTCAAATATGCAAATACGTTGTATATTAAATTTTTCTACGAGAAAATGTAAGTATTTATTTGTGTAATCAAAATTCAATTTTAAGAGGAAAAAAGGTTAATACTTCACATTTAGGATATTAACCTACATAATAAAAAAGCAAAGGAAATGACAATAATTGTCTCGGTGAACACGTGCTTTCTGGTTAACATGTAGCAGACATCAATGGAGGACACGTTTCATGTTTGAGCATCTTGCATATCTTCAAAAAGAAAGAAGCAGAGAGAGAAAGGAAAATCAAAGAGGAATTGTAAGAGGGAAAGAGACACAAAGGAGTCTTCCCTTGCGATTTCACGTTCACTGCAGCTGACGCTTTCGGAGGGCTTTGTGGCTATTTTGCGCCTGGCTGTTGCTCTACATTCAATTTCCTCCATTGTAGCGGAAGCAATGAGTGTGGCGTAGGTGAGAAGAAAAAGAAGAAGAAAGAAGGCCATCACAATACATTGGTACTTGTAGGGAATCCATGACCATCTAGGCTTTGAAGAACGCACAGAGCTGTGCAAGGACGTGGGGATATAACAGGAAAACAGAAAGGTTCTCCTTTAGAACTGACTACAATAAGCTCATGACTCTAGACGACACATTTAGTTATTGTCACATTTTTGAGGTAATACCTTCGTTGTGAATCCATGTCTTTCATTTATAATTTTAGTTAAAAGAAAGGGCAAATGGCAATGTAATGGTGACTGATATGAGATGCCACGAACAATTATTTCGATGCGCTGGAATTATACAACTTAATTGTGTTGATATCATTGGAACCCTCCTCGAAGAGCGGGGATCCCCTTAGTTTATCTAATTATGTAATTGAACAAGTTTTAGGATGGTAAAAAACTAAATGATATTATTGAATAGTTAGATTATAATATATAAAGATTATAACTAACCCTAGAAATCTAACTAGGCCCACAAGCCCATTCTAATAAAACCATAATAATATATTCTAATACCCCTCGCAGTCGGAGCGGAAGGAACAAGAAGCTCAACCTGAAGAAATTAAACCAACAATAATAAAATAAATATGTTTCGATGACTTCAAACTTTGCCAACATATCCACATTATGCTTTATATTGTTATCCATATGTTATTTGATTGTGTTATCAACAACTTGGTTAATTGTACCATCCATAGTCTTCAAAAAAATTACATAGAAAAGGAGCGTAGTCATGGTTGTTAAAAGTACGTGACTATGAGGATGAATTTGACACGGCTGGCTTGTAAAACCATTGATTTGCAAGGAAATATCACTAATTTTGTTGGAATGCTAGCAGACGATGGTCACTTGGATCCATAGACTAGGAGATGAGATCCGTAGACTTAAAAAATGAAAAAATAGAGAGAAAGGCACGTGACCGTGGTCATGAGATGGTCTCTTTGATCTGTTGATCTATAAAAAAGAAAAGAAAAAAATCTAATTAAACCTATGTTTGAGATCAATGGTCGTGGACCCGTGGTTCTTGGTGCAGTTAAAACACCAAGAATAAAAAAACAAAAAGAAATGACTAATGCATTTTGTGAGCCGTAATTCAAAAATAAACAAAAAGAATGATGGTGAACTAACCAAAAGAATGGATATCATGTCTGGATATTCAATCAATAACGAAGCTTTATTCAACGGGAACTAGAAAAGAAACAAAACAAAAAACGAAAATAGGATAGGGTGGCGGTGGCACACTGCCCTATCTAGGGTTTGAACTTGAAGACAGCTAGGGTTTGTCTGTTTTTGTGATACCACAACATAGAAGAAGAAGATAAGAAAAACCCTAAGGCTCTAATATTATTTAATATGATAAATTTAAAATATATATAGATAACAAGTAACCTAGAAACCTAACTGGGCCCGTGAGCTCATTCTAATAAAACCCTAATAATATATTCTAGAGTAAATTACATATTATGACATTAATTTTTAATACTAATTTCACTTTTCAACCTTTATTGTAAATAATTACATTGAAAAACCTTTATGTATATGGTTTGTTTTATGTTTGGTTCTTTAGTATATCGATCGTTAGTTTGTATCATTAAGTTAGGTCATGTGGTTATCTCATGAGAGTATATGTGCTAAAACATCTAGGCAGTATAATCAACGAACAAATCAACGTATTAGGAGAATATAATTAATAAAACGTTAAGATCGACGAGTAAAACCTTAAACTAATTTTATATATTTTTATCATCACCTTTTTTTAAAACTCGTTCTATAACAAATTTACTATTTCATATAATTTAAATATTAATAATAATATTAATACATAAAAATTAAAATACAAGCCACATGAAGTTAGCTAGGAAAATATGATAAGTAAACATTGAGATTAACGAGTTAAATCTTAAATAAATTTTATATATTTTTACCATCACTTTTTTTTTAAATTAGATTTATAAAAAAAATTGTATCATATTATTTAAGGATCGATAATAAACTTAATACATTGATATTAGAATGCAAGCTACTCTGATGTTATTTAGATGCTTTTGTTCAATTAGAATGCAAGTTTTATAAAAATTTATTGTATCATATGATTTTCATAATTATATGATTGTGAAAAATATCTAAATTACTTCATGTTATATGCATTCTAATTTTTATGAATTAAGTTTATTAATGATATATAAATCATATGATACAATTATTTTTTATAAAACCAGTTTTAGAAAAAGTGATGATAATATATATATATATATATATATATATATATATATATATATATATATATATATATATATATTTTGTTTGATGTGTTACTTGTCGGTTTCAACGTTTTACTGATCATATTTTCCTAATACATCGATTCGTTTTTGGATAGTGCTGCTTGGATGTTTTTTTTACACGTCTACTCATATGATAATCATGTAACTTAACGATGCAAACTAAGTACTGTTAGACTAAAGGATCAAAGATGAAACAAACTATATATATATATATATATATATATATATGTATATATGTATATATGTATATGTATATATAGGGTTAGAATCATTACAGAACTACTTTTTATTTTCAGAACCAAAAGAACCATTGATTTACATAAATGTAAATTACGAATCATTGATTTACATAAATGTAAGTTAAATCCGGTGATATTTAGTTGTTTTACATAGTTTATTATTCATGTCTGATACACACATATGTAAAACAGCTCAAGTGTCACTAGACTTAATTCACATTTATGTAAATCAATGGTTCTGTGGTTCTGAAAATTAAAAGTGGTTTTGTAATGATCCTAACCCTATATATATATATATATATATATATATATATATATATATATATATACATATATATATATATACATACATATATGTATGTATACATACATATATGTATGTATACATACATATATGTATGTATACATACATATATGTATGTATACATACATATATGTATGTATACATACATATATGTATGTATACATACATATATGTATGTATACATACATATATGTATGTATACATACATATATGTATGTATACATACATATATGTATGTATACATACATATATGTATGTATACATACATATATGTATGTATACATACATATATGTATGTATACATACATATATGTATATATATATATATATATATATATATATATATATATATATATATATATATATATATATAGGGTTATGATCATTACAAAACCACTTTGTGTGTGTGTGTGTACATATATATATATATATACACACACACACACACACACACACACATATATATATATATATATATATATATATATATATAGGTTGTCCACTGTAATTGTTAAAAGGTTATTGGATTTTAATAATTTTAACTTTAATTAATTGACATGAATTAATCCCAACTCAGTAAATATTAACTGACAATCTTAACTTTGAGCTTAATTTTCTCTAATGATCATTTACTAACTAAGATTAACACCATTAGCTTTTTGATGACGTGTACAACTTATGTGGCCAAAACATTAAACAGAAAATTGAATCTATCATTAGGTCCGTCAATCTGAAACTTTTGCACCCTGAAACCCGTCAATCTCCACATCTCAATCTAAACCACTGGACTCGTTAGAGCTAGATTTCAGGTGACGATGAAGGCTAGACACTAGAAAACGGCCTGATGGAGACTGGGCGGCGGTGGAGTTCAAAAACGACTCAAAGTTGGCCCCATTTCATTAAAAAAAACTAACGGGGGTTAACTCTCAGTTAGTAGGGGATCGTTTGAGTAAAATAAGTTTAAAATTGGGTGTATTTGTAAACATTTTCTGAGTTGGGATTAATCTCTGTCAATAAATGAATATTTGGATTATTAAAATCCAATAATCTATTATTAAAGGAAAAAATTTTAAAAGTGAAATTCTTTATAAAGATTAAAAATTAAAAATATTACATAATTATATAAAAAATATTTTATAGCTATGAAAATAATATTTCCTCTCATGTGCGTGTGTATTATTCTAGTCTCTATAAAATTCCCATTATTTTGGTATTTCCGTATCGTTCTACTATAAAATTAATATTTGCCATAAAAAGTTTTTGATTTTTTTTGTAGGATTACATTAAAAATATTGCATAATTAAATAAAAAACATCTTATAGCTATGAAAATAATATTTCCTCTCATGTGCGTGTTTATTATTCTAGTCTCTATAAATTTCCTATTATTTTGGTATTTCCATATAGTTCTACTATAAAATTCATATTAGTTTTAAAATTCTCGCTTTTTATACCAAATTATGGTCATCACCATGTCAAGAATCCTGTCACTACTATTACCCTAGTTTGGAATTTTGATTTTCAAGGTTTGTCTTAAACTGTGTGTGGTCATATTGAGTTTGTGTTGGGTGGGCTTCCAGAAGGTTTTCAGCTTGTATTTTATTATATTTTATATTTGTTGGGGGTTAAAACATCGAAATAATAAAAACATTTCCTTAGGTCAATTACAAACTTTATTAAGATAACCTTATCACTAAAAGTATTTTTCTTTTAAAACACAACAGAAGCAATAGTTCTAATCTGTCTTTATTTTTTTCAAAATTATTTTCGAATCATGAATCTCGCTTTCAAATGGCCGACAAGACAATAATGAATTAAACTTTAAATACCATTTCAGAATCGTCGAGGTAACTACTAGCTAATAGTGGTGCAAAGAACTTTTCAATTAGAGCATTCACATAACTTAAACTATTGTATCAATAATTTAAGTGTAAATTTATAACCTTTCAAAATTCCATCAACAAAATAAATATAATGCATTTATCAATTGAAAAGGTGCCATGAGGGATGAGGCCCATGAGGTCGAATGGGGTCATCCTCAAAGAAATTTTTTATAAAGGCTTCAAAAGATTAAAAAGTAAAAGTTCATGGGCCAACACTGAAGTTGAAGGAGGGCGAGTCTCATCAAATATTTGGTCACTTTTGAAATGTACAAATTAGTCCTTACACTTTTGACATTGTACATTGTTGTCCACAAAACTTGTGTTAATGTTAGACCTCAAGGCTTTAACCTTCTGATTCTAAGTTATGAGCGTCTATTTTTTGTACACGAGCCAAATGAATTTGTTTAAGAAAGTTCTTTCTTTTAAGTTCGTTCGTTCGCTTAAAGGAATGAATTTTTTTATTTATGTTTATTCGCTAAAAATATAAAAAGTTCATCTCCGTTTATATTCGTTCGTTAATATTCTAAATGAACGTAAATAAATGAAAATAAACTAAAAAATGTATGTAGTCTTGCTCATTTGTTAATTGATTACCCAAGACTTGATTTGAAAATTTGACGGGGTTGATGCGGCTTAGACCACTAAAAATTAATAACTAACAACTAAATTTAAATGAATATGTAAAAGAATAAACATAAATAAGCAAACATGAACTAGTGCAAGTGAACGTACATAAACGAACAAGAATAAAGAACAAATATAAACGAACGTTTACAAAAGTAAATGAATGAAAGGGACATGTGTTCATGTTTTCTCGATTAACTAAATGAAAAATATTTTTTTTTCATATTTGTTTATTTATGAAATAAACAAACTTAAATGAACTTATCGGCATATGATACACAACAATTGAATGCTTGGTTTGTTTGTATGTCGTCAATATATCATGTTTCCTCGACTGATAAAAGACAATGAAGTATTTCCTTTATCTTCTATCTTTTGATTGTAACCGAAAATAGAAACGATCTAGTTTTAACCAAATTCAATGTGTACAGTATTGTAACTATGGAGATATTCTAGCACATTGATGGCACGCTAAACTAGTGAACCGTGTTAACAAAAAAGTGAAATTTGGACTTTGACTTCGTGTTCAAAGATAAATTTTGAAATATGATTGATGAATCTGAATGTTCAGGGGCAAGAATTAACACAAGAAAAAGTCTAGAGGTCCGTATGTACATCCATTTTCTTTTTTATTCTATGAAAGAAAGTTTCCACTAACAAAAAAATTGGGTGTCTTTTGTTTGGCTTCTCTTTTGGGTCTACAACTATAGAGACATCATATGTCCTTCGATCTTATTTTATTATCCACGTCATCATCAAGTTAAACCACACCAACACGTTATTAGTAACGCACGTCTGTTCACAGTCAATCAAGTCGAGGGTAAGCTCGTGCTTGGCTTGGTTTGTAAATGAGCTTAGTTTAACCGGCTCGGTTTGTAAATGAGCCTAATAAAGCTTGGTTTGGTTTGTAAACGATCCGAGTCAAACTCTATTGGTTTGTAAATGAGCCGTTTCAAAGTGAGGTTTATTCAAACTTTATTTTAATGAGTTTGGAGCTACAAACTATTTAAGCATATCTAAACTTAGTATTAAGCATCTCTAAACTTGATATTGAACAATAAGCAACAACTGGTATTGGGTATTGAGAAATATATATTTTCTAGTATGTTTTTATATTATACTATCACATGGTTGTTTGTTAATACAAACAATACACGAATAAAGATTCATATATCATAGACTCTTAACTATACCATAATGAGATTATCATAAGAAATTCGACACATTAAAAAACCACAAATATTATGATTTTCTCTAATATATATAATATGGATAAATAATTATTACTTATTTTACCTACATTACCATTTTCTTCTTAGAAATGCTAAGTGAGAATGAAAAGTTGTAGGTAACTATCATGACTTCAAAAACGTGTAATCACGACATCATCATAACGAAATATTTTCCTATTGAGCGGGCCGAATGGGTCATTTATATATCTTCATTCTTAAACATAAGGCCGGATTTGTGCCAACATAGAAAATAAAAAAGGACAAGGGGCACAAATGCTACAAGTGAACAAACACCTTTTTAATTTGTCAATATTCCATGGTCCCTATATATATATATTATTACTACCATCATTATTTTATTTTAACTTGTTTAATTTTGCTTATATCAGAATAAAATGGACTTAATTATTTGATTGAGCGTATTATCTAATTAGTGGATTAGCTGAATCTTGAAAGGGTCTCTATTGGATGATATCACTCACATACCAACTCCACTTTAGTTCTAATCCTTCCCCTCCTCTTGGACCTATTCTATCTTTATAATGCTGATGATTTATTTTCAAAAATGTTAATTTCTAAGATAATTTTATTGTATACTAATATTTTAAGAAATGGATATTCATTTTGGATTTTATAATGCCAGGAATAGAAAAATATAGGTGAAAATGTTATATTTACTTTAAATAATGTAATAAAATAATGAGTGTTAATTTTATGATGTGACCAATTGTTCTTGATTTAGATCATGGTACAAGGGGCTGAAAGTGTTTTCCAAGTCATCACCTAGGGGGATTGGATTGCTTGATTTAAAGAAAAATGATCTTCACATTGAGATGTAAAATTTAACTTAATTTTGCTTAAAAATAGAAAAGGAAAAAAAGATTTCTTAGCAATCTTAAAACTAGCACTTGCACACCACCACCTAAAGCAATTATAGAAACATACAGACCAAAGAAGATATGGAAAAAAAAAAAAATCCAAGAATAATCTTACCCCTCATAAATAGATTGGACTTCATGCCAACCACTCTCAAAACACTACTAGAAAAGAATAGGATCATCGAAGGAAATTCACTATAAAGTAGGTCATCTGAAAGTTACCATCAATATGTCGTTAACAATGATTTGAAAGTTTAAAAACCATCAACGTCAAAAATTTATGACGGTCACATAAACCTTCGATCTATTGCTAAACCGAGGATAATAATTGGCGCTATGGAACCTTTCTTCACAGTTTATTCCCGACCATTTGTAGTTGGAACTGGTGGCCTCCGATGTTAAACATAATAAATACCACAATGCATATGTCACCTAGGCAGCAAATATAGTGTCAGCGGGTTAGGGGGCATTAGTGGTCTCGAAATACAAAGAAGGTTCGCCAGTTTATTTTTTAGTACGTCTAGCTCTAACTGAAATCCTTTGTTGAGGAGCTTAAATGTCAAAGTAGAGCCAAGAATCGATGGAATAAGCTAGTAGGATTCCCCAAGTATTAATACATACATCCCATACCTAGGATTAAGTTACCACTTGTGCATGATTCTCCCATGCACACACATTTATTTGTTACAATTACCAATATTTTCTCGTCTTAATTTGTAAAACCTATAGAAATGTAAATTATCTGTAACGAATGTTGCGAGCTTGTAGGTTCAATAATGAAATAACTCGAAGTAGAAGTGTTTTTCTACTATGAACGATGATGAGTAGTTTCACGCACATGTAACATGAAATATGTTATGAATATTTTTATTACTGTAATAGGTAATAAATAGTGCAAGTTGGTTGGTGTTGTATGAAGTTTTGAATATTACAATCGGAAATGTAATGTGATTTATCTGTAACATTTTAAAATGCAATGTAATTTGATATATATAAATTTATTTATAATGTCAACATTTTAAATTTTACGCTTCTTTAAATTTGGATTCCTTAATTTCTAGTTATTATATGTGGTGGAACCATGGTAAACAAAGGGAGGAGACAGAGAAACATCTAATTCAAGTACCAAATACGATAGATGATGTGTTGTGGTTGCACTCAAATGGTGTAAGATAATATGGTACATACTGAGACAAGGTAGAAGAAGAATATAACCCGTAGCTACTCAAGGAAACATTGTGATATGTTAGAAGCTGCTGAAAAGCCTTTGTGGGTAGTTATCAAAATTATTAAAAAAATAGAAGTTGCAACTAAATTGTTGAATTAAAAATCTTCTTATACCATAAGAAAGTCTATTTAGCCATGGTTTGATAGTGTCCATGGGGTTAGATTGTACCTAAAACATGGTTGGTCGATATTAAATTCAAATCAAGACTAAAGACCAATGACTCGTTTATTCTAGAGTCACGATTAAGCTAAACATTTCGTTTATGCATTATATCCTTCGTCATCAAATGATTTGAAACATTGATGGGTTGCACTCAAGATGAAGACAAGGGTTGTAGGATCACCGTTCGTAAAATAGAGATAAAACACTTTTGTTAAACTAATTAAAATACAAGCATTGTTTGTAAAATAAAGATAAAACACTGTTATTAAACTAATTACAATACAAACATCAACTTAATGGATCAATAGTAAATTACAATACTTTTACCAATGAAACAAAACAAAATACAAGAACTGTAAAAGAAGACAATGTAGAAGAAGATGACTAAGGATTCGTGTCCAACAAATGTCCCTTAAAATAAAATTTTATTTTATTTAAGATAATTCATTTGTTTTCCTTGGTACAACAATTGAAGCAGTTTGTGATGCCAAGGTGGAAGTAAAAACCCGAATTGTATACCACATGATGATGTAGAAAATGATCAAGAAGATTGCTAGAAGAGAAATAGTGGAGAAATGTAAGTAGTTGAGTTTTTTGTCTTTTAAGCAAGGCACACCTTGATATTTATAATTAAACTTGAGTTGAAACATCCATATCACCATAAAACTTAAAATTGAGTGATTTAAACATATTCAATGCAATTTAGTTAATATTAATTAAAAAATGTTCCGATTACACAACTTGTTTCACTTTAGATAATTAATCTAAATAAATGTCTATTTATATAACCAGTTTACTTAAAACGGAAGGAATACATACACATTAATATTGTCATATGTAATTAGTAAACCATTGACCGACCCATCATACTCACTACACAGGAATTCCGAGATTAACCAAACAACCTTTTTTTACCTTTAAACTTATGCTTCCGCTAATCAATCTGAACTTGAAATCTTTACTACTCAAGCACTAATTACCATAGTACCTTAAAATAACCTTATTAGATGGTTAATATAAAATGGAGAAATGAGAGATCGCGAGAGAGGAGAGACTGGAACTTATATTTAAAACTAAAAACAAATAAACATTATACGGTTTATACCATATATATTTTGTTTATCTTAATTTTATGTGCGTTTGTTTGTATCTATCTCCTTAATGTAAAACCACAAACCGTTTAAGTTGATATTAAAGATATAATAAAACCGGTAAACAAATATCAACCAGAATATCTTACTTTCCCTTGCTATTCAATCAAAGTCAAACCCAATTCTTCAACCCTAATCAAAAATCAAAAAAATAATAATAAACAAAAATCCCAATTTTCCTTTTTTCTTTTCCTCCAAAAAAGTAAAAACTGTCATAAAACCCACTCACACCACCCCATGCGCGTGCACACCACCATCAGCTTTTTCTTTTCCTTTTGCTTTTTTTTTAATTTTATTTTTCTCATCTTTTGAGTGGACGTCACAATCATATCGTCTTCCATGCACTAGCCCACACCACCGGCATTTCTTTCCACGTTAGGAATATTCCGGCCACCGTCTCAGGCGACCCCATCGCCCACCCCTCCCTATACCGCCGTAGCAGCGCCCGTACATCGTCACACACTTCATCACTGTATCCCGCCGGCCTGAACCCACCTGCATGGAGCCTACTCGACCACCGCGCCGCCGTCTCCCGCCGCTCCACCGACTCCGCCGGCGAACACGCCACCAGGTCCACCACCGCCCGCCCCGCCGCCCGCTCCAGCATCAACCTCTCGTTGCTCGTCTTCGGGAAGTTCTCATCGAGAGCTTCGAAGTAAACCCTAAACCACCTCAGACATTCTTGAAACCCCCTCACGAATTCGAACCCTTCGGTTCCCATGTCTAGATCAGCTTCTTCTTCGACGATGGTGATGATTCTAGGGTTCAACCCACGAAACGTTGATATCAGATGATCCCTACGGTGGTTGTTGACGGAGCGTAACGTGCCGTTTAAGTTAATCGCTACAGCTTCATCGTCTTCGACCATTAGTTGACTGAAATTCAGCTCCGATAAATCTCCGGTGTGGTGGATCACGTTGAATTTGAACGGAACACCCATTAATCTAGCGAATTTCTCCATCCGATTTCCGATCTCTCTCATGACCTTCTGTACCCCGCCGCCGTCGCTGAACCTGGTGGCGACCACCGTGGTGAGGCGGAGGTGCGGTGTGTCGTCGGTTCGAGTCGCAATGGCTTCGAGTAAGGTGGGCCACTGGGTGCAGAAGGTGTTGCTTACGTCGATTATATGCAGCTTACTCTCGCCGTCGAATGCTTCCATGATAGCTCCATTGCAAGCCACGTGTCCGAACGTCGTCCAAGGGCTGACTTCTTGAAACTTGAGCACGAGTTTTCGCGTTGACTCGAAGGAGCTCATCTTCTCCGACGCCGATGATAAAGTCCGGTAGGATCTGTCGCCGGAGTCCGTCATGCGGCTGAAGAGAGCTTGAAGGAAGTAAGCTGAAAGCTTCTGATCAATGTCACCGTACGGGGAGCTGAGCTCGTTGAGCATCCACATCAGGTGCTGCAACCGGGCGGTGTTCTTATCGGCCACCGCTCGGGCGGCATCGAGGAGGAGATCGGAGGCCCACGTGTTGCCGGAGAAGGAGTTTGAGTACTCCATGGTGACATCTCGTGTGGGTGAGTAGGAGTAGTTGATGTTGGGGTCTGAGGACTGTTTGTGGTCGGAAGAAGAGAAGCCATACAAGGGCGGAGGGGTGGCGGTGGTGCTGGTGGTGGGAGTCGGCGTGTTGGACGTCGAGTGGTGGTGGTAGGGTGGTTGGGAGGAGGAGGAGTAGTAGGGATTCTGGTGGTGGTGGTGGTGGTGGGAGGAAGAAGAAGAGAAGTCTTCTTCATCCATGAAGAAGTTAAAGCATTCTTCTTGATCTTGATCTTGATCTTGATCTTGATGGTAGATGTTGTTAAAGTGGGATGATTTGGAGCTGCTTGAGTTGGAAGTTCTGCTGGTGGAGTTGAAAGAGTGAGGGTGGTGGTGTTGCTTTTGGTGGGTGACAAGCCTAAAGAGAGCATCCATAACAACTAGAGATAACAAAGATTCATGAGGGCTATAAAAGGCATGCAAATGTAAATGCAAGTGTCTTGTTTTTAATGGGGATTGATTGGAAGAAATTGGATATGGAGAGAGAAGATGTGATGAAAGAATGTTGAAGGGTATAGTATGTGTGGTTTTGTGGTTTCATGCAAGATGTTATGTTGTAGTCAAATTTGTGTATGGATTTTTGTGCCTTTTAGGTGATCAATCACCATTCGTGATCAATATTGTTATAAACATGTAGGGTTGTAATCATCTACACAAATTTGTGTGATTTTAGAAATTATTAGGGATTTTCTTTTCTTTAACATTGTTATAGGATTTAACATGAATTAAGCTTTATTTTCTTCTTTAACATTCTTTTCTAGTTAGTTTTAGTTTGGCACTTATGATTTCTCTTTGAAAGTCTTGATTACTTCTTGTGAAGAAATAAAATGTGACTAGGGAAACATCTAGTGAATGACATATAATAAGGATATCAATAGCTAACAAGTAAAGTCAAAATACAAGGTCCAACAACTACCATATATAATGAAAAGTGGACATTATAATTTATTTATCTTTAAAAAAAATGAACTTTACAAATAATTCGTTTTTCTTTAGTCTATGGATGGTATTGGGTCGGGTTTGAGTAATACTAACTCTATACCTGATTAGACAAATGTGTTTCATACCTGGCCCAAAAAGTATCAAGCATACAAGCGAGTAATCAGGTATATCTATAAATGTTATAAAGATTACTCGTTGGCAGTGTTGTAAAAATCGTTAAGCGCTAGTCGAGCGGTGGGATACCGACTAGCGATTAATCATGAGTAATCGGATCGGAATTTTTATATATAATTTTCAGTTTTATATATAAATACACACATTTTCATATATAAATTTAATAAAAAAGTTCAGTTTTATATATAAATACACATATTTGGCCGGAATTTACAATTTTTGGCCGGATTTTTTGAAGGTCGCCGGAAAGTCGCCGGAACCCTACCTGAATTTTGCCTGAATCACAAATTTTTGGCCGATTAAGATCACCTAGGTCTGATTTTGACCTATGTTGATTACCAAGCGATTAATTGGCCGATTAGCAAAATCATATAAAGCTACAATATGTATTAGATAATATTTTCAGTTAATCTTCATATTTTTGTCTTGATGTTCCACTACTACTATTATTTTTAGGAACATATATCAAGTTATATTATAACTTTGCAAGAAACTATATGGTGTAAACGGTATGAAATATAATAGCTTATAATCAACACATAATTATTAAGTAAAAAAATAAAAAGATATAATTGTATATAATATAATTTTAAGTAAAATAAATTAAAAATAAACTAACTTCGGGTATATAATCAGGTAAACTGATATGCTTAATTGGGTAATCGGGTCAAGCAAACATGTGGACAATACAATCCCATACCCATGAAAAACAAAAAATTAATCTCATACTTGGTCTTATACCCGCTTACCCAATCTCAAACTCGTCCCAAATATCTTGGGTTTCGAGCATTCTCATCAGATTCGGGTCTGATTGTCATCCCTACCATGGACGGATCCCATTTTAACCCATACCATTCTAACATAACACATTTTGGCCCCCACTAAAATAAATTTTTGGGTCCGTCACTGATCGCTACTATGATCTTATGGAATAATTTTCACAACCTATACTCACAAAAGTAAAGCGTCTCTTTTTAAGGAATCACCATGAAGGTTAGTACAAATTATAAAAGTAGTAATTACCAAAAGGGTGTGTATAAAACAACTTGATGTTTTCAAACAGAAAACTATACTACTAGAAAACAAAGGGTTTTGCTACTAGTATGTATAAACAACTTGATGTTTTTAAACAAATTTTTACATGTTCAAGTTAGAGTTTCTGAAATGAAGCGTGAATATGATACTATAGTGCATGGAATTTCACAGAAAGACAACCTAAGAACATGTCACAAGAAGAAATCATTGGAATGGTTTTAGAATATGTACAAAATCACAAGAATAATTGTTGTTCATGATTGCTTCTTAGTGGTTAGAGTCATTGTTCACACACCTCGTATCATACCATTGATAGGTGCATGGCGATAAAAGATTTACGTCGGACATCAACAATTGAAATGACGTTATAAACTTACGAGCTTTATGAATTTAGAATTGAGGTTTTCATCCTTTGTTTTGGGGTTGTTTAAAAGTTAGTCAAAAATGACTTTTACTAATTTTAGACACAAAAATATATTTATATATGAGTTATATGATTAATGATGTGTGAGTTTGAGTTTTCCTTATTAACAGCTTTGAAACAATATAATACATCCAATGAAGTTTAAATAAATAAGATATCAATACTTAAAATTAAATTTATAAATTTAATGTTAAACCTGAAAATTGGAAATGATGAAACGCATTTCACATAGTTGAGTAAAAAACCATGGACTGATTTAAATAAAAAACTATATCAATATACACTCAAATTTTATATATATATATATATATATATATATATATATATATATATATATATATATATATATATATATATATATATATATATTGTTTGTTTTTATGGTGCACTTTACGTTAAATATATTTTAAACATAGCAAAAGTTATAGTCGTTTAAAAGTTCATGAGGAAAGTTAGTTTAAAAGTAAATAATTGTAATCACATGTATGTGTAAAAAATATAACACGGTTAAATTCATAAATTATAATTTTGTTCATTTAAAGTCTTAGAAATTACCCTACATGCTAAAAATACAGTACAGTAATTTGGGGGTGTTCTTAGTATTTCACTTTGCATTAGGTTTCGTGCCGGTTCCTTTTATATGCTCTGCAAGCCTCATTTCATGTCTCTTCACTTTCTTTATACCGGAATATGCCCGGCCATAAACGTGTGGTGGGTACGGCGGTGTTTGATGTTTAAAGTGAAAATAGGGGACGCTTCTAGAGAGAGAAAGTGCCCTTTATTCCGCTGTTGTCTTCCACGTGCACCGCTGCCCCCTGCATCGTCACGGCCACCGCCTACATCTCAAACGCCTCCGCCACGAACGCCATGTCGGCAAGCGCCGCCCAGTCGGCCGACCGTCGTCTGTGTGTTGCGTCCGCTTTCGGTGGTGGGTCCGGTGGCCGCACGTATGGCTACCGTTCTTCCAGGAAGTCTCCGATAGTGACGCCGCATCCGTTATATTTTTTGGGTTTTTTTTCTCTTTGGGGTTTATGCCAAACGTATTGGCCAAAGAGACGGCCAACACGATAGCGGTCGTTTCCATCAGACAGTCCTTGGCGGCGAGGCTGTTTTGTTATGTTTCTAGCTTGGCCAGTCGTTAGTTTCTGTTTTGACTCTGTGTATGGGGTTTTGAATTCTTTTTTCAATTTGCTTTAATGTTCTTTTAGATTTTTTGATGTGATGACGTTGAGCCAAAGCTCATCTGAGCGGTAAACCCTAATCTTCATGGGTGATCTAATGTTGTTTAATCTGATGATGGTGAGTCAAGACTCGTCTCAAAGGCAACCCCTATCTATATATGTATTGTATGACGGTGACAACTGTAAACCCTTAATTTTTTCCGATTATGGTGGCGAATTTGGTGAAACTACGCACCTGTTAGGGTTTGTGTTATTTCTATTGTTTTATCAATGGTTAAGGCAATGGGTAGGTTCATGTTTTTGATATTTCGATGTGGTTCTATGGTTGTTTTCATGCTTGAATGTTTGTACCAAATCAATCATGATGTATTGCTGTTCATTTGAGACATGCAGTCGAGTCGATGATGTTGGGCGTATGCCCCTCTGTAAGGTTATATTAAAAGGCTGATGCAACCAAAGAAGCCAAAACAACCAAGGTGCTTCCTGCATGCATGCACTGATGTACAAGGTAGAAGTTACTTCGGAAGTTTTACACTCTCTACAGAAAATACTCTAAGTGTAAAATCTTCCGAAGCCAAAGTCCAAATCTTCCGAAGCCAAAGGTGAAGTCTTCCGAAGCTTCAGAGACAAAGTCTTCTGAAGCCAAATGTTGTGAAGACTGTTTCTTCCTAAGACAGAGAGGACATGCTTTTTCTGATCTACTTTTTCATAAAGCACACTTACTTTGCGCTGCAACTCTAAAGACTCACCAACTTATACAAGTTGGTGAAAAGGTCCATGCTTTTGTAAACTGTAGATTATGGTCTTGGATCTGTAACTTCCTACTTTGTACCTGTTATCCTTTTTATAATACAAAAATATGTGATCTATGGCATATCATAGTCACTAGTCAAAAAACAATCTGTCTTTTGACTCTACATTGATCTTGCTATCTAGATTAGTGTTTCCAGCTGGCTATCATAGTATGGACGGCTGTAGGATATAGTATAAAGTATTTTAGGTCCTTGTATTTCTTTTTATGCTTTGTAACACTTGTAATAGAACTTGAGAGCAATATATACAGCATCCTTGAAAACCATATTACTCTGTTCGTGTTCTTAGTTCTGTCTCATTGTTTACTTGTATTCTTAGTATCATTTACACAAACCCGGTTCCCCATTTGATCTGTTAAGTGTTGTAAAACTCTCCTTATTGTGAGACTGATTGTATTGACCATCCCTTAACCGCAATTGGTATCCTCTTGCATCTCACCATCTGGGCAGCTATCATTAGGTTAATATGGAAAATGGTACTATGACAAAGTCTCCACCAATCACTCCTGATGACTTTGATACTTGTTTCCAAAGAATGGAAGGCTTCATCAAGTCTCAAGACTCCAGGATGTGGGGATCTGTTGTCTATGGACCTCATATACCATCCACCTCTTCAGCTGCTGGTGGTGGTGGTGGTGGTGGTATGATACCAAAGAAAGTGGTTGATTATTCTGATGAAGACTGGAAGAAGATAGACATAGATCAGAAAGCCATGACCGCCCTCCAAACTGCTCTTCCAAACTCTATCTACAGAGGCTTCAAAAAGTGCAAGACTGCCAAGCAACTATGTGATGCATTGAAGCTGATGTATGAGGGGTCAAATGAAGCAAAAAAGAACAAGAAGGACCTCAAGAAGCAGTTTGAGAACTTCACCTTCAAGACAGGTGAAACCATGACTCAACAATACTTCAGGTATGTTGAGATTATGGATACTCTAATGGATGTTTGAGTAACTCTTGAGAACAGGGACATTGTGAGGAAGTTCATGTCCTCTCTTCCCAGATAATGGACACACTATTGTGTGGTCATTAAGAGGACTGAGAACCTCAAGACTCTTACTCTCACTAAGTTGTATGGTATCCTCAGTGGCTACCAGATGGAGATGAACATGCAAAATCTATCTGGTAACTCCAACAATCAGAAGAGATCAACCCTTCATGTGGTTGAAAGGGATTGCAGAGAATCATAACATCGTCTCATCTGCTACCCTTACAACTCACAAAAGAGTCCTTTCATCACCTTCCCGGAGACACCAAAAGAGAGCTACATTCAAGGAAGCCTATTCTAAGAGACAAGCTCTTTACAAGCCTTTGTGTCTACTGATGAAAGCATAGGCAACTTTCTCTTTACCCTTGAAGACCTGGACTGTATCCATCCAGATAACCTGGAGTACATAGAAATAGTCCAGCGGATGGCTCTTTTCACTCACAGAGCCAAGAAGTTTTACAAGAGGAAAGGGAGGAAGTTTCCTAGCAATGCAGCCAGTGGAAAGTTTGGTATGGACAAAAGCAAAGTGAAGTGTTACAATTGTAACTAAATGGGACACTTTGCTAGAGAGTGCAAGGCACCAAAGACAAATGGTGGCCAAGCACAAACCAGACCAAACTACACTAATGGAGCTCCCTAGAATGAGAAGCCCAAGCAGCAAGCTGCAGTTGCTATTGAAGAAGGAGGCTTTGATTGGAGCTTTCAGGTTGAGGATGCATCTCCAAACCAAGCACTGATGGCAGATCATGAAGAAGCCAAGGTATTGGAACATCTTTGTACACCTGAATGTATTGCTAAAGTTAACAAATATAGGTCCTATAACTTAGAGATGAGATCTGATTTTGAGTCCCTAAATATTTAAAAAGTTGATTTCAAAAGATCTAAAAATGATTACAAACTTAAAATAGAAGATTTAGAGAAAACCATTTCAACTCTTAAGCATGAACATACCAACTACAGGACTCAGATAAAAGATCTCATCACTAAGTTAACTAAATGTCAGGCTGAGCTTGTGATCAGCAAAGTCAGGGCAGAAAAACATGTTCTTGAAAAAAAGACCTTCAAGAACATGATATCCTCATCCTTGCATGCAAAAGTTTGTTATCAGAATAAGCAGGGACTGGGATCTACTGAGATAGCTCATCCACACACTCTATTATCTATAAGATCTCCAAGGTGTGGAACCTATGAAGATGAGCTTCCCCTCATAGACCCCATTGATGAAGAGGATGAAGAGGATATAGTGAAGGATGATTCTGAGAAGAGTGAAGAAGATTATCCTAATAAGGGTCACTATTCTCCTAAGGAGAAAAAAGAATCTGGGATGACCAAGTCTAAGAGGAAGAACTTGGTCAGGAGAGCAAAGATAATGTCAAAGAAGGCTCAAAAGATCAAGGTCACTTTCAACTCTAAGCAGAAATAAGTGTTTATCTCTGCAGGATTTGAAGTGGGGAAGGTTGAAGACTCAACTATGAACTCTAATACCAGGAGTTCTAGTTCATGTCCAAATCATTCCAGCAAAGAGAAGAAGGCTGCTCAGCTGTGTATCACTGCTACACAGCCTGAACCATCTAGTTACAAGAGCAAGCCGCACCCTAAGAAGCTTGTTGCATCATCTGTGAAGATGAAGATGGAGGTGGAAAGTGATCAAGTTCAGTCTTTCTCTCAAAAGAATACTCTCAGAAGGAAGCAAATAGATTGCATCATGTGTCGAAGTACTTCTCATCTTACTAAGGAATGCATCTACAATCCTAAAAGTACTATTCACATGATCAAAGAGAAAACTTCTGAGAAGAAGAAAGAAAAACTAGCTTCAGAATGAAAATATTTTCCCTTCAGAAGCTCCAAAGTGAAAAAGAAGACAAGTGAAAACTTGCATTCAGAAGAAAATTTGGTCTCGAAAGAAAGGAATGCTTCTGAAGTACTGAAGCCTGCTTCAGTGAAAGCAGATCTTCCGAAGATCCAGTCTCCAAAACTTCCGAAGTTGTTAAAACTTCTGAGGTGTTGAATGCAAATCCAATCTTTCAAAGATGGTGTGGAAGATGAAGAAAGACCAAGTGACTGAAAGTTCTTCATCAACAACAGCTAATTATCCTCAAAGCTTAAACATAGGATCAATTACTTACATTGTCTTCAAATCACTTTGATAAGCCCAAGACCAATGAGGCTTGGGTTTCCAAATGTAACTAATCACTTCTTTCTTGTGTAGGAACAGCTAAAGACTAAGAGAAATGTATGGATCATTGATAGTGGCTGTTCCAGGCACATGACTGGCAATGGTTCTCTACTTCAAAGTTTTAGGAAAATTGATAGAGGACCAGTTGCTTTTGGAGGAGATGCTGGAGGTTATATTACTGGAAGGGGCACGGTCACAAATGGTAAGCTCAGCATTAAAAAGGTAAACTTTATCAAAGAGCTTGGGTACAATCTACTGAGTGTATCCTAACTTTGTGATCAGAGACATAAAATGATTTTTACTAAGCATGAGTGTATTGTTCTCAAGCCCGGGGTGGTCATTCCTCAAGAGCATATCCTGCTTAGAGCCCCCAGGAAAGGGAACATGTACAAGATGGACTTGCAGGAAACATATCCCTCAGGAGAAGTTTCTTGCTTTCTATCTAAAACAAATAGTGATAAGTTTTTCCTCTTGCATAAAAGAATGTGCCATGTGAAATTTAAAAATATGAATAAATTAATTAAGAATGATTTGGTAACTGGAATGCCAAAGAAAGAGTTTACAAGTGATGACCACTATGTTGCATGCCTGAAAGGGAAGCAACACAAAGTGTCACACAAGCCAAAGGAAAGAAACTCTATCACTACTCTCCTACACTTATTACATATGGATCTTTTGGCCCCACCAGTGTAATGAGTTTAGGAAAGACCTCATATTGTTTGGTGATCACAGATGACTTCACAAGATTCACTTAGGTCTTTTTTCTTAGAACTAAGGATGAGACTCTTGAGATTTTAAAGAACTTCATTCTGAAAATTGAGAATCAATGTGATCACAAGGTCAAGACCATAAGATGTGATCAAGGAATAGAATTTAAGAACCAAATCCTTGATTTATTTTGTGATGAAAAAGGTATTACAAGACAATATAGTACTCCTAGGACTCTTCAGCAAAATGGTGTTGCTGAGAGGAGGAACATGACACTTATTGAGGCTGCAAGAACTATGCTGTCTGACTCTAAACTGCCCATCAGCTTCTGGGCAGAGGCAGTCAACACAGCCTGCTATGTGCAGAACAGAGTTTTAGTGGTTAAGACTCATAGTAAGACTCCTTATAAGCTGTGGCACAAAAGGAGACCATTTATTGGTTTCCTCAGGTTATTTGGATGTCCTTACACCATCTTGAATACCTAAGATCAAGTAGCCAAATTTGATGAGAAATTAGATGATGGACACTTTATTGGATACACTTCCCAAGCTAAGGCTTATAGAGTATACAATCTTAAAACTAGAGTAGTTGAGGAGTCAGCCAATGTGACCTTCAATGAGCACACTCCTAGTGTGAAAGGTTCTGGTCCTGATTGGATATTTGATCTTGATTTAGTTACCAACTATTTTAACAAATCTTATGAGAATGTTTCAGGATCTATAGGTAACTTAGCAACAGGAGATCCTGGCCCAAGATTTGAGCTGAGAAGACCAAGCAAGAATACTACTTCAGCTCCAGTGGTAACTAACCCTGCAATTGAAGATCCTATCAGCACAAACATGACAAATTCAGCTGATACATCTGAGATGCTTACAAATCCTAGCTCATAGGTTCAAAACTCAGGTGAAGGAGCTTCAAATATAGAAGGAAATGGAGGTGGTGACAGTGATCAAGAATTTATTGATGCTGATAACCACTCCATAGAAGACAACATAAATGATGTCACACACTCATTGGATTAAGCCTCTCTTGATAAGTGTACTGATGTGGTGGGTGATACTCTATTGCCAGATCTGAATTTCTCGAATTTAGACCTTTCCAATCAACTTGCTGTGATCCCTCAACTCAGGATCCACAAGTCACACCCCACCACAAATATCATTAGAAATGTTGATATAGGGGTGAGAACAAGAGGACAAACCCATGATAAAAATGTTTGTCTATACTCTTGCTTCTTGTCCCAGATAGAGCCAAAGAAAGTTGACGAGGCTTTGAAGGATGGAAGTTGGGTTGAAGCAATGCATGAGGAACTGCTTCAATTCAAAACACAAAAGGTTTGAAACCTATGTCCTCTTCCTTATAGGAAGACTACCATAGGAACCAAGTGGGTTTTTAGAAACAAGAAGGATGATAGAGGACTTGTCATCAAGAACAAGACAAGTCTAGTTGTTCAAGGATACACACAAGAAGAGGGAATCGACTACACAGATGTTTTTGCTCCTGTGACAAGACTTGAAACTGTAAGAATATTTCTGGCTTTTGCTGTATCCAAGGATTTCAAAGTCTACCAACTTGATATCAAGTGTGCTTTTCTATATGAGGTGATTGATGAAGAAGTGTATGTTAAACAACCACCTGGCTTTGCAGACCAAGATCATCCTGATTATGTCTACAGGCTTGATAAAGCTCTTTATAGGTTGTATCAAGCTCCAAGAAAGTGGTATGAGACACTATCTCAGTATCTCTATCAACATGGCTACAAGAGGGGTACTATAGATGGAACTCTCTTCATTAAAGGAACAGGTAATGACTTAATGCTGGTTCAAGTATATGTAGATGACATTATCTTCGGGTCAACTAATCCAAAGCTCTGTAAAGACTTTAAGAGGCTGATGAAGAATAGATTTGAAATGAGTGTCATGGGGGAACTCAATTTATTTCTAGGATTTCAAGTGAAGCAAGTTGACAATGACATCTTCATAAGTCAGTCAAAGTATGTACAAGACATACTTACAAGATTCAACATGACTGATTGTAAGGTTGCTAAGAAACTTATAGCCAAAAACCACTCCCTTGGACCTGATCTTGAGGGGAAGTGTGTGGATGAACATCTCTACAGGGCTATGATTGGGTCTCTTATGTACCTCATAGCCAGTAGGCCTGATATCATGTTTGCCACATGCGTCTGTGCAAGATATCAAGCCAACCCTTAGATGTCACACCTGGTTGCTGTCAAGAGCATTCTTAGATATCTCAAAGGTGTTCCCAAGCTTGGCCTTTGGTATCCAAAGAATTCTGACTTTAATCTGTATGCCTATACAGATAGTGACTATGGTGGCTGCAATATGACTGTAAAGTCTACATCTGGGGGATGTCAATTTCTTGGTGGAAGGATAGTCTCTTGGCAATACAAGAAACAATCCTATGTGTCTGCATCAACTGCTAAAGCTAAATACATTGCTGCTGCAAGCTGCTGTGCTCAAGTGCTTTGGATTCAGAACCAGATGCTGGACTATGGATTCAACTTCAAAGAGACTCTCATCCATATAGACAACAACAGTGCTATCTCTACTACAGAGAATCCTGTGTAACACTCAAGGACAAAACACATCAACATCAAATATCATTTGATTAGAAATAATTTTGAAAAGGGATTAATCAAACTAGTCAAAGTTAACACAAATAAACAATTTGCTGATATGTTTACTAAAGCTTTTAATGAACAAAGATTTAATATCTTGTATCAGTTATTAGGATGATTAACTTTGAGTAGATTTTCTTAAACTTAAATCAATTCTATTTCTAAAACCAGTGTGTCCTAAGTTGTCTATTTTATCACCTTCATAAGCCTAGTTTATTTTGGAAGAAAATCTTTAAAATGATATTTCTTAGACTTTTGAAATTTTTTCCAAACATATTTTCTTTCCGAAGATTTCAAGTTGTCTTCGGAAGAAAATTATGTCTTCAAGTCAAATAACTACTTATAAGAAATTTACATTCGAAAGAAATTCTGAGATATCTTCCGAAGCTTAAATATGCTTCTAAGTACCTACATGTATTTGAAGGGCAATTTTCTTTCGAAAGCAATTAAGTCTCCGAAGATTTATTCTCTTTAGAATAAAACTCCCAAGTCTTAATCTCTTTCAAAACCAAACATGTCTCGAAAGAAAAATTCTCTAAGTATTTTTCTTCCGAAGCAAAATTTTCACAAATCTTAAGAATATCTTCCGAAGCCAAAGCTTTTTCTTAAAACTTCCGAAGCAAAAGTTACCTTCGAAAGATTTTCAACTTCCAAGAAAACAACCTTTTTGGGCACTTTTTCAGAGGTGGGACCGACATTCGGATTTCAAAGTTTATTCTTTTTCTTTAACTTTGTCTCAAATCCATTTCATATATATTCTCTTAACGGTTCCCTCCTCTTTTCACTATCCTCTTCATCTGCATTTTTCTCTAACCTAATTTCACCCACAAACCGCCTTTGTTCTTATCTTCCTTCTCTGTAAAGCTACCTCAAATGGCCAACCCCAACCGTAAAAACCAACCCAATTTATCCATGCATCTTCACAAGTAACATAATCAAGTTGCTCTGTTAGACTCTGAGAAAGATCCTGGTTTCTCAGAGGTTTGCCGTTACCTTTCTTTGTCGAACTACTTCACCTCCCTCACCATTGATCCTCCACTTTATGAGGATCAGTTGTTGGAATTCTGGAGGACCTACCAAGAGGTCACCATGGATGGGGAGAAGGCACTGTCTGCCACAGTGTAAGGGAGGACAATCTTCATCACTCCAGCCTCGATAAACACTCATCTTTAGCTGGATGATGTAGAAGGTGATTTGTCCTTTCCAAAATCTACTGTTAACCACTCCTTTGAGCGGATGGGCTATGAAAGTGATTTTTCCATCAAGACCTTCAGAAAAGGGAAGGTTTCCTCTCAATGGAAATACCTCCCCCATGCCGTCATCCACAGTCTATCTAATAAGCATGGAGGATGGGACCAAGTTTCAGAAGACCTTTCCTACATAGTCCATGGGATGGTTCAGGGGGTCAAGTTCAGGTATTCACAATTTGTCTATACCAATTTACTTGCAAACTTAGACTCCTTATAGTATTACATGTTTCCTAGATATGTCCAGCACATTCTTAACTGTGAACTGGGCTCATAGTTTAGGGGAACAAGTAATATTCTAAAATTGGGACAGATGAAGCCCGGCATCTTCAAGACCATGAGGAAGCCAACTGTTGGCTTCTCAGGGGTAGAAACAGTCTTTATCCCAAAAATGTTAGAGCTCATTGCTCAAGGTGACAACCTAGCAGCACCAGGTAATGTTGAACCCACAACTTCTACTTCCTAATCACCAATAAAGCCAAAAATAACCATCACCTACCAAAGAAAATCTAAACGAACCTCTGTACATGCTACTCAGTTTATGCAGGCCCTTATATCATCACCCATATAGGAGGAAGTGGACACTGGAGCTCCCACTTCTCTTGAGGAGCAAACCACTCTCATCTCACCAATGATCAGTGTTGAGGTTCCTCATGCTCAGCCTGATGAGCTCTCAACCCCCACAGCCTTAAGCCTTCACTCAGAGTCTCAAAACTCTAGTGAACAACCTTCAGGGAAAAGTTACCATCCCCAACCTCTTGATCTAAACCAACCAATCCCAAACTTTGAATTCTATGATGATGAAGACATAGGCTTCAGTGAGTATCATGAGTCTCTCTTCTCCACCCTTACTCAAAGAGAGATGAGTACTCCTGTTTCTCCCATGTCTAGCCCACATCATCCACCTACTACTTAGGTGGATCTCCTTGAACTTGTTCAGGAGATCTATATGGAAGAGGCTCTCACTTCAGCAAGTGAGTACATCATTTAGACCTCAACTATGGCAACCCAGTCTCTTGACACTTCACTTGAAGTTGTCATGATGCAGGGGAAATCTAGCAGCCAAGAACAAAGTACTGGTGATGAGAAAGAAGACCTTGGTCCTATTCTCTCATCCCCCCGTGATTCTTCTGATGAAGATGAGGGGAGTCTGAAACTATAGGTGCAAAAACTGACAAAAACATGCACCTATTTATTCTTAAAGATAAGCCACCTAGAATCTCAGGTGATTGTCTTACAAAGGAGGGTCAATGACCAGCAACTTGAGATCACCGATCTCAAGGGCAAGTTAGCTGAGAGACCACTCAAGAGAACTCAACCAGGTCCACAAGAACCTGTGAATGTGACAGACCTAACCCCAAGCTCACTTATGCAAGAAGGTGATGCTACCAAAAAGGGGGAGAAAGTCCAAACAATCACAAAACCTGGGAGTTCTTCACAGAGTATGGACTTTGAGGATTCACTACCCTCACTTGCAATGGTCCATACTTAACAACCTCCTCAAGTCTACATGAATGTGGAATCACTTGCCCAAGTCTACATGGATGTGGACGCACTCATACAAAGTTTGTTTGAGGAGGGTATTCCTAGAGCTATGCCTACCCCATCTCATAACTCTGTGAATCCAATCATGGGATAGAGGTATGACACTGATAGAAGAGCTCTTGTCATCTCTAGATCTCAGGGTCAACAGGAAATTTTCAACTTTTTCAACCTGAGCTTTTATAAGAGCATCCATCTAATTGATCTTCCACTTGTCAATCCAAGTTAAAAAAGATAAGCTGCAAGATTAGCTGATAGAATTCAAGAAAGGGTGCTAGAAGAATTCAAGCTGAGGTCAAGACTATATAGACAGAGGCTAGCAGGTGAGATTTTTGGTCAACTGGATGTTGTGGTGGACCCTAAGATTAGCTTCGAAGGGGAAGCCTTGACTGAAGGCCCAGAAGTTGAACTTGTGAACCTTGAGACAGGAACTTCTTTAGCACTAAGGTGCTTCACAACCTCTCGCTGGTGAGAGCTTGACTGCTGAACCAAGCAATGAAGGCCAAAGCTCTCTCCACCCTGAGTCACCAAGGACTGTGCGTGACAAAGAGAAGAGGAAGATGACATCTGAGGAGATCGAGGAAGATGACCTCTGAGGAGATCGAGGAGGATGAGAGAGAGAGAGGAAGAGGAAGCTAAGGGGAGAGAGTTCAAGAGGGTCTCCAGGCTTCATGGAAGCTGCAATCAGGGCTGCCCCCAGGCCAAATACTCAGGATGATGAGTTAAGGGCAGCCAGGATAACTACTTGGGGACCAAAAACTACAATGTGGATGAACTACTCTCTCTCCCCTTAGATGAACTGAATGAACTGGCTGACAAGGAATTGTCCAAGGAGAGGAAGGAGGTAGAGGATGCAGCATTGCTCCTCAAAATCAAGGAAGAAATGAGACAAAAAAGGCTCTACAAGCATGCTCCTATCCTCTCCCCAGTTCAAGAAAGTCATGAGAAAGAGACTGTGGCAACTGAACAACCTCAGGTAGACAAGGTGGCTGATAGACAAAACATGATTAGCTACCTGAGTGCCACAGGTATCTATCAGGCTTCTGTACTTCTTCCCTTATCATATGAGTATGTTGAATTCGAGTATCTTAAGAAGATGGAGTAACAAGTTACCAAAGAAAGAAAGGCTGCTAAGAGAAAAATAAGAGAAGAAGCTGCAAAGTCAAGAGCCATCATCCAAAAGAGCCAAAAGAAGTCTGCTGATAGACAAAGGATGATAAGCTTCTTGAAGCTGTATGGATTCTTCGGAAGGAGGCTTGGTCCAATGTCTCTATCCACTATGGATGAGCACATCAGGGTGATCAAGCAGAAGATTAAAAAAGGAGAGCTTGTTGACTTGCATTCTACACCATGTCCAACTCAACCTGAGGTTGTCAAGGTTGAACCCCGTGAGATAACACAATTGGGACCTAGGGCTGAATCTCAGCTAACTTCATCTTCTGATCCACAGCAGGGTCCTCTTCACTCTCCTTCTGAACCTGTGAAAGAAGAGAACCCAACTGAGAGAGACACAGTAGAACAACCTGGTGCTGAAGACCAGTCCTCTCAGTTAAAGACTTCAAAGAGGAGAAAAATGATGGCCATAAAGAGTGTTTCTAAGAAGAAGACCAAGGCATCCACCTCTACACCTCATGATGAGTCAGAGCATCCCGAGGTAGGGCAAGAAGAGGCTGTTCAACCAACTCCAACTCAAGTAGAGCCTCTTACAACTGAAAGACCCATCTTGTCCTGGACTTTTACTTCTAATCCAGATAGGTGGTATGTCATCAGAGATCAAGGAGGTCAAGATGTCTATTTCTGGCAAGACATGCTTGATCTTTCTCTACATGATCTCCATGACATGAGAAGATATTATGAGAGTCTGAGGGATCCTGACCAGAAGATGAAGAAAGGTATGGTCTTGATCCTAATGAGGACTGTCAACATGTAAATAACTTCTCTGTTTTGGTAACATTAGCCTAGGGGGAGTTTGTAAGGTTATATTAGAAGGCTGATGCAACTAAAGAAGCCAAAACAACCAAGATGCTTCCTGCATGCATGCACTGATGTACAAGGTAGAAGTTGCTTTGGAAGTTTTACACTCTCCACAGAAAATATTCTAAGTGTAAAATCTTCCGAAGCCAAAGTTCAAATTTTCCGAAGCCAAAGATGAAGTCTTCCGAAGCTTCAGAGACAAAGTCTACCGAAGCCAAATGTTGTGAAGACTGATTTCTCCCGAAGACAGAGAGGACATGCTTTCTCTGATCTATTTTTTCATAAAGCTAACTTACTTTCCACTGTAACTCTGAAGACTCACCAACTTATACAAGTTGGTGAAAAGGTTCATGCTTTTGTAAACTGTAGATTATGGTCTTGGGTCTGTAACTTCCTACTTTGTACATGTTATCATTTTTATAATACAAAAGGACGTGAGCTATGGTATGTTATAGTCACTAGTTAAAAGGCAATCTGTCTTTTGACTCTACATTGATCTTGTTGTCTAGATTAGTGTTTCCAGCTGGCTATCATAGTATGTACAGCTGTAGGATGTAGTATAAAGTATCTCAGGTCCTTGTATTTCTTTTTATGCTTTGTAACACTTGTAATAAAACTTGAGAGCAATATACAGCATCCTTGAAAACCATATTACTCTGTTCTTGTTTTTAGTTCTGTCTCATTGTTTACTTGTGTTCTTAGTATCATTTACACAAACCCGGTTTCTCATTTGATCTGTTAAGTGTTTTAAAACTCTCCTCATTGTGAGACTGATTGTATTGACCATCTCTTAACCGGTCCTGCACCCTCCGAGACATACATGAGACGTTGTGGTTTGTCATTGCTCATGTGAGTTATGGTTCTGAGGTTATGTCCTGATAAGACGCTGCTAGTTCTGTTGAGTTCCTTTTATTCGATTAATACCATATAATATAGTCGTATATTGATCTACATTATTATATGATCGTGATAATGTAAAAAAGGTATTCATCGTTTGGCAAATCGCGAAACGCGAGTTGTGGAATACACCTAGTTAATCTAAAAAACAATCTAATTCTTCTTTTATTATAATCTATTATCTATTACTAAAATAAGGTTTTGCGATGCC
Source organism: Flaveria sonorensis (assembly GCA_025506505.1). NCBI lineage: Eukaryota > Viridiplantae > Streptophyta > Magnoliopsida > Asterales > Asteraceae > Flaveria > Flaveria sonorensis. Next base: position 60,799,308 of record CM046432.1, read on the forward strand.
ACATGTTAACATATTAAGTTTTCATATTTTCATTTTCATATCTCTCTCTTAATAAATGATAATAGTATATATAGTAATTATATTATTTAAATTCTTCTTTAAATCCAAACTATTTTTAAAAAAAATTTATTGAACACTCTTTAGAAAATGTATAAGATAAAAAAAATTTATTGAACAAAAATCTTCTTTAAAATCAAAACTATTTTAAAACCATTTTTTTCTAAGTTTTATAAGAATGATTCTATTTTTAAATGAAAGTAACAAGAAAAAAACAAAATGTTTTAAAAAACAATTATAAAACACTATTATAAGACAAAAGTTTAAAATGATACTATTGTTGTTTTTACTTAAAGTACTTATTTACACGTAAATATTTTATTTGTTTTACAAGTGTAATACGCGTGGTATTACTAGTTTAATTATAATAATTGATTATATGTGATGAACACGTATGATCATCTCATCCATTCTTATATTCATTTTCCCCGACTAAAGCATTTATCCATTTATACAAAGTCAAATAACTAATATCCAAAAATCTCTCTTTCTCTCTCTATATTTAGAAATCTAGATTTTTTTAAAAAGAATATATTTAAAAAACATATTTTTCATTAAATAAAAACTAAATATTTTGTTTACAAAACATTCTTTTTTATAACAAAATAGTTTTTGAAAACTACTTATTTTTTCTAAAACAATGAACCTTTTTAAAATATGAAATTTTTAGAATTAATCTTTTTATAAATAAAAGTTTTATATAAAACCGTTTTCCATCAAACATAATTTTTATTAAAATATAATTAAAACCTGGAGTTTGTAAACAGTAAGATATTTATGATAATTGAAATTTTATATATCTATTGAAATAAAAAAACATATTTATAAAACAAAAAAAATTAGAAACCATAGTTTTGAAAAAATAAGATTTTTATAAAAAATATTATTTTTCTAAAAACAGTTTTTGTAGATGGAAATGTTTTAAAACACATTTTTTGATAACGAAATGTTCTAAAACTTTTTTATGAAATGAAAATTTTAAAAATAATAAAATATTTTAAAAACTAAAATACTTACTCATACATAATCATAATCGTATCTTATAAAAAAATAACGTTTCTAGTTTCTAACTATTTATTAATAAATATTTAATATAAATTTTTATTTAACTTGTAAAACACACCGGGTTATAACCTAATATAATATAGATAATTAGAATGCTTGTTCTTTTTAAGTGTTTCTAATAAATAAAAAGATATATTTTTTTATTTATTTTCAGTTTTTCCTTATTATATACTTTTTTCCAATAAATAGCTTAGCTTATCAATAAACCATATACTCCCCAATGCATCCACTCCAAACGCATTGCCAGATTACCCTAAGGACGTCTTTGACATCCATAACTTAGGATTTCTTTTATATAAATTAAGGAAGAGATTCGTCCTTATCCGTAACAAATGTTATTTGAAAATGAAAAATTAAATATCAAAATATTATATAGCACATGTGATTATTTTTCTTTTATATCAACGGTATCCATTTATTTCACTTAACTAAAGCCACAACAGTTCATTTGATGTTACATAAGGGATAGTTTATCGAATCGGTTTTTTGTAATTATTCGGATTATTTAATTATTGATATTTCAAAAATGTTTTGGACTGAATTAGGATCCACAAAACCGATTTAAATTCGGGTGGATTCAACTGATAAAAGGTAAGTTATTAAATAAAATAATTAATGTGTATAAATTATAAGTAAAAATATATGCTTTCCTTGTAAAATTAAAAAATTACATATATAATTGAATTCAGATGTATAGATTGGATCGATTCGATATTCGAAAACCGGGTTGAGTTCGATTTCAAAACTCGGGTTTAGAATTTGATTCGAAAACCATATTCAAAATCTTGTTAGATTTTCAATATAGATTTAAAAAATCTAAAACCTTAACTATAAGGCAAATTTTATGCACAAGACTCCCAAATGCAGAGGGTCCAAACATGTTGAGTTACTTTGGACTTGATATACGCTTTCTAAATACCTTGTATTTTTACAAAAGTTTGTTTTCATGACCTGAATACATTATCTCCTAATCACATAAGCTTTAACTTTAATCTAACAACCTTGATTAAAAGGGGCAAAAGAATCAGTAAGAAATTCGTAAACAAATATGCACTATAATATAATAATTTAAAACTGATAAAAATTCGTGTTTTCATTTCCTAAAAAGAAAGTAAAAAAAGTCATAAAACCCACTCACACCATCCCATGCACGTGCCACAATCAGCTTTTCCTTTTTATTGCTTTTGAGTGGAAGACACAATCATACTGGCTTCCATGCACTTGAACACTTTGATTTGTAATATTGAATGAAACATCATATTTTCTCCCGATAAAGAATGTTAACATATTTATATTTTGTATGTTCAAGGTATAGAAGCATGTGACTGGAGTGAGCATGCTTCCCTTCTACTTTAATCTCCAATCATCATATGCTCCTACATAGTTTTTTATACTCTACTCCACCTCATTTGCTCCCCACTAGAACACTCACAATTTCATTTTCTTTTTCTTAACTCATAAAATGACATTAATATCCATTAATATGTCTATTGGCATGTGCGTCACTCGGGAAGGTATGGGACTCGAGAAGGTCATGAGTATTTGTCACTGTTTTCTTTTATAGTTGGACCTTTTAAATTGTTGTTGTGTACGTTAGAAGAAAATTCTATTGAGACTCTTAGTTAAAGTGTTACATTTCTTAGTCCCCAATCATAAGTATATCCTCCGAGATAGCCCTTTTATACTCTACATCATGTAATCTCGGCCTAAACACTCGTATTTTCATTTGCATTTTGTTAACTCGTAAAATTACAATTAAATTCATTTATTTATTTATTGGCATGTGCGGAACTAGAGGACATATGTGACACACAACTGTATAACAAATCGTGAATATTTGTTACTATTTTTTTAGATTAACTTTATAAATTGTTATCGATAAAATAGTTAAGGTAAATGTAGAAAAAAGATATTTTTATTATGACCCTTAGTTGAAAAGTTTTATTTTCACAAGTACTTATCAATAAATGTTTAAAAGATCAATAGCTTAACTATGCCTATGAGATTAAAACTAGTTACTTTTTGAATATCTAGCATTATACATAAATTTTGTTACCATACGGTTCATACCAACGATCTTTCTTAGGTAAAATGGTCGAACTTACATGTTCAAAAAGGCAACTTTTTAACTAATATGATTCATACCATGATGCTTCTAAGGTAAAAAAGAACAGTTTATATATTGCATCTACATGATTTTACATAGTTTTTTATACTATACTCTACCCTCATTTCTCCTCACTAGGACACACACTTCCATTTAGTTTGTTATATTATAATCTACCCTCATAATCTCCTCAATAGAACACTCACTTTTTGATTTTCTTTTTATTAACGGATAAAGTTACTATAGAATTCACTTGTTTCTTTATTGACATGTGTGGAACCAGAGGATGTATATAGCGTGTCTAATTGATCATGAATATCTACTATTGCCTTTCCTTATAATTAGACCTTCTACAGTGTCGTTGATAAAGTAATTAAGGTGAATGTAAACAAAACTATACTAAAACTATCTGTTGAAAAGTTCCCCTTCGTTGTTTGTTAATAAGTATTTAATACATCAGTACTAACTATACTTAGAGATTCAGACAATTTTTTTGTAAAGAACTTATACATAACTTTTCTTACCATATGGTTAATGCCCATGATCTTTCAATTGTTCAAAGGTAATGAAATATATTTCTAAACACAGTAAACACTTTAAAACAATAACGCTTATAAATTAGCCCGAAAATTAAATCTTAAAAGGTTGAAGTGTATATTTCAAAGATCTCGTCTTTGTTGACCTTTATTCCATCAAAGTTATCTTGATCTCCCACCTACCTGTATCACCATCACCACTACTATTATCGTTGATATTATCGTTGATCTTTCATCAGTGTCACCACCATGATTAAATTTTAATGTTTAAAAAGCGTATATGATGCTTGAGTTAGCTACCGCTTTACGCAGTGTCCAGGGAGGGACCAGGTCACTTCACAATCTGTCATACATAGTTTTATCCTACATTTTTGTGTTGGTGGCTATTTCCCCAGCATTCATGACCTTAAAGTTACAAAATAACAACCGTACCAATTACTTTAAGGTTCATCCTCAATTAAAAAAATAGTAGAAAAACACTTGTACACATATGATTCAAACCAATATATATAGAGTGATATATAGAGAGAGGGTGGTTATTCTATAAAAGTTATTCCCGTAAGAAGCATAGGAAGCTATCAAAATGCATCACATTTATTTTAACAAGGTTATAAACGTCAATATATAATTACATACTAGGTTTTTTCACAAAATAATGTTTGTGATCATGTAACTTATATATAATCACGCAATGTATGTTATAATTATAAAATCGGGTAATGTATGTTTTTCTCAAAAAAAAAAATATTATATCAATATCATACTTAAATTAATGATAATAAAATGTTTTATTTTATGATATAAATGATTAAAAGATGTATTAAAGCAAAAATTAATTTGATTTTAAAATTTTATGAAACAATATTTAACCCTAAAAAGTCAACAATGATGCTTAATTATTTTTGTTTCTTTTGCGTTACCATCAATTTTTTATATAATCATTAATTACGACCACTTAATTTTAAGAGAGAATTTTATATATATCATTATAAACTTTCAAAATATCATATATAACTAAAACTTTAAAATATAATACATACCCCTAGAAAACTTTATAAAGATTATATATACCTTGAAAAACTTTAAAAATATCATATATGGCCGAGTCAAACTGAAAATATCACATATACCTCTACAAACTTCCTAAATATCATGCATATCCTTACAAAACTTTTCACATATCATATATGTCAAAACCAAATTTATAATATCATGTATACTCTTTTTTATTAAATAAAATATCATATTTATATTAAATAAATTTAGAATATGTCTTTCTACTTATTAATATCTCAAAACTTATTTCATACTTTGGCAAAAAAATTCATATTTATTCCCCAAAACTGATATATTCATGAGGTCCACATGGAAGCAAAAGTTTATTAAAATATATCAAATTTATTCACCTTTAAAAATTCTTAAACTTATTAAATAAAATTAATCACAATAAATTGAGAAAACTTAGTAAAATTTCAAGATAAAACATGGTAGTTTAATATTAGAACAAGTATTTATACAGTAAATATATTCATTATGCTTATTAACTAGATTATTAGTTTGTAATATAGCTTTTCATAAATTTAAATATTTACTAAAAAATTATAATAGCTATCATAACCGTTTATGAATGAAAAGTAATAAATATAGTACTAGTGTTGTTAATAAAATGAATAGAGTAAATTGAAATTTTGATGTATTGATAAAAATAAAAGATTATCTTTATTATTAATCTTTTAATAAAATACATTAAAATTAAAATTAAAAATGTGATATTTTAGTTATAAAAAAAGGGTATATATGAATTTAATTTGGATATATATGATATTAACAAGATTCTAGTGGTACATATATATATATATATATATATATATATATATATATATATATAAATTTGGTTTGGGCATATATAATATTTGAGAAGTTATCTACAGGATCTATGATATAAGATGTTTTCCAAGAGTATATATGATATTATAATGTTTGATTGGGTATATATATGATATTTAAGAAGTTTATGGGGTTATATATAATTTTTTGAATTTTGTTTAGGTATATATGATATTTTAAAAGTTTGTAGGGGTATATATGAAATTCACCCTGATCTTAACCATCAACGAATTAGATTTTAATAATCCAAATTATGACATATTAGTCAATAATAATCCATACTTGTAACGCTCGCCTCCCAGGGCACACCCTGGGGAGCGTTACGCATCACACATACACAACACATAGTAACCATAGGGTCCACAGCGGAAGTCTAACTTTAATTATGCACCATAACATGTTGTTCTTTAGTCATACTAGATAATATCATTACATCAGTTTAACTATACTAGAGATCCAAATCTTCAATAGCGCTCTAGGACCTTTATTTCCTCATAGGCTAACATGTAATCTTCGATCTCTACAATCACTTGACACCTGGGATGTGTGTACATAAAAAGAAAATATTTGGGACTCAGCATAAAACTTGTGAGTTCATGAACATAGCATTCTTTAAAATTCAAAACAAATTCATATTGACTATTGCATCAAGCAGATACAATCTGGCAAACAGATAGGAACAGAGTAAGCTCAGTATAAATTCACATAACCAGGATATATATACAAACTCTACTGGCTAAAGCAGAATCATACAAGCAGCCTTCAAGCATCTTATCAAGCATTACCGCATATCACATATGCTGTTGATAGTCAATTCTTCAATTATTACAAGTTATCAGAACATCACATCCTATTTTAGAAAACAGTTCAAAGAAACTCACCTGTTTAGCAGTTGCCCAATAATTGATAACTTTTCCTAGTATAATCTGGTAATATCTCTAGGTCCTGATACAGTTTAAGTAATTCTAGGTTAGGTATTGGTACAACTAACTACTTATTGTAATAATTGAATATTGGTTTACACTATCTTGTTTAAGCATGGGTGATCAGTTCATGCCTAACTAAGGCTAGGCTACCCAATACCCATCCCTAATAATAACCCTAACGCCTAAAAATAATAATACTAATAATACTAAAACTACTCCTAATAATAATAATAATCTAAAATAAAAAATAATTAACTTGACATAAACTTAAACGAGAACATACCTTAAAACTATCTACGACAATTTGATGCAGAGTCTCCTTACTCGCGCTCCTACCCGAGCTCTAAAAACGACTAATAACAATACCCAATGAGGTATCGATTACTCGGGAATTTCTTAATACTAGAGCGTTCCAAAAAAAACTTATAATCGAAATTCAACCTTAAAGTCTCTATTTATAAGAAAGCAGACAGGCAGGTGAATTACTTCTACAACGATGTGGAATGAAATTGACGTGCTTGTGTGCTTGCTTCTTTCTTCTGTGAGAGAATATGAAGTTTATTATTAATATTATTATTATATTATTATAATTAATTCAGCTGCTTACTTCGTTTTTCTCTTATAACTTTTTAAATATAACGTCTTATAAAATTTCAAATATGCCGTTGAGACGAGCTTATTTTTCTCAGTCGACCAAGTTTCATTAAAAACGGAGCACGTTTAAATACAATATATTATTATATTTATATATATTTAAACAGTCTCTTATGATACTAAAACTCGTCTAAAACTTTAAATTTTAATAGTCATTTCACTCATTACTTACTCATTTAACAATATACAAAATGTAAAGTTCATATTTCTTTTATTTTAACTATTACATTTGATCCTGAAACTCAGGATGTTACATTCTTCTCTCTTTAGAAGAATTTCGTCCTCGAAATTCAAAGGTTACCCAAAGAGTTCAGGATATTTGGTTTTCATTTCTTCTATAAACCCCCAAGTCTTCTCAGAGTCTTTTCTAACCTTACCACTCAACCAATACTAATGGAATTATCTTTTAAACTAAGATTCCTACATTGTATGATTAATAGCTTGTTATGTTAACCACCGTATCTTTATTTTTTAGAAATTTCTTTAGTGCAAAAATAATCAAATCATATCAAACTCTTGTTATGCGAACTCTTAATATATTCCTATATTATATTGCTTAGGGTTTTAATCCTCAAGGAAAGTCTACTTCTATTGAGCCTCGGTAGTTTTTTTTTTGTAAAACATAAGGTTCTCCAATTTACTCGAGTTCTTAGTTTCTTTTGGAAACCCTATTTTATTTTTGAAGTGAAACGATAAACTCTATCAGATATAGTCAAGATATGCACATCTTAATGTGAGACTAATAGAGTTTGGCTAACATTTCTATCTTATAGTTTGATAGAGAGGTAGAGAGTGTACTAATTTAGTAAGTCTATCATCCACTAGCTAGAAAGTGTCATATTCATAATTTAATCATAAAATTAACATAGTCTATTGGTTATCTTTTATTTCTATTACGAGATTTAAGCTTGTTGTATCTAGTTAGACAATTTCTAATGTTTTACCATAATCCAAGATAAAAAAATTTCCCTACATGCCTTGTAATTGATCTTTGATTCCTAAATACCAATAAAAAATTTTAAATCATATTACATATTATAACTACCTGTGTTTGCTCTATATTTTGATTTATGGGCTTTATTTAGTATTATATCTTGTAATATGCTAAGACTCAAAGCTCATATATGATTGTGGAGTCTTAAGATACTATCACTTCTATATCTTAATAGTTTTCGTCTACTACTCTTTCATTGCTTCTTAATGTGATTTTCCATCAATGATTTTTCTTGTGCATTTTAATTTAGTCTAAGTGGTTTATCTTAATATTATTTTTAGATATTCAAATTTTAGTGATTGGGCTCATTCTTGTTTATAAAGTGCATCAACGATTAATTTTTCTCTTTTCTAGTATATCATAGCTATAGTTACTTAATAATTCCTTTTATTTTCACTAGTGTTTAGAAAAACTTAAATAAATCTTCAATAATAATCTTCAAATTCCAAAATCTTCAAAATCATGTGGGATTTTTTTTCATTTTTTAATTGCTTGTTCTTAGCATGTGTTACTTGTTTGTCTTACTTATTGAACATATGACCTAAGAATTAACCTTTACTTGTTTAAAAATTTATATTCCAAAAATTAGCGTAAAGTTTTTCTTGCTTATGCAATCTAGGATTTCTCTAAGATGATCCTCATGATCTCTTCTATCCTTAGAGTATATATCAGAATATCGTCGTAGTAGATGATAATAAATTACCCAAGTAATATTTATAAATTTTGTCATAAGATCCATGAATATCTCAAATTCATTGGTCAATTCGAATAGCATCACCAATAATTTATAGAGATCGTATCATGCTCTAAAATTGATCTTAGGTGTGTTTTCAAACCTTTTGTTTCTTCACAGTGTTTATGGCATATGCTAGAACAATAATGTACCATTTTATTGAAAATTTATGGACTTGAATCATAGAGATAATGTTTTCTGCTCCGTTATCAGATACTACCAATTTTTTTTGGCAATGTAAGTTATATCATTCTTCTCTTAGACATGACTTATACTTGGTTGAAGGTTTACTAGTCAATTCTTTTGACTACCTCAAATTCTTTGGGTTTCTATAGGTATGAAGTCAATAGGAATCAAGTTACCATTCAATCTTATCATACAATTCTTAATGATGTCAACTATTATCTTTTGTCTCCTATTAATCATTCTACTTATGAAGGTATGGTGTAAAGCTTGAGTTTTTTAATTTATATATGGCCTAAAGATAGTTGATACTAAGCTTTTATTCATACCAATGTAATATTTTTGATTGAAATGAATATACTACGAATTAGATCTAATTGGTTACATGTAATCATAAATGTCTAAGACAGCTTTCATTTGACTTCAGCACTCACGTGCCTCTATAGATCCCTTGTTACCAAAAGTTGGAGGGTTGCAAGTCATAAAGAATTTATAAGAATGCTTTTGTACTTATTTTTCTATTTTCTAGTTTCTTTGTCTAATATCTTTGTTGTAAATAACGAGAAACTTTTCTATAGTTTGTTTCCTGCTTTCTCCGAATTAGATCTTGGTTGAGTGGTAGTAATAATGTTGACAACTTGAGTATAAAGCATTGTATTTGCCTTGTATCTAAGTGTACCTTTACAGTTACTTATATTCATTCTACACCCGGATCACCTTTGGCATTCTAGCTTACTTTCGGGTCAAACTTGATACTAATTCCAACATTTTAGGAAATTATCCTTTCTTAATACACTATTCATCATTTTATATTTTATCTTATCGAATAACATCCTTTTTGAATATCAATACAACAATTAAGTATCTGATAATGCCCATCTAGCTCCTGTGCTCATATTCCATCGCGTCTAAGTGATCCTTTAAACAAATGCACATCTCTACCGATTTCGGAGTTAGTCTTGTTCTTCGTAATGATATTACCCTGCCACTAAGAGAAAAAGCAGATTCCGAAGCTACCGTAGAAGCTTGGACGCTTAGTAAATCATGGGCCATAGTAGAAAGAATCGGAAATTGAGATTCTTTTCCTTTCCACCAAGCCCAAATATCGAATGCACGATAATCTTCGGTAGTCATAGCGGAAATAAAATCCGTTCCACTATATCTACCGAGCTCACTTGTTGGGGTGTTACCTCTTTGTCGTTTAGCCATCACATCCCGAACGACATTCAACGTAGTTAAAACTGGGTCTTTAACCGATGTACTAGCACTTAAGGTTGATTCGCTTGGCATGGTTATGTTTACGTTAGGCCCATATCTATTTAAATAAAAATTATAAATTGTTTTCAAACTTTCATTAAAATTTACTTTTGCCTCGTTTGAAAATTTTGGGTTTTCGTCATGCATATCCAAATTCTCATTTATCTCGTCTATCAAACATTCAACCCCCGCAACATTTAAAAACGGATTTAAAGCGCGACACAAGTAAAAACGAGTGGTAACTCATTAAAATATTTTTTAAACTTTTCTTTCATTGGTTCTATCATTTGGCTAAACATATGATTTTTCTTTGGAAAAATTCAAAGCCATGAAATATAATTCTTGAAGCACCGAATAGCTAGTGGGATAATAAACTCCCGATAATTTTGTTGTTGAGTTTTAAAACACCTCCAGAAACTCGGATAGACGTTGAACATTCTTCCAACCCGCATCCGGAAATGGGTCAGCTTCACCATTATCCGAAAGACTATTATGAAAAGCTTTTAAAGTGCTCTTTTTGTTTTAAAGCACAATCAAACATGTGACAAGTCGAATTCTACCGAGTAGGTACATCCCAATTAGGACCTAAAAATATAGATTCCGTATCCTTACAAAGTTGTTTATAATCTTGATATCTTTTTTTACTTTTTTTAAAAACGTCATGTAACATAAATCGAAAAGCTTTAATAAAGTTATCAATAAATTCCACGGATAGCCCGTCTTGCACTACTAAATTAATAATATGTGCAACACAATGAGTATGGAAAAAGTCACCGTTTGCAATCGGAAGATATTTTAATTTTAATTTTTCAACCGCGGTTGTGTTGTTGGAGGCGTTATCAAATGCAATTGAAAAAATTTTGTTTTGTAACTTAAAAGTAGTTATTACATTATCCAAAAAGTAAAACAAAAATTCTCCGGTGTGTGGATACGGAGAAAGATCAAATGCAATCTTACGTTTCATCATTTGCCATGAATTGGGATCTACCTAATGAGCGGTGACGCAAAGGTACGATTCGGGTAAACCGTTTGGAGCCGACCAAACGTCACTAGTTAAGTTTACACCAGTATTTAAATTTTCAAATAATACAATTAAATCATTTTTTGCTTGTTTTCATAATTTTAAACAATAACGTCTAAGTGTAGTACGACTTACGTGAGTGTAACAAGGTTGAAGCGTCTCTCTAATTAAGTTGGTCAACCGAGGATTGTCGAAATGACTAAAAGGCAAAGCTTCTTGAATCACGAACTTCGTCATTCGATCTCGAACTGTATTAATATTGTAATTAAAGATTCCACCGTCTCTACCCAATTGTGTTTGTTACGAATCCGGATTACTTTTCAACGACTTACAAAACTTCTTGTTAATGTGTTTGCTTAAAGTCGTGTTAGAATCTTTAGCAAGCAAAGCTCCACAAAACTTGCAACGAGCCTTTACAGACCCGTCACTCAATTCAACCATATCTCAATTACACCAAACATCCATGCTACAATTGTGTGCAAGAACACGAACGACGGTTGGAGCGTTGGACGAACCTTGACCAACGGAAGATTGTGAGTGAGACATATCAAGATTGAAGAGAGTAAAAGTGTAAAACGAGAGAGTGAAAGTTTAAAACGAGAGTAAAAGAGAGTATTTTTTTGCGTTTTTTGCGTATATTTTTGCGTTTGGGACTTGGGTACTCAACCATATCAACTCACACCTATTTATACTAACTTATAGGGCAAAAATGGCCAAAAAACGGTCACAAATCGAAGGTAACGGCTAGTTTTTTAAAAAGAAAAAAAAATGGTAAAAACCGGGTAGGACCTGGGTACAATCTGGTTGGGTCCGGGTCGGGTCGGGTTCGAAAAGAATCTAAAAACCTATACCTGGTTCAACCCTTCGGTTTTTTTCGGGTCCAAACCAGGTACACCCTATACCGGGTCGTACCCGTACCCGGGTCCGGGTCGGGTCCGTACCCGGGTTTTTTGCCCATCTCTAAGCATGACTATACGTTATGTGATCCATGATTCAAAGTGGGCCTGGGCTGATCCATGAAATGTGTTGTTATTTATCTAGGCCCATAAAATGTGATGTTTTCATCAGGGAGTTTGGTTATAAACTGTATTGTATATTCATTGAATCAATGGTACGTAAGAAGTGAGTAATATATGTTGTATTTAGCGTGAGAATATAAGTGACAGGGAGGTTGCTATATAAAATGCATTTTTATGCGAAGTGTATGAAATTTTTGAATGATTATTGTTATTTTTACGTGATGGTTTCACCACTGGTTCCGTCTTTTTTGCTCGATAAGTCCACCCCCTTACATGATAATTCGATCACTGTGTGATAATTATCACGCAAGAGTAAATCCTTCTTGCGTAATAATTTCACCCTCACTTTATAAACTTCTCACGAAAACAACATTATGTATTTTAAAATTTCCCTATAAGTGATTTAAATATAAAATTATGTCGTATTTAATGGTATAATTTTTATAAAACTTAATAGTGTTTGAAAAAATTGATGTTTAAAAAATGAGGGAATGGATGGATGAATTTTTTTGATTAAAATAAGTGATGGAGTGTAGTTTTACCTAGAGGTGCACACCGAGTTCAGAATTCAAGCCGGGTCGGGTTGAACCCGGTTCGGGTCATGCCCAAAAAATTCCAAACCGGGTTTGACTAGGTTCTGGGTCGGCTCGTGAAGAACCCAAGTTGAAACTGGGTTGGTGAACGGATGAGGGAACCTGGTTTGAAACCGTCTAGTTATACCGAGTTGGAACTAGGTTGGAGGGCATCTGGTTCTCGGGTCGGGTTCTGAACCTGATTTTATAGTGCACATCTTGGTTTACCATTTTGCTCTTTCTATCAAATTAAAAAAGAAGACACATGACACTGTCTTAAAATTATAAGGAATTAAGGATGGTTAGTTATTAAACCCTCCCCTAACTTTACACATCATGCTAGAAATCATGTATACAAGAGTTAGCATGAATGAAATATTAAACATTTAATAATAAAAATTTAAAAAAATATTTAAAAATTTTAATCTCAAACACATTCAACATATTATTTTATCTTCAAAAGTGATAAGCATGTAAAATGTGATTTTTTTAAATGTATATAACTAAAAGAGTTAATTGTTATATTTTTCATCTAGTTTTAATTTATTTTGTTATTCCATCAAAAATTGTTATTTTTTCACTTTGGGTTCTTGAGTTCCAAAACGTTGTTATTTTTATCAAATTCGATTAACTTAATTAATTGTGTTTGTTAACTCAGTTTTCAGCTTTTTGGATTTAAATAAAAACTTAAAATTAATTAATTTATTTAATGATTTAAATACTTCTAACTTAACAAACATATCTAACTAAGTTAACAAAAACAGATAAAAATGACAACTTTTAAAAAGTCAAGGATCCAGAAGGAAAAAAAACTTTTTTGGATAAAAATAACAAAACAAACTAAAATCAAAGACAAAAATGAAAATTAACTAAAACTAAATAACTTAATATAACATTATTTTAAAAAAATACACTGTAATTATATATTTTATTCTCTTTAATTCAAGTATAGTATTGCTATATATATTTTTATAATTAAAACATTTTTAATGGAAATGTCAATGTATATGCGATAATGTGTGTGTTTATGAAATATAAGTTGTGTAATTATAAACATTAGTTGCTTAATGATCATATAAGTTGCTTACTTTTTTATACAACTTGCATTATTATGAGCGGACACATTTACCCCTCTCCCTATGTACGTATTGCATTCCGGTCGCTTCATACACTTCGCATGCTAAACTCACTTTATACAAGAACTTGCAATAAAATTGCTTTGTGTGTATTCAAAGAAAACCTATTTCCATTCTCACAAAATCAAACGCTAGCCACCACGTAACCACCATCGTCAAACACCACCCAATCATCAATCCCTAGATACCAAGGGTTTTTCTTAACCAACCTTAGGATGTTGGATTCCAAAATCATATTTTTGGTACTCTTTCAATCAAAAAATAAATACCCTAGATCCTAAGATTGGTTTCCTAGATCTTACTCACCATCTCCATCGCCAATCTTACTTGCCTCTGTCATTACCATCATTGCAAAGAGACACCGCAAAGGAAGCTACTAAGTTTCTAAATTGAAGAACAGATAGACGATGAAATTCTTTGAAATCATGACTTAAAATAATCGAAATCAGTGGTTGGACAATGAACACCAAGGATTATCGCCCATAACCCACCAACACCCAGATTGAAACCCTAGGCGATGTAAATACCCATAACAAAACCCATCTCTGAGTAGTGGTCTACAGGGGTTGCGGCTAAAGGATGAGTTATTGATGCTAAGAGACTGAAAGAGACATGATAGATGTAAACGATAATGATGGTATTTACTGGTAATTTAGAATCATTTGGATGCAACCAAATGTAATTTGAAATTTATAAAATAGGCTAAACCATAAAAACAAAAACGCTAGTTTACTCTTATAACAATAATAGTTTTTAATTTTTCATATTTTTATAAATAAAACAAGCGTTTCTTTTAATAGCAAAATCGGTGGTTAGCAAAAATAAGGCACAAAAAATTGAAAAGGCCAGCCGTCCATATATTTGAAGATAATGAACTGGATCTCTTCCCATGTTCTATGATTGTGTTTTATTAAACGGACAAACAGCTAAACCACCGACATTCTGCGAAGGTATACTACACGCACCATTAATATTACACGCTTACCCTCCCATCAACCATTCAACGTACAACGTGTATTTCACGCGCCATATTTAGAGTGACAGAACGCGGCTCTCTTTTGATTGGTCCACGTAAAACTCACACAGCAAAATTGAGCTGCTAATCATCGATCGCTTTCCCGAATTCCAATTTGTCTTTTTTAGGGCAATCATTCGTTCAATTCAATTCAATTCAATTGAATTCACAAGTCAAATTCGATTTTGACCGTCAAAGAGGGGGAGAGAGTGATCTTGTTGGTGTAGTAGATCTCTTTCTGTTGCTGTTATTCAATCGCCATGGGTTTATGGGAAGCTTTTCTCAACTGGCTTCGAAGGTAGTCGCGTTTTTTTTCGATTTATTTCTGTTGGAATTGAATGTGTGTTGTTTACAGTTGGTGGTGATTTGGGGTTCGTAATTTGATTTTGTAGCTTTGGTTTCTGTAAGGGTTTTTGGTTTCGTTATTTGATCTGTGTTGTGTTTCATGTGGGAAGGAAGGATTTGTGTGTTTAATTGTGATCATGGTTGTGATTCTTGTTGATGCTTTTGACAATTTTAGTTTTCCCCGACTAGTGATGTCTAATTATGTATTTTTTTTTCAGTGATTAATGATTTTTGTTGATGATTTTGGCATGTTGAGTTTGAATCAAATGTAGGAAGGTGTTTTCTACTACTAAATAGTTAGGAATCATTTTATTCAACCAAATACGTGGATTAACTAGTGAATACATAACCAGTTTTAAAAATCGAGTTAATACGCTATTGTTTCTAATGATATCACAGATAGTGTATTCTCGCTGAATCTATGTTCTGATAGAATAAATGGTGAGCCTTGGGCCTAGGCACAAGGTGCTTAAAAAGCCAGACGTATGGTATAAAAATATCATTTTTAGGGGTTTTACATGTTTAAGGTATGTTTGGGCTAGTTTAGACTGTTTTAGATAGATTTCCAGGTTGTTTCGAGCTAGTGTAATTGTTTCAGACATGTTCAAATGATTTTTTGGCCTGAAAATTTGCCTGAGCGGCTGAAAATGGGGCTTTTGATGTGAGGTGACAAGCGCTTAAGGGCAGGCTCGCGCCTTATGGGCATTTGACAACAGAGGATAAAGGTGCATTGACATGAATAACAGTTCTGGTGACCACAGAGCACTCTTTGTTATGGAAACAACCTTTCTTTCTAAACAGTCAAACACATTCTATTATCTTCGAAAGTGTGTGTGTCTCTTTGATAGACTAAGGAGAGGGGATTTGGAAAAACAATCAAAGGAACTAAGGTTTTAGGGCTTCTAACAAAAGGAAAACTAGGGTCAAACTATGCGTTGTAAGTGTAATAAATAGTAACTACATGTTACCTTGGAGTGATTGTTTGACATAATCAAAGAGAAACATCTCCTCTTTTCATTCAAACAAACTTGGGGTTAAATCTCTATCTATCAAGAAACTTTGTCTTCCACTAAAGTTTTAACTCTATGTTCTAATCGTTGTAAGGTTAGTCTCCATTCTAATATGATACTTGGGAAGTTTAATCTTATATGATAGCTTAAATCATGTATCCTTGGCTTTTCAATATAGGAACTAAGTTCTAGAGCTTAACACTGAAGAGACATTAGGTTTTTCTATAAAAAGATAACCAAAGACGTCACACACACGGGTGGTTTGTTTTTGCTAGATCTAAAAAAAGTGGTCAACTGTTTTTTCCGCCCATTTAATAGTCAAACCTATAATAAACAGGAGTAATCCTTAAAGCCATTGTAGTATTATTTATAAAAATCAGTAATGATCTAGTGATAATCACAATACTGTTAATGAACCCAACTATAAAGACATTAAGCTAAGCAAATTTCTGATGACCCTACTACTTGCTTTAATCTTGATTCTTGCAATCCATCCTTCCCTCTGGTAAAAAGTAATAATCTGAGATTTTAGGTATTGCAGAAATGGATGCAAGGTGTGTGAACATCCTTTTGACTTCATGTATGCTTGTTGTATCTTGAAGTTATTTCTTGGGTAGAGTAGGTAGGGACCAGAAGACTTATCTTGTGCTGACATATGATCAGTACGTTTAACATCTCTGGAAGCAAAATCAACACCATATTCTTCCTCTACATTTTTTCGTGACTTCCATCTAGGCTTCTTGTGCTTGAGTTGACTCCTATGATTTTAGTTTCATCAGAAAATGGGACATAATATCAAGATGTTAGGCCTCAAATATGGCAACTATGCTATTTTCTTTGCTAATATTGGAATAATGCTACTTTATCTGTTAGTCGTGACAAGTATGTTATTTCTCTAATCACAAGTGTCTTCTAAAGGGAGGTTAGGGGATTTAGTTGATCGTGCATGATTTGATAATTACTACAATCAGGCCCATGGGAGTTATCTTACCTCTCGAAAGTAAGTAATATTGGAGGCTGACAGCCTTTTTAAACATAGACCGATTTTGTATATCGTCTGTATTCATTAATAATATCAGTCAATCCTATCAAAAGATTACCCAACTCTCAATGATAAGCTTGCATGACCTTCAGTTACATAGAGCATAACATCATAAATATATGATAAGAGATTAAAAACAAGCTTGATCCTTTATATACAATACTGTACTTCTATTTATCTTAAATATGATGAGATAAATGATAAATGCTAGCAATTATTCTAATAGTATAAGTAAACAAATGTAAGATTTTATCCTGATAGAATTTATAAAAATATATAATTATTCCAACAATAATTGATTTTGTTAATATAATAATCTCATAAGATCATTGAAACTGAATAAAATCGTTAGGCCCTACTAATTGCTTTTGATATCCTCAAGCTTGTATGTGGAATAACCAATTGGTTGCACTTATCTTATTGTCATATGTTACAGCCTCTTTTTCAAGCAAGAAATGGAGCTTTCTTTGATAGGGCTCCAGAATGCTGGAAAGACATCGCTTGTTAATGTCGTTGCTGTAAGTAAAATAGTTGATCATTCCCTTTTCAAATTTGTATCAGATATATATAAATCGTGTTCTTGTGTGTTGAAACTGCCTTTGATATTTTTTACTTTGCTTGTAGACTGGTGGATATAGTGAAGATATGATCCCTACAGTGAGTTTACTCTTGAATCCATGTCAAATTAATCTAGTTACACATTTAGTGCTGAATTTGTGTCCTGATGTCAATTATTTAATAGGAAATTTTAATTTTATTTTCAGGTGGGATTTAATATGCGCAAGGTGACTAAAGGAAATGTAACTATAAAGCTTTGGGATCTTGGTGGTCAACCCCGATTTCGCAGCATGTGGGAGCGATATTGTCGTGCAGTTTCTGCCATTGTGTATGATCCCCTCCCATTCATTATCTTCAACATTACAGAATGTTATTTTGTTCTTTTTTTAAGTAGTAAGATTTTATTTTGGTTATGATGAGGCCACTATCATAAAATTGTTAGGCTGCAATTTGAGTTAAAACCATGGTATTAATATTGAATTGATGTGCTTCTTGAACTATTATAATCTTCAGTACTTTTGAACTTATTAGTATTAGATATGGGAAAATTGGTGGCTTAGGTATCTGGTCAAAAAGGGCTTGGGTGGGTAATAACAGGTAGTTCTTTTTGTACGGATCAGGTATGTCGTTGATGCAGCAGATCAGGATAACTTGAGCATATCAAAGAGTGAACTTCATGATCTGCTAAGCAAGCCAGCACTGAGTGGAATACCTTTGCTTGTTTTGGGAAACAAAATTGACAAGGAAGGTGCCCTCTCTAAGCAAGCTTTAACCGATCAGATGTAAGTAACAACACCATAGTTATACACACATTCTCTATATTATATGTCTTAACCTTCAAAGGGTTGACATAGTGGTAAGCGCTTGAGCACCTCTTACCCCGCACAAACCATGTTTTACTATCCTGTTTGTTTTCTGGCAACAGGTTCTCACGATTGACAAAAGCAATAACATATGTTTTTCTTTTTCTAAAGCATTATTAACATCTTGTCTATCTGAATGAAACTAATGCAGGGATCTGAAATCTATCACGGATAGAGAAGTCTGCTGCTATATGATCTCGTGCAAGAACTCAACAAATATCGATTCGGTCATTGATTGGCTCATCAAGCATTCCAAATCCAAAGTTAAAAGGTGTTTGAAAACTATTTAAATCTTGTTTATTGTTCTTGAATTGGAGATTGCTACTAATGTTGATCTAATCAAATGGAGTATTCGGCTTTTCTGGTGCTATTTTTCTTGTCTCACTTAAGTGTGGCTAGCTGCTGCAGGTAGTTGTCAAACACCTACGCTTGCTGTGTATTAATTGTTTTGTGAAAATTTCTATGTATAGACTTCATGAATCACTGAACTTAGCTGTTGGGTTCAAAGAGATTTGGTTTTTATACTTTCCATTTAAGGTTTTGATGCTTCATTTGTTTATTCTTGTTGGTTCAGGCCCCACAAATTAACCTACACTACACACACAAACTGTGTTTTTTTAGTTTATTATGAGATGGATATCTTTACAAGAAACAACATAGTCTAATTATAATAAAAAAAAAACAAACCTAAAATCCATGTAAACATGGAGTACGTGGAGTAACAAACCACCAATTGAAATTCCTTACTAAGTCTTCCCATAACCCACGTCCAAATTGAATAAGGGATGACTCATTCTTTTGTTGACCAAATAACCCATTTAACCAGCTGCCCCGTGATCCATTTTGACCCGCGAACAAACTCGAATAACCCAGCAATTCTAAGGTTTGATGGGTAAAGGACATTATGTTTCAATTTTTTCTTATGTCTTATTTAACAAAACCCCATAAAAAGAACAAAAGAATATGATTTGCAAAGATTTGTGGCTCCCTTAGACCAAACTAAGCAATAATCTAACGTTTTAGTTGCATTACCACAACTCGTCAACAAGACAGACCTCTTCTGCCAAGAATTAGGCTTCTTTTGTAAACGTAGCAAATTAAAAATGCATATCTTCTTGTACAGGACTGTAATGTAACACCTCAAACAAATTCACATTGGTTGTGAACAGTAAAAAATTTGGGTTTATAAGAAATGCCAGTTCTCAAATATTACAAATGCGTCTTGGGCGTATTGACGAGTGAGAGGAGAGCTCAACGATTTAACATGCTTGGGTGATAGCATTATGAGGCTGAGTGACATTTGGAAAGCTTTCTCTCGAACAAACAAAAACAAATCTGTAAGTTATTTGTGGGCTAAACGAACAATATTAGTTAGTATAAGAGGTCAAATGTTACAAACGATGTGAGAATTACTATTATGCTAATGGGGATGGTGATGCAAAACCTCATTGTGGACAATGGGTCTCCGAGGGTGTTCAACGAGACACCTAAGGAAATCTTGCATCCCTGATTGGGATGCTGGGGCTAAACTCTTCGAGGACGATGAATCAATAAGAGAAAGGAGGGGATGGGTTGATTGTAACATTCTAGGCAAATGTCATATTGACTATGGATAGTAGAAATGTTGGGTCTATAAGATATATCGGATCTCAAATATCATCAACACGTTTTAGGCATATTGATTGTAGATGGGAGGAGAACTCCACTGTTAAGTGGGTTTGGGTCGGAGCAATCCTTGAATGAGTGACTTTCTAGGAATTTTTCAATCGAGAAATCAAAAATAAATATATGAGCTTCTCGTGAACAAAACGAATAATATTGATTGGTATGAGAGATTGGATGTTACGGTCATAAGCATCCAGAGCCAAAAATACGTCACTAAGGATCGATTTGAACCTTGATTTAGTACTTGATTATTCGTTAGTTAAACTCGCTATGACCTTTCATCCGTTTACATTTCCATTTTTTTACACTAATCCACCCACTTATCATCTAAGAAATAGATTAACCCACAATCCCCGAGTTTCCTTGGAAGGTTGAATAATTTTTTTAATGAAACTATAATACACACACTGCATGTTGGAATATTTTAGTTACAGGAATACTCTTGATAATGTTCACCTATGTGTTATTAGAAGTGAGATTGCTCCCTATGAGCTAAAAGTTTGCCTCTAAAGCAATCTTGGAAACCATAATAAGACCCATTGACAGTTTGAGTTTATTAAGGTCGGGTCAAATGGATTTTATGAATGAACAAAAGGATATGCGTGAGTCATTTTCGTTTAACATATAGAGAAAGATGGTTAAGTAACTATGGTTCAACCATTCTTATCCTAGTTAGGTCCGAGCGTCGTAAAAGTTGGAGGTGTAAGATTCAATCTTTATTAATGCATAACACCCGGATTTCATATTTTAATTAGGTGAATATAAAATTTACTTTAAAAATAGTGGACGATTGTTAGGGAAATATTTTTTATTCCACATGACATAGAGGAAAAACAAACGGTAGTAAATGTTATCTCTAGATATCCAAAGGATGGAGCATTAGTCTTTCAAAATTAAAACATTCTCACAAAATTTTGTTGATTTAGGATATCTAATCGCTACACTAGTTATTTGATCAAATATTTTAACTATAACTTGTGTAAAGTTATAGAAAATTACAAATGTTTGTTTATTATAAACTAGTTTTAGTTATCCGTGTATTACACGGAAGTGTGAAGATTAAATAACATAAAAATAAAAATAAAATCAAGTGTGTTATATATTAAATAAGACATAACAATTTTTTATTATAAGATTACAAATGAGCAAAAACATCTTTGTAAACTACATTTGTAGTAACATTAGTAGGTTTACACTTATTATCTAAAGCTAAAAGTTTCAACTCATCTTTACTCTTAACTTGTTGATACGAGTGTGTTGGAATAGTGTTTTAAATGTCTAAACGTTAAATATTACGTATGATTATTTGTTTTTATACATGTGATTAAGTTGGATATGTTAACTATGAGTTAGAAGTGATTTTGTAGGTAAAACAAGCAAGTTGGAAGCTTACATGATAAAACAACTCATTGGAGGTGTCAAGAAAAAAGAATTCAAAGTACAGCAGAAAGGCTTCCACCGTAGCCTACTGTAGCCACCGTAGGCTACGCCAGCTCAAGAAAAAATTCAGCAGAATACCTCCCAGCGTAGGCTACGCTGGATGGCGTAGCCTACGCCAGGACCCTTTTCAAAACCCCTTAAATACGTGTTTTATTTAGTTTTAGCCACCACTTGCCCCTCATTCGCCCTAGATCGATTTGAGACGAATTTTGGGAGTTTCTAGGCCTGAAATTCATCATTCCAACTCTCAAAAACAAGATACAATCATCCGGAATGCAAATCAACAACGGTTTTGAAGATTATTCAAGAACGATGAGCGGCTAATCTTCTCGTGATCTACTTCGGGTATTAGGTTTTGTGTGATTAGGTTTTTGTTTATGTTTAACTTCGTTGGGATTAAACTTTAGAACCATTTAAGTTCTTTCATAAGTTTAACTTGTGTTTTGGTTATTTAAACAATGATTTTGGTAAACTTTGATTTGAATATCATCTAATCTTCCGGAAATTATATGATTGCAAGTTTTGGTTTCTAATCGAATTGGCATTGTGTATTAAGACCTATTAAGTCTTGATTATCAATATCATTTAATCATTACACGCATAGAATCCCCGTTAAGGATTTTCCACCAAGTTGGACTAAACAATTACCGAAAACCAACCCTTGATCCCGGGGTGGATTACTATTTCTCATAATTGTCTTCTTAATTAATTTTTATTATTTATAATTTGTTTTCCTAGTTCACTTTTTAATTATTTCAAAATTCAATTTGTACAGCCAAGAGACAATAGTATAAGTAGTTCAATAATTTAGTTTTAGTTAAGTAACTTAATTAAATAATCAAACGAATCGTGTAACACTAACCACATGCTCCCCGTGGATACGATACCTGACTTACCCTAGCTACCTAGGTTGATTAGGTTTTTGCATGACACCAACGACAGGTCATCACTTGTGACAAGATACCATAAAATTGATCATGCATAAAAATAGACTCTTTCAAGTATAAACCGACACTTGAGAGAGATTGACCTTAACTTTTGTTTATTGTCATAGCAAAATATACAGTCAAATAAAACTGTCTTCTTTTAGACTTAAAATAAATACTTTTGACAGGTCAAATCGTGAGCTAGATGTTGAATGGGTGTGAGGATATTAGTATGAAAAATTAATATTTAAATAATATACACTGGAAAGTTATATACAATAATTAGATCAATTTCGAATTATTTTAACCCTGTAATCAAATACAGAGATATAGCATTGAATCGGGTTGGATCGGATTATAAATGTTCATAATATCTCTGATTAGTTGTTGATTATTATTTATTTAATATTAACTTTAGTAAACCCGTGTATTATATGAGTTGAAAAATTAAAATATTATATATAATAAAATTTTATGAAGTATAAAATGATAATCTAAAATAAGATATGATTAAATTACATATGAGTAATAACTCTAAGTAATAAAATAACGATATCAATTTTTAAACTTTGTTTTTAAACTTTCTTTCCAAAAAAAAGTTAAACATTTTTTTCAAAAAACCGTATTAAAAATGTTATTTTTTAAAATATTTTATTATAACTCCTAATATTAATTACTTTTAGTTTATTAAAAAAATTACTTTTTAAAAATACCAATTTTAAAATATTTTAAATTTAAAAAAAAGTTAGATGTTTTAGAAAAAAAATTTAATTGTATAAAAAATTGTTTTCTAAAAATAACATTAATAAAATAACATCTTTTTTAATTTATTAAAAGATTTAATCTAAAATAACATTAATAAGTGTCCCCCTAAGTTACTCTTTTAGTATTATATATAGATGTGTATAGGATGATATGTGTCTAGCTACAAAATACATTAATAAATTTCATGTAATGTTATATTGTTTAATCATAAGCAAAATGACAACTTTAGATCACAAGTCGACCATTGATGGAATTTCTAAACTTCGTTGGAATTTGATGCATCTTACTTTGTTCTAGCCATCTACACCACTTTTACTTAGCCTTTTACACAACTTTGTCTATATGGTGGTGGAGATTGAAGGAGAGGATGAATGATCAAACTAGGGTTTTGGATAAGAAAGTCTAGAGGGATGACATCAGATTAGGATTAGAGAGGGAGAAAATCATCGCGGAGTTAGCAATCAAATCAGGGTTAGAGAGCACGGGTGCAATTGAAGCTAGCCAATCACAAGCTACTTGTGATTGACTTGTTAAACTCAAATATAGCCAAACTTAAATTAGCTATATACCAAAATTTAAAAATTGACTTAGAAATAGTGATGTTTTAAAAGGGTAATTTGGTTATGTTAGTTTTTTAAACTTTCAATTCTTTTTTATATATTTACTTATCAAGCACTTTATACCTTTTTTACTAAAAATAATTTAAATTCTTTTAAAACATTTTAATTTCTACACTGAAATATAAAGTATGGATGATCAAGAGGGTTACATTAATATTTTGTGACACTTGGCTCAGTTGAGTGTTTCATTGTTACACGTGCCAAT
The DNA here is from genome assembly GCA_025506505.1 of Flaveria sonorensis. NCBI lineage: Eukaryota > Viridiplantae > Streptophyta > Magnoliopsida > Asterales > Asteraceae > Flaveria > Flaveria sonorensis. Next base: position 60,823,909 of record CM046432.1, read on the forward strand.
GTGCCATTGGCTTTAACAAGTGAGCGCCTATGTCAGCTCCTCCTTTCAAACTTTCACCCCTCCAAGTGTCGAATGTATATTTCAAATTGTTTCACATAATATTATGATTATATGGTATTGTGAAACTTGATGTTTTTATTTGTTAAATCGGTGTGTATTTAAGTTATATAAAGTTAACAATAGATGAATTTTAATAGTAGATTTTAGTTTTCTATTAACCGTTAAAAAGATATTCAATTTGTTATTTCTTTAAATAAACTAAATCTTATGATATAAAAAAAAACTAGTAGGTAAAAAGAGGCATCAATTTATAATTTCATTGATTTCAACAGCAGAAAGAGATATCCAATCTCTTAAATGGTTTTAAAGGTTGGTTTCCATTTTCTACCATTGTGACTTTGATGCAACTCCCTGTTGTAATATTTAAACCCGTAACTGTCTTAAGTCTGACCCGAATAGAATGGAAACTATTTTCAAAATCAGAATCAAAGCAACAATCTATGGTATTAGAACTAAAGATTTAACATTCAAGTTCCCATAACAATATTCTAACGCACTTTTCACTGCTCAACCGAATGTCATGTAAATTTTTTTTTAAACAATAGATGTCCCGTAAACAAGACGTGCATGAAAAAAAAACATGAACTAGTGTAAAAGAAATATAAAAGTTTGAACAAGAAAATAATAAGATGATGGAATAGCAAATGCAACAAAAATATCAAAGCTTACATAATAACATATATCAAAACGAACATAGAATAACATATATCATATAAGTAAAAGAATGCTGATCCGATAACATATTTACAATAAATGTAATCTTATCACATGGACGTATACAAAGCTGACAAATAATATAATAATAACACAATGCCAAATAGGTTGTAATTTGATGTATCAATACGAGATAGGGTGCAGGCATACACAAAAACTATCTCGAGAAAGAAACTAGGAATATATACCCAAATACCAGTACGTGTATACACCCTCAATAAATAAATAATACGCAAAGTACTACTTGTACTAAAATGAGGACATGGTGATCTCGAACCACCACACGGTTGGTGTTATGCCATTGATGTCGAAACAAGTTGTTGGGGACCCATTGTAAAGTAAGGGCATGCTCAGGTGATAGGAGTGCAGGAATCCGATAGTAATCAGTTTTTTTATGTATTCATACGAGTTTCGTATATACAATATCCATACAATCATGTTATATTATAAATTACTTTTTATAAAAATACAATTATTTTATTTGACTTGTTTTATTTGTTTTCTAACGATTGGGGTAGGTATGAGATCGATACCATACCTGTACTGAACTGGTACCATATTGAACCAAGCTGATACCGAAAATATGTGAAAGTATAAATCAAATACTATACCGATATTATTGGTTCGGTACTGGTACCATTCAAAATACCAAAGAAAATCCGAAATTGAATGCTACCATACAGAAAACATGAAAAAAAGGAATACTAGTACGGTAGAGTATCAATACGGTATCGGTACACTACGTACCGATACGGTATCGGTACACTATATGTACTCGATAGAAAATGCTCATCCATAGCTGTGAGGACTAATATAATTATAGTAGTTACAATTGGTTGCTACTAGAGGGCATGCGCTACAATGATACCAGTGAATTGTGGTGTCCCTCTACACGTCTCATCATGAACATATGTTGTAGGTTTAGAGGTAGATTAACGCGTGTGTGAATTAGTCACTAAAAATTATATTTGGTTTTTTTAATAATAATCTAGAAAGTTAAAATCCTAATTTATTTAATTTTCGCCTTATTGTCAAGACATGAATTTATTTTTTCTCAGATCGTCTTAAATGTCATAAAACTCAATTGATATACTTTTAATTGTTCTTGAGGCCATTAAAGTTTTAACAAATCTTGTTTAAAATTCTTACATTTGTTAACATTTTTTTTACTCCTATCACCTAATCAACCTCCAACCCATTAACTTTTAGACCGGTGATATTAATGATTGCTCTCAACAGATGTGATGTTTGTTTTAAATCCTTACAAGTAATGGAGTTTAATGGTAAAAAATTGTTGTTTAATGAAAACCTAATTAACCTATATATACATGAATTTGAACCCACATCTTGTTTATGAGATTTGGTAATCCCACAAAAGCTATTTAGATACATGGGGTAATTTTATGTATCATCTTTTAAACGTGTGAAATTACATAGTTCCCAAATCATGTTTGAAGACCGTTGTACGTTATACATTGAAACTTGTGTTTCGAAAAAATATGTAATTTTTATATATCCTTCTTTAAACTTGTAAAAATACATATTTTCTAAATCATATCTGAAGACCGTTGTACGTTATATATTGAAAACTTATGTTTCGGGAAAATATGTAATTTTACAAGTTTATAAGGGTGTATATGTAATTCTCCCAAGATATATTAAGGGTCTTAAGAGATTTGAGTTTCATGGTAAGAGATGAGTTTGACAACCAATAGATTGTGGAGTTGTGATTTCTAACCTCACCCAATAATAAAATAAGTGGTTATTGGATTTTAAAATTTCAATTTTTATTTATTGGCTGGGATTAATCTCAACTTAAAAAATATTTACAAACACTCTCAACTTTAAGCTTATCTTCCTCCAAAGATCATTTACTAACTGAGAGTTAACCCGTTTAGTTTTTTTTATGACGTGAACTGTTTATGTGACCCAAACACTAAACAGAAAGATAAAATATACTATCAGGTCCGTCAATCAAAAACTTTTACACAATGCACCCTGAAACCCGTCAATTTTTACCTCCTAATTTGACACACTTGTCTCGTTGAAGGTAGATTTTGGGTGACGATGAAGGCTGGACACCAGAAAAATGGACCTGATGGAGGCTGGGCGGTAGCGGAGTTGAAATTAAGCTCAAAGTTGGCCACATTTATAAATAAAAAAAAACTAACGGGGTTAACTCTCAGTTAGTAAGAATCGTTGGAGAAAAATACGCTCCAAGTTAAAAGTGTCTGTAAACATTTCTTGAGTTGGTCTAATTCCGACCAATAAATAAAAGTTGGAAGCATTAAGATCTAACTATCCTAAAATAAAAAAAAAATGGCCATTAAAAGAATATAATTTAAATATTTTTAGATTATAATTAACTAGTACTCAATTATTCAAAGCCTATATATATTAAAATTATAGTTGCAGTTTTAATAATTCTAATACTAGTTGTAGACCTTAAAACTTGTGTAAATAATCTATAAACTAATTACGTGTTTTAGGTAGATAACATTCTTGTTTTGTTTTGTTTTTTTAAGAACAACAATAATATTCTTGAATTAACAAGTCTTAATCTCAATCCAAGAATACTTTTTATACAAAAGGCCGTAGATAAATCTTAAAGACATGTAATATTGAACATCTTATACAAAAAACAATAGATAAATCTCAAAGACGTGTAATATTGAATCTCTTATATAAAAACCATAGATAAATCTCAAAGACGTGTAATATTGAACCTTATCTTCCTATTAATACCTAGACTAGCATCACAATACCCTTGTATGATTAACTTGATGGTTAAAGGCTTAGAGCTAGATATACTAGGGCTCACTATGGTCTTGCCTAATATTTTTCTTTCTCTTTCTGGTCAAATCCAATCAATCAAAATACTAAAACCTAGAATTTTCTCCATATCTTCTAAGACAGGTATTTTAGCTTTTAAAAATGAAAGATAGTAAACAGAAATGCTATCTAATAATGGCTTGATGAGGGTTAACCTTCCACCTAAAGATAGTGTTTTCGATTTCCATGAAAGAGAACTTAAATGCTAAACGTTCAAATGCTGGCTTCCAATGATTATTTAAGTTTATGTGCACGCTAACAAGAATATATAAGTAAATAAATGAAAATGATCTTTTTTGGCACTGAAGAATGTTGGCTTCCCTCTCTCCTTGCTTCTCTCTTCCACATACTTCCTTAGAGCTATAAATCACTCGTTACACGTCCTTGAAGTACTTTTAAACACAAGCTAAAAAATACAAATCTATGCTTAAATCAGCCAAAGTGTATAAGTTGCACTGGCGAAGCTTCTTAGGGGCCAGGGGCCCCCGTCCCCCTCTTTTTTCCGTCAGTAGTGTTATTTTTTGACTCGGCAGTGTAAATTTCCGGTCCAGTAGTTGAAAATTTTTAATAAATATAAAGTTCGCCCCCCTAAAATAGTTTACTTTCGTCCCTACTCCTCGTAAGACATGGTTCAAGCTCCGCCACTGATAAGTTGTTATAATAACAATGTATCTAAACACAATTTGTGTGTATCGTCATCAACAATTTATACATAGATTGTCATGTCAATAAATTTTATATGACTCATCAACCATAACTAGATTCAAGCTGGAAAAACATCTATACTCGCTTCAGACATAATCAAAATTATAAAAACCTAACTAGTTTGAAATAATAAGAAACTTAAGTGGTAAATCTATACAAGTTTGTTAGTTACACACAAAAACATAAATATCTAAGGGACTTTCCGATTATGAAAACGACATTTCTATCTCATTTTCATATATGTGTGGAAAGTAATTAAAAAATAATCGAAACAACGTGACAAACTATAATATAAACAAAAAGAAAACAAAATGAAACGGAATAATCGAGGCATCTCCGCATCTCTTTTCCTATACAAACAATGTCACCTCTGCATAACGTCGATACCTCATGTTCATGGTGGACATTAAAGCTCTAATCGCTTCTTTCATTTATTAACACCAATTTCTTGGCGGTTCATAGATTTTATGTTATTTTAATCCCCAATTTCTTGAATTCATAATCGATTTCTAGCTCAATCCGCCTCTACCTCACCTTCAAATCCACCAAAAGACAACAAATTCACTTAATCTTGACTTTGCGTGCTGAATTTTATGCCGAAATTGACAAATTTCAGATACCCATTTGGAGAATCCCCATCTGAGTTTTCTAAATTTTAGGTAATTTTGATCGATTTTGCCGATTGGAATCTATGCGTGTACGTATACGTAACCACCACCTTCTCGATTTAAAGGGGTTTGGGTTTGGGTTTTCTTACCTTTTTTACGATTTACAATCGGAATTGCTGTTTTCGGAAGGATTTGACTCGGAATTCGTAACGATTGGTGTGTTTTTGCAGAAATGGGAAAGAGGAGTGGCGTTGAATCGAGTGATTATAATCAATTGGGTGATGGGTTATTGACGAAGGAGGAAGGAAAGGGGAAGAAATTGTGGAAGAAGGTGAAGTATCAGCTGGTTGAATACCACTCCTTGCCTGCGTATATGAAAGATAATGAATTTATATTAGGTCATTATCGTGCTGAATGGCCTCTGAGACAGATTTTTATGAGCATCTTCACCCTGCACAATGAGACTCTCAATGTTTGGACGTAAGATCATTCAATCTCCTCTCTTGAATTTCGATTTTAACATCAATTATAGTTATAAATCGTGAGTTTTCATATGTTTTTTGCCTTGTTCCATCATATGGCTGAATCTTGTTAAGTTTTGGATCTGTACTGTTTGATTATCTTGGTTTATAGGTTTCTTGTTCTCTAATTTGTGGGATGTGTACAAGTGTCGATGCATGTAGTACAAACTTGATTTGCTGCTGTGCAGCTTGTGCTTGTATCTATATGTATTAGTTGATTGAGTTCCAGGGTTTGAGGGACTGTTGAATGAGTTTTACATGTTACTCCTTTTAAAACAAGAATATCAGTTCATAATATTCTTATGTCCCCAAAAGAAGCGGTATGTAGGCGTTTAGTAAGTTTACTAAGCATGGAAAATTAGTTCATTCTGTTAATCATATTCAATATGTGTAAAAGAATTTATCTTCAAAGAACATTATTTGGAATCTTCAAATGAAAATTTAAAAGCACTTATTTGGAAGGTAAGAAATGAAAATTTAAAAGCACACAAGAAACCATAGTAAAAACGGATAAGATAATCCTTTTGAGGGGATGGTGCAGAGGTAAGCGTCTGATTCCCTCTGGCGATGTCCAAGTTCGTATCAAGCTTCTTCTCATTTCTGTCTTTGATCCCTTGAAAGCCACCTGCCTTGGGCAAAATGTATTTTACGTGGTCCCACTGGTCAGCAGCGTTAGTGGGCGCTGTGGGTTTTCTAGTGACGGGTTAACGATTATATAAGATTGGATAAGATGAGAAAGTTAACATGCAAATTCTATTGAATACTTACATAAGTTTGTGAAGATCATATCATTTAGTTTATCATTTATATTTATTTATAGTTTTCTTTTATAAAGTTGTCATCTTTAATTGCATCATGTTGTTTTTGTTGCAGACATTTGATTGGGTTCTTCCTCTTCCTTACCCTAACAATTTATAGCGCAAAGATGATCCCGAATGTTGTTGATCTTCATCTTCCTACACTAAAAAATTTCCCAGATGTGCATAAACTTCGTGAAGATCTTTTGACTTGTATTCCTTCTTTACCTGATTTGCACAAATTTCGTACAGAGATAAGGACTTCTTTCCATTCAAATTGGCATATTGTGGAACTCCTTTGTAATTGCTTGCCTGAACGGTTCTCTCATAGCAACCATACTGATGTTTGTGTTCTGGTAATGTGTATTTTTCATTCTTTTTGGCTCATTTCATTTCTTTACGAAGGCTAGTTATACTATGAGGATAATATATGACTTTGTTCTGAAGAGAGTCTAGTTTAATAACTTGAAAAGTTGAAGAATTGGCTTTATCATACAAGTATAGTACGATAGGTGGCTTGAGTGACACTGGTGTAAACTGAGGTAGTAGATTGTGACACAACTCATAACTCGTTTAATTAAATAGTTTGACCTACCAACCCCTTTACGACCCATTTAACCCATTTCCTTACAACCCTCTGACCTGTTTAACATGTTTCACCTTGATTACAACTTTTTTAATTAGTTTCGATAAATGGGTTAAATGGGTCGTGTTTAGATTATGTAATTTTAAGTGTGTCTAGGTTAGTGTTGATACTTGACATGAATATATATGGGTAGTGTTTAGGTTAGCGATTGAACCAACCAACCCAACACGATCAATAGCATGTATTAAGTTATCTAATGACGTTAATTTTGAGAAATCTTTTATATATGGGGCCTTTCTAATCTTTCCCTGCATATTTTTCAGCATAGTATGAAGGAGGATGTTGCGAACATAATAGCACCATTAATGACCCGACCCATCACCCGATGGCCATTCTTCGCCTTCTTGGGTGGGGCAATGTTCTGCCTCCTAGCAAGCAGCTTATGCCACTTGCTCTGCTGTCACTCCAAACGCCTCTCCTACATCATGCTCAGGCTCGATTATGCAGGCATAGCCGCCTTAATATCCACCTCGTTCTACCCACCTGTCTACTACTCCTTCATGTGCCACCCTTCTTCTGCAACCTTTACTTGGGGTCATAACTCTTTTGGGAATCGCCACCATCATGGTCTCACTATTACCTGTATTCGACCGACCCGAGTACCGTAACATCAGGACCGGGCTGTTCCTCGGGATGGGGTTATCAGGGGCAGGACCAATATTTCACAAACTTGTGTTGTTTTGGAACCAACCCGAGGCTGTACATACAACCGGATATGAGATCTTGATGGGTGCTCTTTATGGGATGGGAAGTTTGATATACGCAACGAGGATACCAGAACGATGGATGCCTGGAAAGTTTGATATCGCTGGCCACAGCCACAATCTTTTTCATGTGCTGGTGGTGGCTGGGGCGTATACCCATTACCGGGCGGGGCTGGTGTACCTGAAATGGAGGGATATGGAAGGGTGTTAGTGTTGAATAGATATATCTGTAATAAATTTGCAGGCAGACAGACATGAAAGTATGCCGTAAGGTACTGGTGTTTTGTTGTAGATTTTGGAAGGTCTGTAGTAGGAATAAATGGAAGTTGGAAAGACTGTTATATATGCAATTTCCTTCACTTGGTAATTTTTACCTCACAGTGCAACATAACATGATCCAAGGATTCCAAAACGTTATTAGATTTTTTTTGAACGACAAATGTGCGACACTGTTTCGGAGAATAGGTGTTATCTTAATCGGGTCCACCTATTCGTTTCGCAACCGAGACCGCACCCCCAACCCCTCAGGAGCAAACCCATTGCTGAGAAAACTTATGGCTCAACTCTGAGCATTATTGCTCAAAATGAGACTTAAACCCGTAACCTCCCAATATTTACGTCAAAACGTTATTACATACCGCACATATCGGACATATTGTCGAAGGCAAGAAAATACCATGGACTCCAAAGTAGGTAACCAATCAATTATTAATATCAACCAAAGATTTATAAGTTTTTATTTGAGAAAATAATAAAAAGAAAATACTTTTACAGGAGAAACCTAATTGGGACTCGGCTTTATAAACCAAAGCAGGACCAACTTTTTTATTTTCGCTGAAAAACAGAAAAGAATTTATAAGTTTTTATTTGAGAAAAGAGAAAAAATCGAATTAAAAAATTTTGCTCTCGTTGAGAGTCGAACTCAAGACCTCCCGCTTACTAAACGGGTGCTCTAACCAACTGAGCTACGAGAGCCTTTGAATACAAAGTCTCTTACGGTTTATAAGAATGTATTCAAGTACAGATATACATAGTTACATTCAATGAAGAAACTTAATTAGGACTCGGCTATAAAGGTGAAAAAATAGTGTTAAGAACCAGAATCAGTTTTAAACTCGATATTGAATTTGAAACCGGTTTGGACTTGATTAGAAAACATGATACCCCCTTCGCTGAAACGAACCAAACCAATCAAAACTGGTTGCAAGCCCGAACTAGTTTGGTTGAATTCTTTTGACTCAAACTAAACTTGTTTCAATCCGATCTGGTTTGCACAAACAAACTGATTAGTGCACCACTACTTGGCTCTTACTTTGGTTTGATAAACCTTAAGAAAGTGATCATGAACTGAAGCCTAAAATATAATATTATTGTTTAATAAATGAGCTCGAACCCTAGCTTATAATCGAGATCAAGGACTCATGGTCGCTTTTGAGCTTACAAGAGTATGTTAACCTTAAACACGTATCTAGTGAAATAAACAGACCAAGTCCACTTCACTCAAAAAATTAGCCACTTATCTGTTGTTAACAACAACATTCGGACCTACTATTAAGCTATATAAATCATACCCACAAAACAAAAATATCAAAAGACTAATTATCCCAATAGTTCCGAAGCTGTGACATATGCAAAAGAAGCTCGTCCCGACCCAACCCGCTGGCACTGCTAGTCATGACCCATGGAGGATAAATCTTGTAGTTTTCTTTAATCAGGTCTTGGAAGTTCTTGATGTTCTCATCGGGCTGTTTTCCCTTACTGTTCTTCATTTTATCACATTTTGTGAAAACAATCGTCATTGGAATCTAAAACCAGAGCCAAAAGTGAAAAGAATGTCAATATGATGTAAAGAATCACAACTTTAGAGCCAGGGGCAAAACCAAATGGTGGTCAAGGTAGTCCGGTCATCAGAATTCATCAGATTTTTGTTATAAAATGTAAGGTTTTTTTTTTCTTTGTTTTTAAATTTATTTGAAAACGATATGAATTTGACCACTTAGTTGTAGTAAGTAGACAAGAAAACCCATGATGAACCCCGACCAAGTAGTTTTGGTTCCACCACTGTTTATAACATGTACTTTGTACTGGTGAATCATACGTTGTTTCTGCCAAGCCAATTAGCACAGTCGAGGTCAATCTTCTGAGGCGGGACGCTTGCATCAACAAGAAGCAAAACACTTACCAAAGATTCTCTATTTAGAAAGTAACCTTTTGTGAATGATGACCAATCCATTCTGGCAGATTCCGGGGCGTTAGCAAAGCTGCACCACCAAACATATACAAAGCACGGTTTAAGTGTATGATAGCAAAAACTTCTATCTTAATCATAATATAATGATGCTTCTTACATCATCACATGATCAACAAGACACGTGCGTTGACACTTGTGCAGAACAAAATGAAAATGTTAAATGCTTGGGATATAGTGTGTGACTTCTTATAACTTATTAGTGATGAGTTAAGAGGCACAGACAAATTGACTATCCCAGAGAAGGTTTTAAATTCTTGACAGACCGTATGCTATAAAATCTTTGAACCCAATTTCCATCATTTTATTTGGAAACCATGAGAACTCATTATCGAGATTCGAGAAACTCATGGGTCTCGTCAATATCCCGCTAACCAACAGAATCAAGTATGTTTCAGCTTGCGCTAGGGTTCCAAGTTCAACTTCTCCCCAAATTTAGAGATTTATTCAATCATCTTGTACTTATTTTTCAATGTAACAAGCAAGAAATTAGGTAAGGGAACTTCAGTATTTTTGGCCAAACCAGCCAAAGGTAGCAGCATTCTATACGAAACACCAATTGTATGCCTGGAAAAGTTACTATAAATATAGTTATTTCCCTCTCTAAAGTTTGAAAGAACTTAGCAATCATGATCAGTACTCGCTAGCTTCAAGTGTTCAAAAACTTTCATATATCACATCTTGCAACAATTTTGTTCCTATTCAATAATTCTACCTGTACAATTATAAACAAAAGACAGTTCTGTGGTTTACCCAACTTAACGATGTAATCACTTGCACCGTGTGCTCTTAACATAAACGAAAGAACCCTAAAGCAAATTCTAGGGGTGACAATTCTTGAACGACTAATAAAATATATATCATATCATATCTAACCTGTTTAATAAAAATAAAACCCATCAACCTGTTTAACCCATTTATTACAACCCTCCAACCCGTTTCACATGTTTACAACTTGATTACAAACCGCCAACAAGCCAACCTGTTTGACTTGTTTAGATAAATGAGTCAAATAGGTAACTAAACTAGTCAAACAGGTCATGCTCGGGTTACACGTGTCAGGTTGAGTTTCAATGACTCAACCCGACAACCCAAAACCGACACTATTGACACCACTAGCAAATCTCCTAAAGAAAACAACTGACAATCAAATAAGGACCATAATTCATATGAAATGAAAACTAGCAATATATGCACATGTGATTCAATGAAAACAAATGAAGAAGTTAAATCATACCCATAGCCAGGCAAATCAACAAGGTACCAACTTCTATTCACCAAGAAATGATTAATGAGCTGAGTCTTCCCTACTCAAACAAACAATCAAATCCGCAATTAGCACAACCACCAACCCTAATCATCAATCACACAAAATCAACACAACACCTGGTTTCTTCGAAGTGAGAGCTACTTCTTTCTTGCGAACCAACGAGTTAATCAAAGAAGATTTACCGACATTGGATCGACCCAACATCGCGAATTCGGGTCGGTCGTCTTTGGGGCAATCCTTGGGTCGACTACTGCTGCCCACAAACTGCACCTCTTTGACTTTGGCGTCGCCGGCGTACGGCCCTAGGACGATGTTGGACCATGGTAAGATCATGTTGTCGGTGACTTCTTGAGGGATGATTCCAGGTGGGATGAAGAGGTCTTTGGGACGAATTTGGTGTGTCGGAGATTGAGATTTTGGGGGTTTTGGTGGCGGAGTGAGAGATGGAGGTTCTGAGAGGAAGAGAAGATGAAGATGAAGATGAAGATGAAGATGAAGAAGATGGTGTAAGGAGTGAAGAGAAGTGGTGAGTGAAGAGGCGAATTCTCGCAGGTGTTATCATCGTCTTGATGATTGAATGAAGGACCAAAAGCATAGGATAGAAATGAAAAACCGATATTTTCTTTCTTAGAGAAATTCCAAATATTTCTTCGGTAAATATTATTAATTTCAAACGTATCCGGTCACCAACACTGTTAAGTTATAGAACCCTCGAAACATGGGGGTTCAAGTTTGTTGGCAAACATATTAAGCTGTAAAACTTAAGTGAGAAGCTTAACGAGCTATAACGATTTGATTTATGATAGATGGATAGGTAAATACTTTCGCACTTCCAAAATAGTCTACCTATCGCAAGTTAGAAGTGGGTATATTTAGAGAAGCGATGTACAAAGTAATCTTGTTGTCGTGATTATGACGGCCGGTTTCATTAGGTCGGGAGTCACCATATTTGGTGTGACGGTAGCGTTTGAAGTTGCATGATAGCCTATCACACTTCTCACGCATGTCAATCGTTGAAATTTTTTAAAAATGGTGTAATTTCAAAGATCTAATGGATTTAGGTGTATTTTTGAAAATGTTGTTGAAAAGTAATTATCTTAATCCATACATATGTGTCTAAGTATAGTTAAGCTAGTGGGTCATTTATGTAATTAGTTGAGAATTATCTTATAGTCTAAGTATGTAAAGGTTATACATGTATAAACAGTGGCGGAGTTTGAACATTCCCGTAGGAGGGGCGGGGGCGAAGTTAATTTTTTTTAGGGGGGGAGAACTCGATATTTATATAAAAATTTATACTACCGGACCAAAAATTTACACTACAGGACTAAAATTTAACACTACTAACGAAAAAAAGAGGGTAGGGGGCGCCACTATCCTCCGCCAATATGTATATGGGTTTAGAGTGTCAAAAATCAAAGTTGTAAACTACCATGTAGGGTATATATAGATATCAAGAGCATGCAATCTTTACAACATTCAATTCATTATCAAATTATACATACTATCAAATTCTCTCAAACTACACACACAAGTTCTTTATATTCAAGAGTATAAACAAGAACCTAACGATCCTAAAGGGCCAACAAATGTTATGGTTTTTTGAGGTTTTAATTAATCTCATTCATGAAAGTGCCTATGTGCCTATATGGCAAAAAAAACAACGATTCAAGAAACCCAATGTATACTGCCACCCACTCATTGACATTCTTGCTTTTATGCCACATAGACAATTCCATAAATGAGATTCATAAAACCTTAAAAAAACATGATATTTTTAAACATGAGGTTTTACAATGTTCATCAATTGTCGCATATTTAACGCTTAGAAGTGTGCTCCCCTCATGTCTTAAAAGAAACTATTGTAAAACAATATAAAGACATAAGAGCAATAAAAGAGTCTACCACCCCCTCCCTAGCATGTTTGTCATCATACTTAGATTTTGAGAACATTTACTGATATGGTCCCAAATAATGATTGGACCGAATCTAGAATATCACATTTGGATCTAACATGTTTTACATCGGTGCATGAATTGGGTGAGATCAACACCAACATTGTGCTGAGGCAGTTATAGCCACGTCTTGGACGTTGCTTTGCATATATGGTAGTCATGTCAAGCCCTAGATTCCTAGAAGATAGGATCAAAGCCACACAATACTAAAACTAAAAACGATGGTTCCATTTTACTTTGCATTATTTCACTGTAACTTATAATCACATCAACATCTTTCACTTCATTTTTCACCATAAATTCGGAGTATGTTTTTTTTTATTAGTCAGATATATGACAACGAGGTCCTCAAAGGATTGACGACACCACTTACCGATGAGGAAACCGCTGACGACAAATACCTACACAAGAACTCGTGTTCCAACGAGGACTATCAAACATGACGACACCAACAAGAAAAAGGAAAATGTATTACCTCTTCTATGTTGTTTTTTAATCGTATTGCAATTTATGTTTTTCTACACTTTAAAAAGAATCAATAAGAAATTAAATTTAGTTTATTTAGTTTGTATTTTATAAAATAGAGTTAAATTCAGTTTTGTTACATGAGATCTGACAAAAATATTTATTTTCATTCTAAAGATTAAAAACATCGGTTTAGTTACAAAAGTTCATAAGTTGTTTTGATTTAGTTTAAAAGTTTCATTAGTTGTTTTACTTAAATTAAACTTATAAAAGTGAAATTGAAATAAATCAATTCTATCACAACCTACTATTGATTTGCTCAGGATGATCAGTTTATGATTGATTTCTTAAACTTCGAACTTCTCACATTCACGAGTCACGATTATCAGGTATCATGGCAGTCGTTGAATTTTTATGTTTTCAAGTTTTTACCTTCTAGTGCATCGATATGGCTTATCATTCCTATAATTCTATACAGTTTTGATTGCTAATTTACTGTTCGCTGCTAATTTTGCTTTCTCTTTTTAAACTTGAGGTAATGAGTGTAAGATTTCGATTTTGAATAAGGAAACTTTAAAATGAATGAAGTTATTAGACAATAGTTAATAAGCTTTTACGTTAAGTGAATCGTTATATAGTTTCTCAACTGAATTCTTGAGTTGGCCACATGAATGCAGAATGATATCCGGGTTAACTATATATTTGTAAGCATCAAAATGCACTTGAATTTGAACGTGAGTTAATAGTATCTTAGTAGAATAATTTCTTGCGAAAGCAATATCATTTGGTGTAGAGTAAACTGTGCATATTATCGCAAAGCAGTCACGCACCTCCCTGGCTCTTGGGCAAAGCGGGAGTTAAGTAATACATCGAGTATGCGCTTTGGGCACCCCGGAAAGCTTGAGCCGACCAGCATTGAAGATGACTAAGACTGTTCCTAAACTTGTCCAGACATAGCATATAAATTTGAACAACTAACATATACACCGTTACGTGACACTTCTATATACTGTACAAGTTAATAAAGTATTTTGCTACATATGGTTCTTAACAACTAGTTGACGTAAACTATATGACTATTTAACACTTCCTAAACTATTATACTCACTTATATTTTAGAATGATCCTGTAGTCATAATTATACAGATAATGAGTGTTTAATCTAACTTTCTAGTTGTGTTAAGACTTTAGCGTCTGAAGCTTGCTTGAAAGTCTTTCAATTTGCAACCATAACAACGTTCCTAGTGACGATCTTGTTTGGTCTTCTTGCACAATGTTACTACTTGATGGCCCATTAGCCGCCAAAACCATGCCCCTAAACTTCTCCAACTCTTTCTTCACTGTCCCGATCAAGGCTGGATCCACGTCGCGTTGACCAGCAGCATCTGTGACATGAAAGGACCCGATTGCATTCTCCCCGTGTATCCTGATCTCGGCCCTAGCAATGGATAGCCCGTTTTCACGAAATACCCTGGTAACATCTGATAGTAGTCCTGACCTGTTGCGACTCCTCAGATCTAACCTCAACCCCTGTACGTTTGTGCATATATAACAGATAATTAAGTTAATGTTCATGCTTAAATTCTATAAGTATGGAAAAACAGTTATGAGTAGACATGTACATGTGATACTCGTCGTTCCACAGCTGCGGTTATGCATCGGGTGATGGCTTGTCGTTGAGTCTCCAAGTTCAATGGTTGCCCATCTTTCTGCCTTATGTAGTATTCCTGTGATTTTGATCAGAAGAAGGTTAGAATGTGTTAGCTTGCAAAAGGAAAGAAACAAAAGAGAAAGAGATAATCCAAATCCAAGCTACCTTCTCATTAGCACGAACCGTTATTATAACAGTCACTAACTAACCAACAACTCGTTAACCGAATTACAAGAATTGGAACACACAAACGACCCCCAAACTATGAGACATTTACAATTTAGTCCCTATACAATTCCACATGTAACAATACTCCCCTCTCAAACAACATACTTGTTCTCAAGTATGAACATTAGGAAAACGGAGCTGAAAATCCGAGAGGAATTCCCAGGTAGCTTCAGAGATAGGAAGATTCTGCCAATGAACTAGAATCTGTATGTCGCACGTGGATCCACGCCTGACAAATTTCCTATCAAGAATAGCACGTGGTTGAAATCAAAAGCGAGGGTCAGATGGTAAAGGTATGATGTGAGTTGGAGAACTCGGAGCTGCTTTCAACAATGACACATGGAACGTGGGATGTACTTGAGCATCGGCTGGTAAATCAAGGGTATAAGCCACAGAACCAACCTTCTTGACAATCAAATAGGGTCCATAAAACCAAGGACTGAGCTTCGATTAACGGTCCTTGCGAACCGTTCAACAGCAGCAACTCTAGTGACACCTGGAATAAAGGGAATGTGTAATGGAGGAAGAAGACCATATAAAGCTTGATATGATGACATCTGAATGGAAGAGTGAAAAGTGGTGGTATACCACCATTCAGCCAATGACAACCATTTTGGCCAATCTTTCGGAGAATCCATAACCATACATCGTAAGTACGTCTCCAAACACCGATTAAGAACCTCAGTTTGGCCATCCGATTGAGGATGGTAGGCAGTGGATAAAGCCGGAGCAATGCCTTGCGGTTTAAGAAATTCTTGCCAAAACTACTCAGGAAAATTGGATCCCGATCTGATACATTTGTTTGTGGATAGCCATGTAACTTAAAGACATGATCCAAGAAGATTTGAGCAACCTGGCAAGCAGTAAATGGGTATGCAAGAGCAAAGAAGCGGCCATATTTTGTAAGTCTATCCACAACTACCAAAATGGTATCCTTACCATTAGCGCGAGGCAGGCCGGAGATAAAATCCATTGTGATATCACTAAAAATAGAGGTGGGTGTGGGCAATGGCTGCAACAACCCAGGAGAGGCGACTGGTTCACATTTAGCCCGTCAGCAAGTGTCAAACTGCTTGATATAGTTTCGAATATCATTAGCACATTTTTTCCAAGTAAAATATTGTTGCGCGTTTACAAGTTGGAACAAACCCAGATGGCCATCCATAGGTGAATCATGGAAGAGAGTAATGATGTGTTGTTGAAGAGGCACATCCTTACCGATAAAGATCTTATTTTTCTTGAGCAGCTTAGTACCATCCTAAGAGAAGTGTTTGACTTGCTCTCCTGCTGATAACTTCGCAATAAAGGATTGGATTTCCGGGTCCGCAGCCCATGAAGCTTGAATCTGGTCCCACAAAGAAGGTTGCAAGGAAGAAACAGAAGTCATGAATAAGGAAATCCCATGAACCCGAAAAAGGGCATCAGCAGCTTTATTCTCTACCCCTTTTTTGTATTCAATGACATACGTGTATCCCATCATCTTAGAAAGCCAAGTTTGTTGAAGAGGTGTGGTAATTTTCTGATCCAACAAATGCTTAAGACTCTTCTGATCAGTTCGGATGACAAATTCAGCCATGATGAGATGCCAACCTTTGACAGCCATAAGAATGGCTAACAATTCCTTTTCATAAACAGACAAGCTTAGCTGTCTGGGTGAAAGGGCTTTACTCATAAAGGCCAAAGGATGATGATCCTGCATTAAAACGGCTCCTATCCCTTTAAAGGAAGCATCAATCTCCAAAATGAAGGGTTTATTAAAGTTGGGAAGTGTTAATATAGGTGCATGCACTAAAGCAGCCTTCAAGGTGGAAAAGGCAGCAGTAGCTTCAGAATTCCAAGAAAAGGAGTCCTTCTTAAGAAGGTCAGTTAAAGGTTTGGCTATGGTGCCAAAGCCTTTAATGAATCTCCTATAATACCCGGTTAACCCCAGGAATCCACGAAGTTGCTTGACTGTTGTGGGCATAGGCCACTCATTAATTGCTGCAATTTTTGAAGTATCAGTAGCACTCCATTATGTGAGATGACATGCCCCAAATACTCAATCTAAGACCCAGCAAAAGAGCATTTTGAACATTTAGCAAACAAGGAATGGGCTCAAAATAGAGTCAAAACTTGTTTCAAGTCAATCAGATGTTGATGCATAGATTTACTATATACCAATATGTCATCAAAGAAGACCAGAACACACTTACGAAGAAGAGACTCAAATGTAGAATTCATAAGTGCTTGAAGGCCGAATGGCATCACCAAAAACTAAAACAATCCTTGGTGAGTTCGAAAAGCTGTTTT
This sequence comes from Flaveria sonorensis, assembly GCA_025506505.1. Taxonomy (NCBI): domain Eukaryota; kingdom Viridiplantae; phylum Streptophyta; class Magnoliopsida; order Asterales; family Asteraceae; genus Flaveria; species Flaveria sonorensis. The sequence goes on from CM046432.1 coordinate 60,841,602, forward strand.
ATGAATATCATCTTTATGCATTCGAACTTGATGATAGCCTGCCCGAAGATCTAGTTTAGAGAAAACCATGGAACCCCCCAGCTTATCTAAAAGCTCCTCTATCAATGGAATGGGGTATCTGTTCTTGACAGTGGCTTCATTAAGCTTCCTATAGTCGATACAGAAACGCCATGACCCATCTTTTTTTTGACTAAGACCACCGGAGAAGCAAAAGAACTTTTACTTTCTCGAACAACGCCAGTATCCAATACTTCTTGAGTCATTGTCTCAATAATATCCTTTTGAGCTGCCAGATATCGATAAGAGAATTGATTAATAGCAACATCATCTCTAATTAAAGTGACCCTATGATCACAAGGTCTAGCAGGCGGTAGAGACTTAGGTTCTTAAAAGATATCATCAAATTCGGACAGTAACTCTTGCATATCAGAATCAGAGTTGGTACCTTTAAACACCGAATCATGTTGGAACCCACTCTTATCCGTAGACTGCAAACTAAAAAGCTGACAAGATACTACCAAAAACTGTTATTGAGCACATCTGTGAACTTTTCAACAGAACATAAAATGACTGATCTCTTATCCAACCCTTTTAACTCAAAAAGGTGGTTATTAACTCGAAACTTCATACTCAACTGCTTAAAATTTCATACAATATCGTCTAACTCCCTTAACCACTGTACTCCCAAAACCATATCATAACTACTCAAAGGAATGAGTAACATATCTGCCTTGAACCAACTTCCTTGCATAACCTATTGAAAATTCTTGCTAAGCTTTACACAATTAATCTTGTTGCCATCAGCAATGGTAATCTTGACATCATGCACACTAGTGGTTGGGCATTTCAGTTTACCAGCAACATCTTCATTAATGAAGTTGTGTGTGGAGCCCGAATCAATCAAGATCTACAACTATCTAGTGCCAATCGTACCAAGAACTCTCATTGTTGAAAATGACGGTACTCCCATGATGGCATGCAAGGAAATTAAGGGATCTAGTACTTTTGTGGCATTCAGTAACCCAACACCTTGTTCATTTTCACCATCTTCTTCATCACATACTTCAATGGTGAAGAGTTTCTTGTTTTTACACACATGAGCTGAAGTGAATTTCTCTGGACACCAAAAACATTCACCTCTAGCTATTTTAGCATCAATTTCCTTAGAAGAAACTGACTTATTAAAGGTTCTCTTGGCCACCCCAACATGTGTAGGTAACAAAGGTAGTTTAGCAGCACTAACAGGAGTACTAATGTTACTAACACTAGACAAGGGCGTAACCATTTTAGGGTTGTGACCCCTAAGAAGGTTTGCCTCCTGAATCCGGGCTAATAAGTATGCCTCACGCAGGGTTTGAGGTTTAAACATTCTCAATGGTCCACCAATTTCTTCTTTCAAACCATGAATGAATATACAAACAGCATGAGCTTCAGTGATTACTATCTTATTAAGTAGATAATTGAAGGTGGTGCAATATTCCTTAAGAGTTCCCAATTGCTTCAATGAAATCTACTACTCCAAGGCATTCTCCATATAAGTTTCAGAAAATCGATGAAGAATCTCCTTGTAATCATTCCACGTGAAATCATTGATAGTTGCACCTCTAGCTTGTAAATGGCCATTATGCCATTGCAGGGCTCGATCTTCCAAATGAATTACAACAGTTTTCAACTTCAAATTCTCTAGAGTTTCATCTACCACAAAGAAGTGTTCGACTCTATAAATCCATCCTTCCATATTGTCGCCTCCAAATTTCGGAAACTGCAATTTGCAAAGACGACTCTGCAATCGGCCACCGCTTCTTGAATCATCATTTCTTCCAGTATCGCCACTGCTATAGGTACCGGTGCTGCTACTCAATCCGCGAACCAATTCTGCCAACGTAGTTTGAATCGCTACATAGGAAGTGCAAAGATCATCCACCGAAGTGCGTAAATCTTCAACATATCCATTCAATTGATTCATATTCTTATCATGATCCTTCTCCAGTTTCTCCATTTCTTGATTTCGTGTATTGATTGCCATCTCGCCTTCGTCGAATCGGTATCACCGGCGTCACACAGGTCACCGGAGAAGCGAAATGCTCTGATACCAATGTTAGCTTGCAAAAGGAAAGAAACGAAAGAGAAAGAGATAATCCAAATCCAAGCTACCTTCTCATTAGCGCGAACCGTTATTATAACAGCCACTAACTAACCAACAACTCGTTAACCGAATTACAAGAATTGGAACACACAAACGACCCCCAAACTATAAGACATTTACAATTTAGTCCCTATATAATTCTACATGAAACAGAATGGGGTTAATGTGGTTGTGTATTAGTGATTATAATTTGAAGAATGTACATGTAAAGAAGCCAATTATTTTCAGTTATAACATAAAATATTATTTTCTAAAACTCACAAAATCACAAATGGGTTATACATCTCAATCCGCAAACCTGTCAGATAGATCCAAATATGACCCGTTTATCTAATGTTTTTCCCGTTTATGTAAAAGAAAAATTCCAAAAATCTCCCTTTTACCCTTTTTTCCCCAAAAATGTCCTTTTGACTAACTTATTCTAAAAAATGTCCTCATTTTAAGTAGGGCCGTCCGAACCTCAAATAAGGTCGTCCGAACTTAAATAGAGTCGATCGAACGCTAAGTATGGTCGTTCGAACATATATAAATAGGCATGCAAACTATAAATAGTGTTATTCGACCGTGTTGCAAGTTCGATCGAACTTATTTGTAAACATGTTCGGTCGAACTTTAACCAGGTTCGATTGACCGTATTTGGACGGGTGGACAAATCATGTCCGTTAAATGAAAGTACGAGCGATTAAGAGAAGAATCTGTTTGGTGGAAACATTTTTAAGAATGATTTGGTCAAAAAGACATTTTAAGAAAAAATCTTGATGATGAAAAGAACATTTTAGGAAAATGCATTTGGTGAGAAAAATCTATCAGACTAAACCAAAGTCGATGAATTTTCGTATGAAAGTCATACATGTAAGAAATTTAAGATACCTGAAAAGCAACAGAGCCTTTAGAGCTGACTGTTGCGTGGAAAACCACATATTGCAGGTCAGTAAGCGTGCAAACAGTGTCAAATAATAACTTTGGCCTGTCTGGGCACGTCACATTAACAACCGAATAACCCTTTTCTCTGCAATTTTCAACTGTAACGTAGCATTTTTCATTCCCACTAAACGTACCCACATCGTAGTCTTCGTCAGCCATCATCAGCTGATGGAGCCGTCTCTCCGTGTGAGTCGGTCCGCTAGCCAGGCAAGTTAACCTCACACTAGGCCGCTCGCGGTTCATGATATGATGAGCATTGACCACGGTCATTAATTGTGCTTGGACTCGGTCCACCCTTTGAGGGTCCATGACGGACCCATGGTTCGAGTCATCTTCTAGTTGGATAATGCATGCGGCACGCGCGTTATGGGTCCATACTACTGCTGCAGAAACATGACATCTTAGTTCGGCTAACACTGCTGATATTTCGGACAGCAGCCCCGGCCTGTCGATTGTCGTCATCTCGAGTGTCGTTTGCTTTTCTTTGCCTGATGTCCTTGTTTTCACTTGTGTCTTCCCTCTCCTAGTTGTAGATATTGACTACAAAAAGTTTACAAAATCTGTTAAAATAAGTTCCAAATGTGTTCTTGTAGGTACGTGGTTGCATATGAAACATTATTATTATTATTTTAACATTTGAGAGGGACCTGTTGTATGCAATGAATAAGGTTTTTGTCGGTAATCTTGTTGCCAAGTTGATCATTCACGTGGAACACTACACAAAGCCGAGTTCGCGAGTTTAGTTACCAATCAAAAAAGACAACCGCGAAAACAAACCTTACCCCTGTCTCAACAGATAGAGAGACTGCTCTTAAACTGCAAAGGGCCGGGTGCAAGTTAGGATAAAGTATGTTCGATTACTAACCATTCATGAACCAACGACCGTCCGAACAAATGTATGATTTGGAGATGACAAAATCAAGATCCGTTAGCACTTGCACCATCGCCAACAATACACCATGCTTGTTCGCGCTATCGACCTAGATCATTAAAACAAGATTAGCAAGTTTAAATGTTCAACTTAACTTCAATAACTATGGCCAACTTCATAAAGATTGCAAGATTAGCTTCGAAGTATTTAACCATATATAATAAGACCATTATTTTAGTTGTTTTTAATTAAAGAATAATAATATAAAAGCGAAAGTAATTAAATATATATATACATCGTTGTCGACTTTTGTAGCTCGAGTGGCTTTTTCTCCCCACTTGGGTGGGTGTGTTGTTGATCAGTATTGGTCTCTGTCTCTCTCATTATATTTATGCACACACATAATAATTTTATATGTGCAATCCAATCCAATCCTAAGTACCACCATAATTCAATGGATGTTACATTGAATCTTCCTATATCTTTCAACACTTAAAATACTAACCTTTTTAACAAGCCAACTTTTGTCATCACCTATTAACGTATCCACATCAATTCGTCACGCAATTAAACCCAATAGTTAAAGTTTGCATCTTTTTGAATCAAGAACATCCGTCAACCAATACTAGATAATTTACGTGACATTTTGAACTATATATGGTGTTAATTGAAATATACACGTGCAGGACAGACCTTAGTAAACATATAAGTGTCAAGTAACGTCAACAATTCATATGTTATATAGTATTTTGAATGATTCCATCCTAGTTTATACTGCAATTTCAAGAATTTAGACGATTATACAAGAACATACATAGGTGCATGAATTACCTTCACAAGGGTGCAATCTTGATATGAATCATTGTCGATGCAAACCCTGAAACACCCAAATGTCGAAACTTTCAAGAATCATATATACAACAAAAATTATAAGAACCGATTAAATTCATGTTAAATTCGAACCTTGGAGGGTGAATCCGGTCGACAAGTGATTCGAGCTCAGGATCAACATAAGGTCCATACCCCATGTCCATATCTTCTTAAGTAGCTTTTCCTTTAACCCTATTGCTTACAAGATTCGATTTACCTACGAACACACACACAAACTAATAAGTAATAACTAAAGATTAAGATTCTTACACAAGCTATATCTTGCTAGACGGTGTGTTCCCTATGGATTATCATCTTAAAGGTTTCTTGCACTCCAAGAAAGTACCTTTTCCACATGAGATGACAGTATTAAAGATCTTGAATATGAATATGGCCCTGCTATTAATTACCGCACATCCCCAAACTTAAATACGTCACCCCAAACTCAAACGGACATAAAATTTAACATATAGCCTGCAAGCAGCTGTTTCATCTTATATAACTTGCAAACAGTTGTTTCACCTTATACTCAAATAGTCGTTTAGCCAACAAAGTTACAAAACGACTTTTGTAAACATTCAAACGGCCGTTAGCAGGTGGTGTATGTAAGATTTGATTGAGAGATGTGTGGGTATAGCATGCTCCTATGAATATTAACAGTTTCAACTTACTATCTAATTACAACCTTATCGGATTTCTTGTTATGGAAAGTTACTAAATTTAGTCAGAGAGAGAGAGAGAGAAAGAGAAGAGAGTAAAGTTTGTACCCGGTGAGGTTTTTCCGATGAACAAAGATTCACATGTCAACCGAGGGTTTCTTAAAGTATATGAGTAAGGGTGTGAATCCCACCAAGTATATAAACAGTCCCAAGGCTTGCTAGGAAACAAAATATTGTCGCCAAATTATTTGGATTTTGTCGTTAATTATAAACCGACAGGGTTGGCCCAACAGATCAAAGGAGTGAAACTAGGGCTTGCGGCCCCAAAAATTTAGAGGTCTTATTTTTGTAAAATTTTATTATGTGTATTGGGTTTTTGTGATTTGGTCTAGTAGAAAAACAAAATGGATTGACTGCAGCAGGGGGTTTTATTCTTGGGCAGCGACTTTTACATCTCATCTCATATCTTGCACCAATTAAAGGACGATGGGGAAATTAACCGACAACTACGCTTCACAATAAAGGTGATTAATTATAGAACAATAAAATATTATGAAAACAAAATAATTTATTTTTTTACTAATAGTCTTTGTTACATGATGTGATCATCCACAAAGTGTGACAACATGTAGTCATCTTGTTATGTGGGAAGAGAACTTTCGTATCGAGGAGACAATTTGCAATGATTAAAAGCATTTTAGGTTTTTGGTATTAACCTATGCAACTCTTGATTTTATAACTAAACATGTGTGACATGTGTTAGTAACATTTTTTTTGAACGGCCAACATAATTTTATTACTACCATCAAATTTTGTTTGCCACGCAAGGTGCTAGACAACCCAAAGTACACCAGAAAATATAAAACTTATGTCCACGACAATGATAGGCATTACAATGCATACACAATCAAAACAGGCTAACGCAAAATTCTAGAAAACATCAAAAATTCTCCATTTCTCCCATGTTAAAAGTCATTCCTTGGACTTGTTCTTAGCCCACAAAAGTCCCAGGTACTTTGTTTTTTCAATCACTCTATGTAGAGACACCTTTTTGTTGTTAAACATCACATCGTTTCGCAATGCCATATACACCATGTCACACCCTCAAAATCCGCGTGCGGGGTTTTATCGCGAGGCGTGTGACATACCAGGATCTCAGTCATTAGTTACTCAGAACGACTCTATATGAACAAACAAACCAAAATCAGAGTTTAACTTTAAAACGATGCGAAAGCGTTTAGAAAACATGAAAAACCAAAAATAATGTAACACAGTATAATAATACGCAAACACGCGCCCACTGTTGTGCAAAATAAGTACATAATTGTTTTAATAACCAAAAACCAACAAAGGGTTCCAATTATGCTGACATCTACAATGCTGACCCGTAAATGTGCTCCTAGGCAATGGTAACTTCAACCTGAGAATGGCATACTAAAAGAGTCAACACAATGGTTGGTGAGTTCAAGAGTTTGCGTAAAACATAACAGTAACAGTATAAAATATAAGAGTGCATTGAATTAGATAGCTAGTCTAAATTCACAAGTAATAACCATAATGATTTCGCGATAGAAGCTGACTGTGTTTCGTTTGTTGCCTCCCATCACGACTTACCAGGTCGTGACAATGTTTATGTTAGGATAAAATAGCACCCGTTTGACGTCGAGTCGCACAGGTGGGGCTCGTCAGACCCAGTAGTACTACCCAAGATTTCCCGCTAGTTACCATTATTAACGATCCGAAAGTGTGAGGACTTTCATGGTATATCACACTATGTTACACTATACATAACTTATAAACAATAAAGCATTTGTAACGAGTATGTTATCTCCCCCAAAAGAGAGTGTATAAAAGAGTAGGGCATGAACTCACCTGGTGCACACAAACGATATAAAGGCTTAACTTGAAAGAGAGAGGAAAGACAACCTTCAGAGGTTACCTAGAACACGCAAGTATATGAGTACGTGTACACAGAATCATCATTAACCCTAAGTGCTGTATAAACACATGGACTCAAGGTTGTGGAAAAACAAGACTCATTGACCCAGTTGACCTATTTGACCCGTTGGTGACATTTTTGTTGAAATCTCATTTAATCAAGCATAACAATTCATCATACATGGTTATCATACAAGTTGTTCACGTATGCCACATCATTAACCACTTGTTCTACCAAGATCATCATACAATCTAGTTTATCATCCAACTCATCATCGTGTATAACCCATTAATAATCCCAATTTCCAATTGACCCAACAAGCATCCATATAACTCAATTAATCCATTCCACCGCATTAGACACCATCAATGAACATGCTAACATGAACTTAACATTACAAACATGCCCAATCCATCATATCCAAGATTCTATACAATTAAAGTTTCTCTTTTGGGAAAGTACCTCCCAAAATCTATCTAACACCCAATACATTCATGAATTCATTAACATTATGCCTAATCAAGTTCATGCTATCATCTAAACATGTTCAACATCATCAAATCATCCTAATTCATCAATCTCCTATCCAAAAGTTTCTACTTTTAGCAAGGTATGAACTACACGATCAATTCATGGATTTTCTTGCATAACAATCACTATCCAACATTCATACAACATCATTATCATCATAACTTCATCAATTCATCATCAAATCACCAAGTTCATGCAATAAAGTTACTATTAATAGTAAGCTATGAACTACGCATCCAAACCACGAATTTCTTGCATAATCCACGTAAACCATCATCAATACTATCTAACTAACATCATACAATCAACAAACCATCAAAAATTCGATATCTAGCACCCAAATCGACTAGGGTTTCGGCCCACATCAAAAATCCATGAAAAACCACAAAAATCTAACCTTTAATCACGTAATGGACAAGAATTGAAGTCGTTAACGTGTTGTAATCCTTGGAACTAACCAAAATCGGCCACCAATTGCTTGTTCTAGTCCAAAATCGCAAGTGTGTGTGTTTGAAGGGTGTTCGCGGCCAATGGGGTGTGTGGGGGCTAGGGTTGGGGTTTTTTTTTATTTATTTATTTAATCATATTTAACTTTTAAACCCCTATTGTTTTATATTTTATTAAAACTAAGCTTTTAATTACTTTTTAAAAGGTTTTAACTTAATAATATAAACATTATTAATCAACAATAATAATCATATGTATTATTTTCACTAGTCACAAAAATACACGAATTAAATACACACGTTGGTACGTTACAAGATAAAATCCACAAATAATATTTAAATCGTATAAACACAACTAATAACCAACATTGTTAGTTAAATAATTAAATGTTTAACATTATTAATTATTATTAAGTCACCAACGTTCAACGACAACTAGTGTGTGCTCACGACACGTGTATGCAAGGCCTAACGGAACTAACGGAGTTTGGTAACGGAAAATCACCGAATGTCACATTATCCCCATGTTGAAAAAATTTTCGTCCTGAAAATTGTGTTACATGGTATGTGTTCCATCATTGGCACAAAGTAATCGAGTGAGTTTCAGGTGAGTTGTCACATCATCCCCATGTTGAAAGAAATTTCGTCCCGAAATTTAATCAATACCTTCGTCGGCTGGCATCGTCTCTTCGAATAGTTGAGGATACTTAAGCTTCATCTGGTCCTCACATTCCCACGTGAATTCCGGTCCACGTCTTGAGTTCTAACGAACTTTGACTATGGGTATCTTGCTTTGCTTAAGCGTCTTTACCTCACGATCCATCACCTCGACTGGTTCTTCAATGAAGCGTAACTGTTCATCTACTTGCACTTCCTCAAGTGGTACTACCATTGTTTTGTCGGTTAAGCACTTCTTCAAGTTTGAGACATAAAATACATCATGAATTCCACTCAGCGAATCAGGTAGGGCTAATCGATAGGCCACTGGACCTATTCTTTCCAATATCTCAAATGGTCCAACATATCTCGGATTTAGCTTTCCTCTTTTTCCAAACCGAATCACGCCTTTCCACGTTGAGACTTTCAATAAGACTTTGTCATCAACCTGAAATTCTAGAGGTTTCCGTCGCTTATCTGCATAGCTTTTCTGTATGTCACGCGCTGTAGCCATACGGTTCCTTATTTGTTCAATCTTGTCAGTGGTCTCGTGCACTAACTCGGGACCCGTTAGCTGACTATCACTAATTTCAGCCTAGCAAACTGATGATCTACATTTTCACCCATACAAAGCTTCAAAAGGTGCTGCCTTTATGCTGGTGTGATAACTATTGTTGTAAGAAAATTCCACCAATGGTAGGTGAACCTCCCAATTATTCCCGAAGTCAATCACACAAGCATGTAGCAACGTCTGTATAGTACGCTCACTTTGACCATCGGTTTGCGGATGATAAGCAGTACTCATGTCCAATCGCGTACCCAAGGATTTCTGCAATGACTGCCAGAAGTGCAATGTAAAACGAGCATCACGGTCAGAAATAATTGAGACCGGTACACCATGTCTCGAAACTATTTCCTTCAGATAGAGTCGGGTTAACTTCTTCATTTTGTCCGTTTCCTTTATCGCCAAGAAATGAGCGGACTTCGTTAATCGGTCTACGATAACCCATATCGTGTCACAACCAGTAGGAGTCCGTGGTAGTTTGGTAATGAAATCCATTGAGATTTGCTTCCACTTCCACATAGGGATCTCAGGTTATTGTAATAGTCCAGATGGTTTCTGATATTCCACTTTTACCGTCGAGCAGGTCAGACACTTACTCACATATGTAGCTACATCCGCTTTCATATTAGGCCACCAGTAGTGCGCCTTCAGGTCATGATACATCTTGTCAGATCCAGGATGTATAGAGTATTTAGACTTGTGTGCCTCACGCATAACCAAGTCTCTCAGATTTCCATGCAGAGGTATCCAGAGTCTATCCATGAAATAACGAATTCCATCCGCCTTTACTTCCAACTGTTTATCCATTCCCCGTAACGATTGAGAACCAATATTTTCTGCCTTCAAAGCTTCGGCCTGAGTCTCTAGGATTTGTTCAGGTAACTGTGTGCTAATCGTAAGTTGCAAAGCTCGCACGCGTCGAGCTTAGCAGTTTCTTTTCTACTCAGCGCGTCAGCAATTACATTAGCTTTTCCCGGATGTTATTTGATAGCACAATCATAGTCATTCAATAACTCTACCCAGCTTCTTTGCCTCATATTCAATTCCTTTTGCTCAAGGATGTGCTGAAGACTCTTGAAATCGGTGTAAATAGTGCACTTGGTACCGTACAAGTAATGTCTCCAGATCTTTAAGGCAAAAACTACCGCACCCAGCTCCAAGTCATGGGTGGAATAGTTCTTCTCATGAACCTTTAGTTGTCTCGAGGCGTAAGCTATCAATTTATCTCGCTGCATCAAGACACAACCAAGTCCTTGAACAGAAGCATCGCAGTAGACTACGAAATCATCACTTCCCTCCGGTAATGCCAATATCGGTGCACTACATAGTTTCTGCTTTAGTAACTGGAAAGCAGACTCTTGACTATCACCCCACTTGTATGGTGTTCCCTTGTGAGTCAAGGCTGTGAGAGGTTGAGTGATCTTAAAAAACCCTTCAATGAACTGCCGATAATATCCTGCCAGTCCAAGAAATTGTCGTATCTCACTAGGCGTCTTGGGAACTGACCAATTCTTTATCGCCTCAATTTTTGCTGGATCGACATGTATCCCTTTCTCATTAACAATATGACCCAAAAATTGCAGTTCACGTATCCAGAAATCACACTTAGAAAACTTGGCGTACAGTTGTTCTTTCCTGAGTAATTCCAAGATTAAACGCAAGTGCTCTTCATGTTCTTCCTTGGTCCTTGAGTAGATCAATATGTCATCAATAAACTCAATAACAAACTGATCGAGGTAGGGTTTTCACACACGATTCATGAGATCCATGAATACTGCTGGTGCATTTGTCAAACCAAATGGCATGACCAAGAACTCGTAATGACCATAACGTGTATGGAAAGCTGTCTTCGAGATGTCTTCCTCTCAAACTCTCAGTTGATGGTACCCAGACCTCAACTTAATCTTAGAGTAATAGCTTGATCCTTGAAGTTGATTGAACAAATCATCTATACGAGGTAGTGGGTATTTATTCTTGATCGTAACCTTGTTTAGTTCCCTATAGTCAATGCACATTTGAAATATACCATCCTTCTTCTTAAAAAACAGAACTGGTGCTCCCCAAGGTGACGAGCTCGGTCGGATAAACCCTTTATCCAACAGCTCTTGTAGTTGAGCAGATAATTCTTGTAGTTCGTTCGGAGCTAACCGATAAGGTGCTCTTGCAATCGGAGCGGCTCCTGGAGTCAAATCAATATGGAATTCAACTTGACAATGAGGTGGTAATCCAGGCAGATCCTCTAGAAACACCTCGGGAAAGTCACGAATAATAAGGATATCCTATATCCTCTTTTCTTCTGGTTGTTTGTCAGTGACGAGTGCTAATATGGCTAAGAGACCTTTCTGCAACAACTTTTGGGCTTTCATGAACGAGATTATGCCCATCACTGCTCCACTTCTATCACCTCTGACCGTAAGAATTTCCTCACCAATAGGGATTCGTATGATCTTCTCGTGACATATGACTTTCGCCTGCTTGTCGGAAAGCCAATCCATGCCTACTACTACATCAAAACTCCCTAGTGTAACAGGCATGAGATCTATAGCAAAAGTATGACCAACAATTTCTATCTTGCAATCTCTAAGGATATGGTTACGTGAATCGGCGTACCTTCAGCTAACTCTATGGTGTAATTAGATTCCAATGCTGAGGACATATCATTTAAAAGACTACTAAACTTAGCGGAGATGGAACTTCTATCGGCTCCAGTATCAAATAGTAAGGTAGCAAAATGACCGTTAACCAAAAATTTACCAGTTACAGTTGTAGGGTCGTTTGGAGCCTCACCTGAGCCAATGACAAAAGATTTCCCTTTTGCTCCACTGTTGTTGCCACCGTTATTGTTGCCATTGCCATTATTGTTGTTGTTGTTGTTCCCACCATTTCTGTTCTTCCTCAACTGTGGATAGTTTCTCCTATAATGGCCCTCTTTCCCGTATTCAAAACAACTTTTCGGCATTTCTTGAGGTTGTTGTGGCTTCCTCATCAATTCACCACGGCAATCTTTCACTGCGTGTCCAACTTTACCACAATGCTGGCATCGGAAACTGTCACACCTGCCGGTGTGATGGTAATTGCATTGGTTGCATTTGGGATTTTTCCCCACATAGCCTCCTTGTCCATGTGGTGCCAAAGATGACTGATTAAAGTTACGATTGTTATCGAACTTTCTTTGTTGTTGGTGAGGTTGGTGCTGCTGAACGTACTGCTGCTGTTGTTGTTGCTGGTTACTGGAGGATAAGCCTTTATTACCAGTATTCTCCCACTTACGTTTGTTATCGGGTACGCTAGCCACTGCGTCCCGTTTGGGTAATCTTCCCTGCTCTACTGCCTGATCAGTCAGCCTGTGGGCTAACTGGATAGCCTGTTGTATGGCCGCAGGGTTTGAGGCTGTCACCATACTCTGGATCTCGGGCACCAGTCCACGTATGTAATGCTCAATCCTTTTGTGCATCTCATTAACCATTCCAGGGCATAGTGTGGCCAACTCATGAGACCGGGTCATGTAGGCTTTAATCTTGGAGCCTTGCATTTTGAGTTGCCAAAATTCCATTTTTAGCTTCTGCACCTCGTTTCGGGGGCAATACTCCTCTGTCATAATCTCCTTGAATTCATCCCAGGGTAGGTCATTAGCCATTGCCTGACCTAGCATTTGCACCTGGGCATTCCACCAGGAGAGGGTTGCGCCTTCAAGGGTTCCAGTCGCGTACTTCACTTGATCAGCTGGCGGACAGTTACAAATTGCGAAGATGGATTCAGTCTTCTTGAATTATCGTACTAGCCCCACAGCTCCTTTAGTCCCGTTGTAGGTATGGGGCTTGCAATCCATAAAGGATTTGTAGGTACAGGGTGGGGTCCTGTTTTGACAAACCAAACATTAGTTGAGTAGCCTAGACGAGCAGCTAGGATAATCGATTAAACCATTTTTATCATTTACCTGCTGGCTCTCCAGTTTGGGCAGCAGCTACTACCGCCTGTACATGTTCATTTATCAAAGCAGCCAGCTCAGCGGGAGTCATGTTCACCGTAGCCGCGCCGCCTCCGCGTCTCGCGCCACACCCGCGTCCACGTCCCCTTCCGCGTCCGTCCATATTTCATTTTACATTCACAAATACAATAATGAGTAACATCCAACACATTAATCTCATTGAGGTACAGTAAATAATAAGAAATAATGAATTTGTCACAACCACAACGTTTATAACCAAATAATAACCAAGGATAGATAAATTGTAAATGATTCACAAAATATTCCATCAATGTCAAAATTTTTGTTTTTCAGTTGGGTGGGAAACAACCCTTCCCATATAGGTTTCAAAAGAGAAGAAACACTATATAGTCCAAGTCATGTAAAAGTAGAATCAGTCCAACACGTCAGATCCGTCACTGTCTTCTTCCATTTCTTCTGGTTCTTCTTCCTCCGGGGCTTCCTCAGGTGCTTCTTCTGGTTCTTCCTCCGGATCTTCTTCTTTAGGGTATTCTGCAGGTGCAGGGGCTTCGTCAATCTGAAGCGCTGCTAGCTGTGCCTCTAGGTCAGCAAATATATCATCTACCACTATGTTCTGATGATCCTGCGCGTTCATGCGCTTAGTAATCGTTAGCACATTGCCTGCCAGAGTATGATGCCCACCAATGGCCATCGATAGTCGCTCCTGGAGCGTCTCTACCTGTAACCGTAACTGTCGCATCTCGTATCGTAGAGCGGAGTTCTCATTAGTGAGTCCTCTAATACGCTGTCGCTCAGTGTCTAGTGTAGCCACCAATGCTGCAAACGCCTGCTCGTGTGGGATGTCTAAGGTAGGAAGTGTGCGTTCTGATGAAGATGTCGACGATCTCGTCCGGGGGTTAGGAGCTACAGGTGGTACTCGCTCCCGGTAAGTCATACGACGTATGTAGGTGGGGTAGAAATCCTAGTTCAGGGGAGGGTCGAGTTCAGGTATCGCGAATGGTTGATCCCAGTCAATTTCTTCAGATATGTAAGGGTGTCGGGGCCAGTCCGATCCCCTATCAGGTACGGGTGAAAAAGGAGGTTATTCAGACCATGCAAGTCTCTTGCCCAAATCACGGGATGACGATGCCATGCTGCGAAGTACGTGATGCGTATGCCAATGAGTATACAGTAAGGAAGTAAGTGACGAGTAACTAACAAACTGTGCGGTTATAGTCTAGTGTGTGTATGCAACCTAGTTCCCTATAACCAATGGCTCTGATACCAATCTGTCACACCCTCAAAATCCATATGCGGGGTTTTACCGCGAGGCATGTGACATACCAGGATCTCAGTCATTAGTTACTGAGAACGACTCTATATGAACAAACAAACCAAAATCAGAGTTTAACTTTAAAACAATGCGGAAGCGTTTAGAAAACATGAAAAACCAAAAATAATGTAACATAGTATAATAATGCGCAAACACGCGCCCACTGTTGTGCAAAATAAGTACATAATTGTTTTAATAACCAAAAACCAACAAAGGGTTCCAATTATGCTGACATCTACAATGCTGACCCGTGAATGTGCTCCTAGGCAATGGTAACTTCAACCTGAGAATGGCATACTAAAAGAGTCAACACAATGGTTGGTGAGTTCAAGAGTTTGCGTAAAACATAACAGTAACAGTATAAAATATAAGAGTGCATTGAATTAGATAGCTAGTCTAAATTCACAAGTAATAACCATAGTGATTTCACGATAGAAGCTGACTGTGTTTCGTTTGTTGCCTCCCGTCACGACTTACCAGGTCGTGACAATGTTTATGATAGGACAAAATTGCACCCGTTTGACGTCGAGTCGCACAGGTGGGGCTCGTTAGACCCAGTAGTACTACCCAAGATTTTCCGCTAGTTACCATTATTAACGATCCAAAAGTGTGGGGACTTTCATGGTATATCACACTATGTTGCACTATACACAACTTATAAACAATAAAGCGTTTGTAACGAGTATGTTATCTCCCCTAAAAGAGAGTGTATAAAAGAGTAGGGCATGAGCTCACCTGGTGCACACAAACGATATAAAGGCTTAACTTGAAAGAGAGAGGAAAGACAACCTTCCGAGGTTACCTAGAACACGTAAGTACATGAGTACGTGTACACAGAATCATCATTAACCCTAAATTCCCTATAAACACATGGACTCAAGTTTGTGGAAAAACAAGACTCATTGACCCAGTTGACCTATTTGACCCGTTGGTAACATTTTTGTTGAAATCCTATTTAATCAAGCATAACAATTCATCATACATGGTTATCATACAAGTTGTTCACGTATGCCACATCATTAACCACTTGTTCTACCAAGATCATCATACAATCTAGTTTATCATCCAACTCATCATCGTGTATAACCCATTAATAATCCCAATTTCCAATTGACCTAACAAGCATCCATATAACTCAATTAATCCATTCCACCGCATTAGACACCATCAATGAACATACTAACATGATCTTAACATTACAACATGCCCTATCCATCATATCCAGGATTCTATACAATTAAAGTTTCTCTTTTGGGAAAGTACCTCCCAAAATCTATCTAACACCCAATACATTCATGAATTCATTAACATTATGCCTAATCAAGTTCATGCTATCATCTAAACATGTTCAACATCATCAAATCATCCTAATTCATCTAAACATGTTTAACTTAATAATATAAACATTATTAACCAACAATAATAATCATATGCATTATTTTCACTAGTCACAAAAATACACGAATTAAATACACACGTTGGCACGTTACAAGATAAAATCCACAAATAATATTTAAATCGTATAAGCACAACTAATAACCAACATTATTAGTTAAATAATTAACTGTTTAACATTATTAATTATTATTAAGTCACCAACGTTCAACGACAACTAGTGTGTGCTCACGACACGTGTATGCAAGGCCTAACAGAACTAACGGAGTTTGGTAACGGAAAATTACCAGATTTCACACACCACATGGCAGTCAAAATAATAGTATGAAACAACTTCTTTTTCTTCCTCGATCCAAAAAGATGCATATGCAAGTTCAGCAAGTCTCTAATCCCAAACGCAAAAAATGGATGAAAATTGCACCATTGAGACACCACACTCCATACTAAATCAGCAAAAGCACAAGATATAAACAAATGTTCCCTCGTTTCTGGGGAATCAGCATATAATACGCACAAGTTTGACCTAATATTAACATTTCTTGACATCAGACCAACACGAGTAGGCAAACGGTCTAATTCTGCACGTCATGCTAAAATACCAACTTTCTTCAGCACCCAGTTATTCCATATAAATTTATAAGCCGTTGAAAGGCCAAGGAGCTTGTAGGCAAAATTTTATATTCTTAACAGAGAAAATACCATTCTCAGTATGCTTCCACACCCATACATCAGGCTGATCCAGGGTTAAAACTTGGATATCAGAAGACAACATAGAAACCAACTGGAAGAGCTCCGAGTACTCGACTGAAGAAAAACTAAGATACTTCCACTACCACAAAAAGGAAGTAACTCCAGCAATTTGTTGCAATCGATCTGCCACCATACAACTTTTGTATCTTTCAGCCTTAAATAATGCTGGAAATCGTGTTGCCAGAGGTTCCTGTCCAATCTAGGTGTCAAGCCAAAAATAAATACCCGTTCCCCTACCCAGTTTCCCAATAACAGCTTTATTTAAATCAACCCCAACACGTATGAAATCTGAATTAATGTTGACAATTTGTTTCCATGGACCTGGGTTAGACATTTTTGCTGGGAGAACACGCCAACTTCTTGAATTATGGTGTATACTCCATATAACTTTTCACTATAGTCCAGCTCTATCCACCTTGAAACGCCACCACCACTTGGCAATAGATAGATTATTGTCCCTCAATGAACCAAATCCTAGGCCACCACTATCCACCGAGGTACTACACTCTCCCATGCAATCCATTTCATCTTTGATTTCTCTTCATTACCACCCCAAAAGAAGTCTCTTCTAAGCTTCTCTAGAGTCGAAATAACTTCCACCAGTGCCTTAAACAACGAAAAGAAATATGTTGGGATAGAGTTTAAAACATATTTTATAAGAGTAACTCGCCCATCGAAAGACAAATGGTTGGCCTTCCATAATGATAACCGGTCTCTGAAGACATTAACTATCGGCTTCCAGTTTTTTACTAGGTTCATATTAGCTCCAACGGGGAGCCCAAGATACTTGAATGGAAAAGCACCTACCTTGCAATGAAGGATATTAGCCATATCAATTAACTCGTTCCCATCCACTCCAACACCAAACACACTACTCTTAGATAGATTGACCCGAAGTCCAGATGCTAAGTAAAAACACCTTAAAACTCTACACAGGTTACGAGCATTAAACCGAGACCAGTCACATAAAAGATGACATCGTCCGCATACATGAAATAAGATAACACTGGACCATCATTCGAACACCTAAACCCGTGTATAATACCCACAGAACAAGCCTTTTTTATAATGCTAGAAAGAGCTTCCATGGCGATAACAAATAAAAACGGAGATAACGGATCTCCCTGTCGGAGACCACGATAACACTCGAACTCTTGGGTAAGTGACACATTAACTAGAACCGAGGCTCTGGCCGAGGTCACCGTTGCCATAATCCATTTTTGCTATTGAATAGGGAAATTCTTTTGTGCCATAATAGAATCTAAGAACTCCCAATTTAACGAATCATAAGCTTTGTGAATATCGATCTTGAAAAACATACCTTGTCGTTTAGACCTCCTCATATGTGTTAATATCTCATTCAGCATCAAAGGCCCGTCCATGATGCTTCTTCCGGCCAAGAAGCCTGTTTGCTCAGTCGATATGAGTTTGCTAATAACCCTTTTTAACAATTCACCAAAACTTTTGCAATTACTTTATTAATGCAGCTAATAAGACTTATTGGTTGAAAGTCAGAAGGAAGCATTGGATCCTTTATTTTCGGAATGAGGGCTATAAAGGATGAAGTACAACTTCTATTTAGCGGGTGCCCAGCATAGAATTCATCAAACAATTTCATGAAATCCGCTTGTAAACCTAGCCAAAATCGCTTGATGAAAGAAAAATCAAAACCATCGGGCCCCGGTGCCTGATCTCCATCATGATCCCATATGGCATTTTTGACCTCTATTAGTGTAAATGGTACATCCAAAGAATTTGCCTCCTATTGTGTTAGAGAGGACAATATTTGACATACTACTTTGGGCCAAGAGCATATAGGCTCAGAAAACAAATTGGCAAAACACTCAAAAAACTTCTCTTTAACCACCACAGGGTTTGATAATCAAACCCCTTTCACCTTCAACCCATTAATTCTATTACTAGAAATATTAGAATTAATAATACCATGAAAAACGCAGAGTTTTCATCTCCATCAATAGCCCATCTTACTCGGGACTTTTGACGTGCATCCTTTTGCTTTAACCTGTTAAAATTTAGAATAAAGCTTCTACATCCAGCTCTTTGATCCAATTCATCCCCTACCAAGTCTCTAGTTTCTGCCAAAATTTCAAGCTCCACAACCTTCTTTTTCATCTCCAAATAATGGTTATTGCGGGACAATTTTTCAACATTAATCCATTCTTTAGTCCGGTTTTTTAGCCATCTTAGCTTAGTGGCTATGCATAAACTAGCATCCCCAGATAATCTAAAGTTATGACATAGGCCATTTACATATTCAGAGAAACCCCGAAACTCTATCCAAGAATTATAAAATCTAAAGGGAATATGACCGAAATCCGACAGGGTAGAAGTGAGTAATAACGGGGAATGATCAGAGCAATCCCGATCTAGGGCAATAAAATTTGCAGCCAGCCACATGTTCATAAATTCAGGGCACACCAGGATACGATCTATTTTACTAAGCTCCCATAGTCCACGCCTCTCCACCGGATCATTAGGAGCATAAACATTTGCAATGCTCAACTTTACACCGGAAGACACCAAACTACCAGAGACTATTAAAAATTTTCAATCTTTATGAATACTATCACTCTTGAAGACAGACGGGTCCCATAAACAAGCGAGTCTGCCCGATCTACCAATTGCATTAACAGTGGTGCATTCGAAAACACTACGACCCTAGGAAACATAAAGCTAAAACCATCGGAATTCTCAAGTTTCATCTCTTGAATAGATATAAAATGAACCCCATAACTAGATCTTAAACCCCTAACACAGTCCGACTTCTTGGAGTCCCTGACCCCCCTTTAAATTGACTGATAGAAAATTCATGGGGATACAAATGAGCCACCTTCACTAATAATCAAACTTTCAATGTCCCTATCGAAACCATTTAATTGAAAACCAACCATAGAACCAACCTGAGAAGTAGCACAAACCTCACCTTGAAGATAACTTACCTCGATCCACCGAGCCGAGGGCAGATCCGGATGATTAAAATCAGGCAAGGGAGAAGCCGAAACTATGTGGGGAGTACCCATCTCCTTCTGATTCGGGAGAACCCCATCATTGCCATTGTGAATAGAAGCATTATGGCCAGCTGGGGAGTTAAGATCGAACTGATCTGTACTTAAGGATGAATGGTTAACTTAAGCTCGAATAGGAGGTCCTTGTGTGGACCCAATGGATGGTGGGCTGCGAGTTTCCCTTCCATGTTTACCAAGTTTGGCCTGTTACGTAGACCCACAACCTTGGTTATGGCCCAGGCCTAAGTACCCCAAATGGGATTTTTCCCCATGGATTAGCCTAGCATTCATATGAGTTACTAGGGTTTGAACCTTGTCCCCACTATCATTAAAATTCCAGCAAAAATTTAAATCATTAATTGCGCATGATGTAGGAGTTGAACTGCTATGCACGTTAACTACACCTTGAATATCACGAGGAGACTCTTCATGTTCCTCCGCCTGCTAATTCTCTTGACGCTTCAGCTTCTCACTATTTTGACAGGTTTCCGGTGAAGAACTTCGCCGGAATTCACCATCCTCTAAATCGTCTTGTGCCATACGATCCATATAATTTTCACGGTAAGCAGAGAAGTCCATCGATTCATTCCTATTAAACTCTGGTGTCCAAGAAAAAGGAACTTCAGTAACCCATACAGTATAATTATGATCTTTCCATACTATAGCAACTTTCTCATCAATCCAACTTTTTTTATCAATAACTATGCAACATGAACCACCCGAGACGTTCGAAGATACCCATGAGAAATCAGAATTGATAACCACTTTCCCGAGCAAACCTCCTCATATAGCGAATCTTCCCTTAACTGAATAGGAACACCTAGGATTTTAATTTGGGCTAATCTCTCAAATGGAAGAGACTTCCCACGCCACACATAAGCTTCACCGAATATCTTAGACCACAAGTTTGATTTGAAACCCAGAAAGTCGCTAGCTTCCTTTTGGTCATGAAAAGCAATTAAAACTTTTAAGCCGCCCACATAAGAGATACTAGCATCACCAAAACCTTCACTCGATAAAACTTGTTTAGAAGCGTTGATAGCCCTAAGATTTTTTGCCACCCCAATAATAGATCAGTTGACACAATGATTAGGATAACCTTGCCCACCACTCTCAACCGTAGTGGTCTTCATTTTAGGAATCAATGATTGACCACCGTTCTTCACTGCATTCGTGAATGGGTGACCTTCCCGGTAACCAGATTAAGCCAGATTTTTTAGAACATTACTCGTATTAATTGGTGCATCTGGATTCACCTTTGGCTTCCAAACTTTCCCAGGAACCAAACCAGGAGGATAATCAATCTTGTTATGGCTCTTATCATACTTAGCAAGAGAAACTGCTAGCTTTGCATGATTAATGAAAATGTTATTAAAGGAAGTAAGCAGTGCATTCAAGTCTGCGACCCCCACAAACCTCACAAAACCTAAAAAATTCTTCCGAGCATCTAGTCTTTTAGCAACATACGCGTCAGAATTCCTACCACAAGGCTGACAAGCCTTCCAAAGCATCGATCTAAAGACTCCATCTTGTTATTCTCCACGAAAAAAGTCAGTTCGAGATCTTGATTTTCCTTCTTCTTACGTCGTCTCCGTTGAACGTCCGTCCAAAATCTCTCGCCACTCATTGTACTTGAGTAAATTAAATCCACGTGAGGATGTACACCAGGCTTTTTAGTTTGTGTATATGACATGTGTTACTACATGAGAAGATATTGCACCGATCAAAGGAACCGACAACTTCAATAGGTTCCAAAGCGAGATTAAAGACTTAGACATTAGTGGATATAAATGGCGGAACTACCTTGGGAAGGACTGGTCAACAACGTCATTCTTTTTTGCTTTCAAAAAGATCGTGTAATACGCATATTCCAAATGACATCAAAATTTCTTTTTACGATTAACACCAATTGTTAGAAAAAAAATATATTTTTTCGTGTTGCCCAACGGTTTTAAAAAATAATATACAATTTTTTTGTAAGTTATAAATTTAGAAGTTATATGAAAGTTTAAATAAATATTTATGTGTTAGTTGTATAGATTGTAGAAGAGTAGAATTAGAAACCTAGATCCCTAGTGAATTCTCATTTTCTAGTACCCAACTATTAATTAGTTTTACTGGTTGTAGAGAAACACGTTGGATATTTGTTGGGCTATCTTTTATAAAAGTTAATATTAATTTTACAGATTGCTAATGCGCTTATTGGGAAATGTTTTTCTTAAGTATTTAAAGGCGGATTTGTATAATCAGATTGGTGATGATTGTATGAATAACACTTGCATTTGTTATATTGAAATAAAAAGATATTCTTTGTAATTTTTTTTTATTAAAGATGTAATAGATCGGTTCAAAAAAATAAAAACTTATAGAGAACAACTATAAAAAAATATATTTTTAGATTTTAATGACAATGTACTTTTTTCTAAATGTCTTTTATTTTGTGACTTGACTCTACTCGACTTTTAACCGACCCGAAAATTTTGATGTCTTGGTTGTTAGAATCCAAGAGTCATAAAATACTAACATCATAGAAAAAAAATTTTGATCCCGTCACTGATGGATTTTTTAGAAGATTAGAAGACTTAGGATCAACTTTCTTTAATCATATAATTTGTAAACTATTTTTCCTAAAAAAGATGTTTATTAACTATAAAAGTTGACATATCTGGTTTGATATTTCGGAGGGCTAAAAGTTGATGTGTTCACTAACGTTTGAAAGATCCAGCCGAAACCAGTTCAAGAGGTGTACATTTGAATCGCTTTGAGACCCACTGATTTCAAACCTGACTCGATACGATTCCCAAATTGGTTTCACTAGAATCCGCTTCTACCTTGACTCAACTTGTAGAATTGAGATCGGTTCCTTACACTAAACGTCAAAACCAGTATTGGCCTGATTTGTGCGGATCATACCCCCATAAAAATCAGCTTTACCCTGAATATTCAGATTTTAACTTTTATCGACTCAATCCAAACTAATTCAACGCAACTCGTTTCGGCATAAAAGCCTATTCTGCTGTGTGTACACCTTAGATGATCTTTTTGTTGGTTGATAATTGAAGGAATAGGCCATAGGGATAGTGTTGGCCTGTTGGGGTTTTGGTGTGGGGTTTGGGCTTGGGCTTGGGCTTGAGTCAGAGTTCAGGCTTGGGCTTCGGCTGCAATGTTGATCATAGTTTGAGCTAACAACGGATGATCATATATAATATATTGATTTTCACCGAGGATATTAATAAATTTATTGTTGTATTATTGTAGTAGGTCCCTAATCCGATTGCAGTCATTATCCATATCCACATAGAAATATCAAATTTCAAACGTAATCCATCATGTAATAAACTCAAACTTCATCCTCCAACCATATGTGAGAATATTTTAGTATTAACCTTTTACTATATCTCAAAGGCAAATTTGGCCCCAAACTTAAGCAATTCTAATTATAAACTAGTGGGCGAAATCTAAGTGTAGCGAAAAGGGTGTTAAAATTTGTAGGATTCAATTTCGATACTTCGTATGTTAGCATTCACCGCATGAAAAAAATTCACATCCAAAGCGTCATAAGAAAATAATAGACATGGTCAATCTATACAACTCAAATAGTGTTTATGTTATAAGAAAATATCAAATAATCATGGATATGTTCTGATGGACAAGTATGTTGTGGGTTTTGTTGACAAATACACAATGTTTACAAACCAAAAAACAAAAATATTTTTAGATTTATTTCACTGGTATTCCCTCGGAACGTGTATGTATGTATGTATGTATGTATGTATGTATGTATGTATGTATGTATGTATGTATGTATGTATGTATGTATGTATGTATGTATGTATGTATGTATGTATGTATGTATGTATGTATGTATGTATGTATGTATGTATGTATGTTATGTATGTATGTACGTACGTACGTATGTATGCATGCATGCATGCATGTATGTGTGTGTGTATGTATGTGTGTGTGTAAGTTATTTTATCGTAATCATATATGTATCAATATTTATTGTGCAATATATATTTGTTAATATTCATATAACTTTCCTATTCATTTAGCCTTAGAAGTGTACTAAAAGTTGGTAAAATAAGCTGAGACTCATACTCATTTATTGAATAACTTTAATTTACTTAAGTTCATACTCAAGTTATTTTAAACTCGACTAGTTCAAGTTTTTTTTTAACTCGGCTTGACTTAAACTCTTAATGAGATCATTTCGAGTGACCTACGAGCAAATAGACTCGTTTACATCCTAAAGTGGGCATCTATAAAGGCACCAAACTTTGTAAGCAATAATAAACATAAACGCCGATTAGAATTTAAATATAAAAAATAGAGTAAATTATATGGTTGGTTCTTGTGGTTTTATTATAATTTTGGTTTTGTTCCCTGATCTTTAAAAATTGCATGGATGATCCCTAATGTTTATTTCTCTTTCTTCTTCGATGGTACAAAAGCCAAACTTCTGTTAAATCCAAGTGGTTAGTTTATTTAAAGCAAGAATAATTAAGTCATTTTAATAGGGTTCATTTCTTCTTCGTTGCATAAAGAAGGCTGAAGTATATATTAGGGGTTTAGTCTGATGTTGTTCCTTGTATGTTATTTTCTTAATTGAACACCATAAGTTTGAAATTGTAGTACCTGTGCAATTTTGCTTCTCTTC
Organism: Flaveria sonorensis; assembly: GCA_025506505.1. NCBI lineage: Eukaryota > Viridiplantae > Streptophyta > Magnoliopsida > Asterales > Asteraceae > Flaveria > Flaveria sonorensis. The sequence continues at coordinate 60,866,302 of CM046432.1, forward strand.
GATGAAAGTGTAATGCTCCAATGGAAGTGAATTTCTTATGTTAATCATATGAAAGTGTGATGCTTTAATGAAAGTGCATTACTTTTATATCCAAATGAAATGAAATTTATGCTCTTAGTTAATTTGGTTATAATAAATTACTGATTTGATACCCCAGTTTCTGAGTTTAGTTGTTGTGATTTGGTCACTTGATTTTAATTTTTGAATTTGGTTTTTTTATGGCTTCCTTGATTTGTAAATTAATTTGATTTGGAATGTTTAATTTGATTTGGAAGTCCAACCTTCTACAACAGCAACTCACAAATGCCAAGTGCAATAGTTATGCTTCTTCTTTAAGTTGATTGGGTAGATAGTTATTATAAAACTTGTAATTTAACCAATTATTATGCAATTGGAAATCTTGTTCTTGTAAGGGAAATGATTGGTTCTAGAAGACATGTTAGTTTAGCTTAATAAGGTGGATGCTACGTTTGGAAGCTTGGGTTGCTGAAATAAGTATAGATAATATATTGAGCATGTTTGTTTTGCTGTCAAACTTGTATCAGTAGGCTCAAAACTTATAATCCTTTAAGATAATCTAGAGTCTTTTAAGTTGTAACATTTAGTGCAATTATATTAAAATGGTTTGAGCTAAAAGCCAGATACCATCCAAAATGCTTCTCTTAAAATAGGTTTAATCTACTAATGTGTAAATTTAAAAAACAGATAAAAAAGAAATGGGTCAAGTGGATTGACCTCATCAAATTAACAAGTCAAAACTCGACCAAAATCTACTTCGATTATCATTCCATTTCATACACCAAATATTGTTGGAAAACATTTGCAAGCATAAACAAAATGAATGTTTATGCTCATAATTTTGCCACGCTGCTAGTCCTAACTCAAATATTAAATAGCCATGGGCAAGTGGGCTGTCTATCATTTTTTGACTTTATAGAACCATCTAAGATTCCCTTAGACCCACCCACTCCTTCAGCACTTACATCATTTTTAAATTGAGGCATGCTTCCTTTACAAATTACCGGTAAACCGAATTTTATCATTTCTAATGATATGTAATTGCCTTCTACTTTCTATGGCATGATCAGCTATATGTTGTTTCACCATTTCTTTGTTTAGAAAAACTTGACCCACATAGAAACTAATAGTTTGCCTTTCAGAAATCCCAAGTAAGTCTATTTGTCTTCCCTTCTAAGTCTCCTTAAAGCTCTTATCCTTGGATTATCGTTTTCTGAGTCTGTTCCACTTTCAAAATCATCATGATCAATAGGCGCAGCCTCATCATCTCCCTCCTCACTATGTTCTTCTTCTTGTTCACCGCCTCTTACCCATTCCTCTTTCATATCAACATTCTGCATAAAAGTTCTCATATCTACTTTAACATCTTCAAGTAAGTTTTCTTCATCAATCATGAAGTCAGTGTATCGCTACCACTCTCGTCATTTGAAACACTTGCATTTGAATCATGCCATCTAATAAACAGAGCATGTTTTGGGGTAACAGTTTGTATCATGCCATTCAAGACTGTTTTTGATGCTCTAGGTAAACTTCAATGAGTTTATACTTACCCACATACTATATCATGTTAATTACATCATTATCATTTTCAATTGCTCTAAGACCGAAATCAAGGTTATTGTCTGGAATCTTATAATACGAGTAAACAACATCCTCTTTAGTACCATATCCTAGTTCCATAATCATGTCAATCAACTCATGAACTGAAAATGCGTCAACATCTACGAAATCAATGTGACTAATGATCACGAGTCAGAATTTCAGTGTTTAATTGATCTAAATGCTCGATTTTACATTGTGATTGTTGTGGAACAAGTTCACTTTGGTTGTGTTTTGATTTGTAGGAATTGAAGCTAAAGAAATCGTGTTTTGAAGGAAAAGAAGTAAAATACGGAAATACAAGGACTAGAGTTGAAAAATCATGGAAGTTACAAAAATGGCCCGGAAACCCTATACCGGCGTATGATACGCCGGGTATGGGCGAATCATTCGCCGGCCAGCGTATGAGTGGGCGTATGTGTGGCCGTATTTGCCAAAAATTACAGAAGGGGGCATATGGTACGCCGCCCCCGGGCGTATCATACGCCGGTATGTAACCAACTTCCGTATTTTGTGGAATTTCAAGCTACTTAATGATAATTCAACCTAATTCAAAGGGGACTTTGAAAATTCAATTCTGGACGAATCGAAGGCAATTTGTTGTGTTTCAAAGCTCTTCAAATCCTCCATAAACATTCTCCAATTCAAGATCAAAGGCATAATGAAGATGATGCGTGGCTAGATCCTTCGTGATTGCTTTCGGGTGGATAGTTCTTTACAAGTGAAGTGGTTAGTCATACTTAGGGTTTTTATGTTGAACACTTTGCGATTTAATGTAATTGAAGGTTTTGATTGAGTTAAAAGATTTGTTTATAAAGAAGGTTATTTGCTTTATCATTAGTTTTCGGTTTTCTTGCATAGTTAGCTCATTGAGACAGGTAGATAATTTGATATAGGTGAATTGGTAACTTTGTGAATGAACGAGTCTTAAAAGATTATTCTTTGGTTAACACTTCAATCAAAAGCTAAAATCTTGAGTCGTGTATACAACCCTAAGTACACTTGATAACCCATTGATCTTGTAGAACTTGAAATCCGAAAGTGATTATTTCTCATTATTTGATTAAATTAGTTTCCAAGATTCTTGCTTTTTGCAATTGTGTTCTTAATTTCATCTCAAGTTCCAATTTTTAATATTAAAGTTTATGTCTTTAAGTTAATTGAGTCATATTGTTAAACACTTTCCACATATTCCCTGTAGAGACGACCTTACTTACCCTTACACAATAAAGGTAGCTAAGACCGATATATTAACTTCATTTTGATCATGTCTCGACAACCAGATCAAAATGGCGTCATTGCCGGGGAATTAGTGCACTTAGTGTTTAATAGTTTTTATTTGCTTTTCTTAAAAATTAAAAAAAAAAACCCAAAAAGATTTTATTTTCCTGTTTTCCTTTTTAACTTGTTTTTATTGTTCAGTATTACACGAGGTATTTTGTGTTTTCTTGTTTGCAGGTAACCATTACGTTAATGCATACGAGATTTTCAGGAAAGACCTCACCACTACAGTTTGACCCAGAAATCAAGAAGACTGCAAGAGAGAATCATGTGTTTCAAAAAGCATTAACTTCAAGAACTTCTCAAATTCGTGGTCAAACAAGATCGGAAGAAGGAACATCATCAACAACATCTCATCGGATTTTAAGTCGACTTTCAAGAACTCTACAAAGTAATTAATTAAGAGGGATGAATAATCCAAAAAACCAAGGAGGGCCACAACCCAACCAACCTTTGGGAGACATCCCATTACCCGTATTTCATCTGCTTGATGACCCCCCACCTCAACCGCAATCTGTGCAACCTCAACCTCAGGGGCCGATCCCTGTGAATCAAGGGGTGCAACACCAACCGCCCCCAGTAAATTTCCAGCCAATACCTAATATTTGGATCCGTAATCCAAGTTTTCATCATAACAGGAAAGGTAGTCAGCATAGTAATGAAGAACGGTTTTCAATGGAAGGTAGTCATCATACTAATTATGTGGAGGATTGGATTTAAGTTCAAGAAGATATGGAAGGTCCGGTTCAACAAAATTTTGGAAACTATGGAAATCAACCAGGTTATAGGAACCGTAAGCCGAACCATGATCGAGATGGTTATGCACAACCACCTGAATTCCACAATCTAGGAGGTCAACCATTCAATGGTATACCAGCTAATCAAGGAGCTCACCAGTATGTACCTGCACATGGCGTGGATAGTCATTTCCGCCCAGCCATTGCTATCAACTCATCCCCTATTGTTCCACCAACACAACGAGGGAGAGCTTTTGAAGTTAGACCACAATGCTTAGGCATTCTTCCTCACTTCCATAGGATGGCAACTGAAGAACCATATTTGTACATATCCGAATTTGAAGCATCTTGTAGTACTATAGGTGGTCAGGGTTTTTCACCGAAAGAAGTTAAATTGGTACTTTTCTAGTTTACACTCAAAGATAAAGCCAAGCAATGGTTTTTATCTTTGCCATCCGCAAGTATCCACACATGGGCTCAAATGCAACAATTATTCTTAGATGAATATTACACTTCTCAAAGAACAAGTGATGCAAGACGGGCAATTCAAGGTTTTATGCAACAGTCAGGGGAACAATTTCATGAAGCTTTTCATCGATTCAAGGAGTTGTTAAGAACTTGTCCACATCATGGGATAGCTAAGTGGGAATTAATATCAGCATTCTATGATGGGCTCTCACCAGAAGATGCAAGAGATGTGAACTCTACAAGTGCGGGCACATTTACTTTGAATCATGAGGATGACGATTGGAACATATTGGAGAGAATGAGTGTGATATCTAAAAAGCGTGCATAATCAAGTCGACGATCAAGAGGTGCAAATGTTAAGATGGCGAATGATCAAGTGGCTATGGATAGAATTGCTATTTTAGAACTAGAAATCACAAGCCTCAAAGTGGGGAAAAGTAGTGTGGCATATATATCCAATGACTATGAAGTATGTGATATGTGCAATGACATCGGCCACACATCGATCACATGTTATTTTAATGTGGGAAAAGTGAAGAAATACATCAAGTTCAAGGCCAAGGAGAGAGAAAGACATATGACATGAACTCTAATACATATCACCCTGGTCTTAGAAATCACCCAAATCTTAGATATGGCAATAATACTACCCAGTTGAATCCTTCTTTTCAGGTACAAAATCAAGGAAATAATCAATACCAAGGCCGGCAACAAAACTACAATCAAGGCAACTATCAAAGGAACAACTACAATCAAGGGAATTATCAACAAGGAGGTCATTATCAACAAAGGAATCAACAAGGGACTTCAACTCATAATGGTAATGATAACGCGATTTTAACAGCAATTCAAGACTTAGCAAAAGATATGAAAGAATTCAAGCAATTCAAACAAGTGCAAGAGAAGACTAACGAAGCTATTACTAAGCAACTAGAACAACTAGCTGAACAATTGTCCGGGCAAGAAACTAGGAAGCTTCCCAGTGACACAAAAAAGAATCCTCAACATCATGCTTCGAGTTCAAAGAGTTCTCATGTTGTCCAGGTAAGTATTTTAAGAAGTGGTAAGACTTATGACAACAAGGTTGTACCACCACCACCATTGAAAGAGGGAGTGGTGGTCGACCTTGGTGAGAATAGGAAAAGTGATAGTGATTTGGAACCTGAAACACCTAAAACAACCAAAAAAGTAACTTTTTATGAATCAAATAAAGATTGAGAAAAATCAACCACAATTGCATCGAAAGGAGTAGGGATGGAGAATAATACCATTCCTTACCCCTTAGCATTAAAAGAATCTACCAAACCACATCCAAAAAAACGAGGGGCTCAATAAGATGAGATTTGGGAAGTTTTTAAACAAGTAAAAATCAATCTTCCATTATTAGATGCAATCAAGCAAATTCCGGCTTACGCCAAATATTTAAAAGATTTATGTACCCAGAAATAGCATCATAAATTACCAAAACAACTTGATTTTACTGATAATGTTAATGTCGTTTTATCGGGAATACTTCCACCAAAACTTCAAGATCTAGGAGCACCTTTAATTTCAATCCAAGTTGGTGACTTTAAAATCGACAAGGCTCTCCTTGATCTTGGAGCAAGTGTTAGTATTTTACCCAGAAGTTTATATGATCAATACGAGTTTGGACCATTGCAAAAAGCCGATACTATAGTGGTATTAGCTAATTTACCCCTTAAACTTCCGCGTGGAATAGTAACTGATGTGATCGTAAAAGTGGAAGATTTTTATTACCCAGTGGACTTTCTTGTGTTAGACTATGCAAGCCCTACAAATGATAAGCAACTCAATGTTATTTTGGGAAGACCATTCCTGAAAACTTCTCAATGTTTAATCAATTGTATGACTGGCACAGTAGATATGGCATTTGGTAATAGGAGGTTGTGATTAAATGTATTCTCATCTTTTCCAAAAACTATATTCACTGATGAATGTTTCATGATGGATGTTATTGACTAGTGCCATACTCATGAAAATGAGGATAGCAACACAAAGTTGTGTATCTTATGTGACAGGGAAGAGGAAAAGTTAGTGATTGAATTAGAAGCACAAGAACAGGAGTGGGAAGTGAAGGCAATGCAGGAAGGCAAACCGACTTGGACATACTAATTTGAAAGCTTACCAGAGCATATCGATACTCATTTAAAACCATCCTTAATTTCACCACCACAAGTGGAATTAAAAGAATTACCTAAACATTTGAAATATGCTTTTTGTAGGTGATAACAAGACTTTACCAGTAATCATTGCATCCAACTTAACGAAGGTTCAAGAAGAGGCTTTGATGGAAGCGCTAATTACTCACAAAGCAGCCATTCGGTGGAGTATTGCTGATTTGAAAGGAATAAGTCCATCAATTGTAATGCACAAGATCATCACCGAAGAAGGAGCCAAACCATCACGTGACACACAAAGGAGATTGAACCCTAACATGAGAGAAATCGTTAAAAAAGAAGTGCTGAAGTGGCTTGATGCAGGAATTATCTACCCAATCTCGGATAGCACGTAGGTAAGTCCAACACAAAAAGTTCCGAAGAAGGCTGGCATTCAAATTGTCAAGGACAATAAAGGTAATGAGGTAGTCACTCGGCCGGTAACTGGGTGGCATATTTGTATTGATTATAGAAAATTGAATGCAGCAACTTCTAAAGATCACTTCCCGTTACCATTCATTGATCAGATAGTAGAAAAGCTTGCAGGTTAGAAATTTTATTGTTTTCTAGATGGGTATTCTGGGTATAACCAAATTGCTATTCATCTCGACGATCAACAAAAGACCACATCACTTATCCATATAGGACATTCGCATTTAGGCGAATGCCATTTGGACTGTGTAATGCCCCAGCCACCTTTCAAAGATGTATGATGAGTATCTTTTCAGATATGGTTGGGGAGTCATTGGAAATCTTCGGATGACTTTTCTATTTTCGGCACGTCTTTTGAGTCATATTGTTAAACACTTTCAACATATTCCATGTGGAGACAACCTTACTTACCCTTACACAATAAAGGTAGCTAAGACCGATATATTAACTTGTTTTTAATCGATTCTCGACAACCAGATCAAAATGGCACCGTTGCCGGGGACTTAGACAACTTATTAAATAATTGTATTAAGTGGACGGATGATGAATGAGGGGTGGGGAATGAGTTGGTAACTTTGAATTCTAAGTAAGTGAAGTTTTAATTATGGTTATCTTTGTGTCATCAGATTAACTACCATACATCGAGGACAATGTACCTCAAGTGTGGGGATGAGAGGATTTGGTAAAAACACGGAAATCTTTTTTAATTTTTGCAAATCTTCAGGTGAAATTTATGTGTTAAAGATCAAAACTTTCAATGTAAATACCTAGCTTGTTGCTTATCAAAAGATTGGCATAGATCCTAGGTCATGATCATATTCTTTAAGTTGCGTGAAGAAGTATTTCTAGTAGGTCGTCTTTGAAAATATTGAGGATGCTTGATTAGGGTTAACAAGTTTTTGATATAATAAACTCATGTTCACATCGGACTCCTAAATTCTTACTTGGTGAGATTTTGAGTCTATTACTTGAAACACAATCATCTATATTTATTTGTTGAGAGTAGGCCATATACTACTTTTGTTGCAAAACTTGTATTGTTGGATGCATGCCAAGACCATAAGCAAGATGTTTGCACATAAATGACAAAGGCAAGTTAGGAACCCCTTTTTTTGTTATCGTTGTTTATTGTTATCCATCCTAAGCCTTAGTAGTCATGTTAAGCCTTAAACCATTCTTTTGATAAACCTGATATATCAAGCCAAGTTGTTAGTTGATAACCAACCAGGAAACAGTTCAAAATAAAGGAGCTTTACAAGATCAAGCTTATATTATGAAAAACCAATCTTGAAAAAAAAGCAGTTGTTTAGAATGGATTAAAGTGATCGAGCTCTGTTAGTTATGCTAATAAGAATTGTTTAATGGTTTGGTTTCTTCTTGTGTATGTGTAGTCACTTAAAGCCAAAAATTTCCTACCATTACCTAAGACCAAAAACCCATAAGTCCTTTAGATATGTGCTATGCAAGTGGTGGAGGCGTGATTGTTATACAAGCCTATGTGGACAAAATGGTATAATGAATTATTGAGTGATTACACTAGTGCATATATAAACCGAGAGGAGTCAATTATTATGAGAGGTGTGTACATGTGATTAAAAAATCAAAAGCATGTCAAGCTTATTTGGGTGTTCTATTTTATTTGCTAAGAGTTGACTTCCTAGAATGCGAAGCTATTGAACGTTGTAAATCTGATAAGGGTATGACCTTAGACCTTAACTGAGCACTGATAAGTGATTAGTAATGTGTATTTGCAAGGATGGTTTTATAGAATACAATTGAACTTTGCTTGAGGACAAACAAAAGCTTAAGTGTGAAGATGTGATCACGAGTTAGAATTTCAGTGTTTAATTAATCTAAATGCTCAATTTTACATTGTGATTGTTGTGGAACAAGTTCACTTTGGTTGTGTCTTGATTTGTAGGGATTGAAGCTAAAGAAGTCGTGTTTTGGAGGAAAAGGAGTAAAATACAAAAATACAAGGACTAGAGTTGAAAATTCGTGGAAGTTACAAAAATGGTCCAGAAACCCTATACCGGCGTATGATACGCCGGGCGTATCATACGCCGGTCAGCGTATGAGTGGGCGTATGTGTGGCCGTATTTGCCAAAAATTACAGAAGGGGGGCGTATGGTATGCCGCCCCTGGGCGTATCATACGCCGTTTGTAACCAACTTTCGTATTTTGTGGAATTTCAAGCTACTTAATGATTCAACCCTAATTCAAAGGGGACTTTGAAAATTCAATTCTGGATGAATCGATGGCAATTTTTGGTGTTTCAAAGCTCTTCAAATCATCCATAAACATTCTCCAATTCAAGATCAAAGGCATAATGAAGATGATGCGTGGCTAGATCCTTCGTGATTGCTTTCGGGTGGATAGTTCTTTACAAGTGAAGTGGTTAGTCATACTTAGGGTTTTTATGTTGAACACTTTGAGATTTAATGTAATTGAAGGTTTTGATTGAGTTAAAAGATTTGTTTATAAAGAAGGTTATTTGCTTTATCATCAGTTTTCGGTTTTCTTGCATAGTTAGCTCATTGAGACAGGTAGATAATTTGATATAGGTGAATTGGTAACTTTGTGAATGAACGAGTCTTAAAAGATTGTTCTTTGGTTAACACTTCAATCAAAAGCTAAAATCTTGAGTCGTGTATACAACCCTAAGTACACTTGATAACCCATGATCTTGTAGAACTTGAAACCCGAAAGTGATTGTTTCTCATTATTTGATTAAATTAGTTTCCAAGATTCTTGCTTTTTGTAATTGTGTTCTTAAGTTCATCCCAAGTTCCAATCTTTAATATTAAAGTTTGTGTCTTTAAGTTAATTGAGTCATATTGTTAAACACTTTCCACATATTCCCTGTGAAGACGACCTTACTTACCCTTACACAATAAAGGTAGCTAAGACCGATATATTAACTTGTTTTTGATCGAGACTCGACAACCAGATCAACTAACTTTACCATTGAGATATGTTCTACCAGGAAACCTTGCAAATTGTCCACCATGATTGATTTGTAATGAGAAAAGTGTAGCATTACCTCCTGTAAAAGTTTAAAGCATTAGCATCATTAAACTTGCAATAACATGAATCATAGAAGACGATTACATGAACCATGTATGGTAAAACTTAGGCTGCAGATTAAATGAAAAGGACTATATCGAACCATACACGTACAGCCAAACATGCATATTACGTTAATTATTCCAGTTACAACCTCCAATAAATTATTCAAGAATTCAAGCCCCATTTCACAGACCAATCACGTGGTTAAAACTCATTAAGCTTCAAGACTTAAAGTACTAAAGTACATGAAATCAATAAACTTTCCAATCCCTATAACTTCATTAATCTTTCTTTATGGTTCCAGTATCATGAAATTAGTAAGTTCAATTCAAATGTGTTATATGAATAACGTGAAATTCTAGTAAACATATGACTTATTTTACATGAAATCAGTAAGTTTCATTCTTTTTTAAACAAATGAATTAAAATATAAGTTTCATTCTCAACTGGAGGCTTCATAATAAATTTTTAATCCAACGGGTTAAGCACATCATACACAAGTTTGGAAATTTTTTAATCCATCAAGTTGAAAACGATTAAGCATAATATAAAGAACATGCAAATATACAGATCAAATTTATGAACAATAATAACATAAAGAACATGCAAATATACAGATCAAATTTATGAACAATAATAACATACCCAGTAAACCAATAACTCGCAACAACAAAGATCGTAAAGACAAAGAACGGAGAACGTAAAAAACAAAGAACAAAGATCGTAGAACAAAGATCGAATAACACTTTTTGCTTAATCGTAAAAACATACCATAATGAAGGGCATGATCAAAATCTTCAAATGGGCTTCTTACATGCCAAATAACCATTGTTTTCGTAAGACAAAGATCGATTATGATTGAAGATTACACTTTTGTGAGGGTTTTAGGGTTACCATGATCTTGTGAGGCTTTATGATTATCACGATCATATGATGTTTATGATTATCAAGATCATGACCATAATAAGATGGTATTAATTGGCTAGTGAAAATTACAAAAATACCCATAGTGTGCTACTCACATGCGTAATTTAATGTTAAATATTTAACTCTATTTGAGTCTTGGATCATAGAAGAAAGAGAAATTGAAGATCGGGGATCATCCATGCAATTTTTAAAGATCAGGGACCAAATTCAAAATTTTAATGAAACCACAGGGACCACCTGTGTAATTTACTCTAAAAAATATCCAACTTTGTAAACAAAATTGGAGCCAATTTTAATGTTCCAAAAGTACAGGGGGATAAGGTGAAATTTAACCAAACATAAACACAGAATTTCGGAGGAGATGATATCAGATGATCAAACGTATGTGTGCAGTTAAACTCGACGTTGCAAGATTCTGCAGCTCGAGGTTCGTTAATTCGCTCATAATTCAACGTCATCACACCCAATACTTATGCATTTAGCTGTATGTATATGTTGATTTCACGAATTCATATGTTCACCCGTATCCCCAATTGAAAACCCTAGGTCAATTGGCAATCATAATTGTTCAGTTCGTCGTAATTAAGATCGGATTTGCTGTCGAATTTTTGTAATTAGTTGTTGTATGGATTTGGATCTTGTGAAAAGGAGTTTGGATTATACCCAAAAGAGAAAAAAATGGATACTTTTGATTGCAGCATTGGGGTTTTCAACTTATGGTGCATTTAGGGTTTATAACTTACCTTCTGTGGTGAAGAAGAGGAAAAGACTCGCCAAGGTTTTAGGTGCGTTTGCTTCAATTGCTGAATTGTTAGGTGATTCTGCGGAGACAATAGGGGTTGTTTCAAAGGATTTGAAGGAGTTTATACAATCTGATTCTGATGAGATCCCAAATAGTTTGAGACAATTGTCGAAGATTACGAGATCTGATGAGGTTTCAGAGTCGATTGTTAGTGTTACGAGAGCTTTGACCTTGGGGATTTTGAGGGGTTACAGGGTTGGCGCGAGAAAAGGTGATCCAGGTAACAGTTTTCCGGATAGAGCTTTGGATAAACTGTTTTCACCGGCTGGATCTGGTTTTGTCTCTGTTGTTGTTGGGAGTTTTACTAAGAACATGGTTATGGCTGTTTATACTGGTCGAGAAGTTAATGGGTCGTATGAGATAAACAGTTCAACAAGTTCAGGGAGTTGGGTTCAACGGTTTGTAGATGTAATAGCAGAAGAAAAATGCAAGAAGCTGATTGGGGATTGTATCCAGCAGTTTGTGAGCACGTTGGTGACTGTTTATCTGGACAAAACGATGGATGTCAACCCGTATGATCAGATCCTATCAGGTTTGACAAACCCTAAACATGAAGAAAAAGCAAGGGATTTGCTGTCTTTATTCTGCAATGGCGCCGTAGAGACTCTTGTGAGAACTTCTCACCAGGTGATATCAAATTCGAATGGGAAAGAACTGATGTTGAATTGTGGAATGAAATCAAGAACAAGCCAGAGTAATGGGTTTGTGAGCAAGATTTCTTCAACTTTAGCAGTCCCTAGTAACAGAAGTCTTGTTCTTGATGTGACTGGAAGGGTGACGTTTGCAACCGTAAGATCTTTCTTGGACTTTTTCTTGGATCAGTTATCGATAGGTATGAAACGTAAGGTTGATGTTGTTCATGAAGAGGCAATCGACAAGGGGCGTGAAGTTTACAGGTACGTGAGTACAAAATCTTACGCTGTCATGACTATATGTCTTTCCGTTTGGTTGCACGTATTAAGTAGTCCATGGAGTTTTGCATCAGCATAAGCGTGCATTAAGCCATGATATTCTTTAGCTTAAATTCATATGATACGATACAATACATATAATGCAACTGTCTTAGTTTTCTTTGTCTCCGCTTCAGTTATTTCATCTTGATATGGCTTCGAACATAAATAAGTGTTGTTTTGTTTGTATCAGCTTACATAGACATGCATTATTATGAATGGAATATTTCAAGAGCATGAAATATTATCCCTCAACTTTAATGGAATGAGAAAAACACCTAAAGATGTCGAAGATTCTATCACCATGTGGGAATGTTTACTCACATATACACACTTGATATACAAAATACACACATATATAGGATGTAAACGAACTGAATAGATGAGTTAGCTATCGAGCTAAATAGATGAATAAATTCTTACGAGACACAAGCTGAATGTTCTTTCTCTACTCATAAATGATAACCTTTTGCTTATCGATGACCGTAGAAGAAGAAAAGGATATGAGATTGCTTGATCAGTGGCTCGTAAGAGGTGTTGTGGACCACACTTGGGATTATGGTGTGTGTATCCAACATTGTTTATCCCATGTTTGTTATTAAAAATCGTCTTAAAAATGTTTACGTTCGTCCCACATCGCTACATTATGATATGAGCAACGCCTCGCGAGGCTAGCGTTTATCTTTTATTAACAAGATTTATAGGCCGATATTAGAAGAGTTGTAAGTGACTTTTGGTTCACTGGATCTTATTGAAATTTAATGGAATTAGAATTCGAACTCGAACTCTATCGAAATATTGCAATCTCTCCCTGCTAGCACCGCCAACGCTACCCTGCTACCATTACCGCATTCTATCTTTCTAATAAATCTATCTACAATCAAATCATGTTTTTTTAGTATCTAGACGCATATCATATTGAATACTTTTGACAGTTTCTAATTCCATCAGATCCATTTACTTACACAATATCTAATCTTATTTCATTCATATCTCACTCTCTTAATGTTCCAATTCCATTGATAGAATTCAATTCCTTAGCTAAAAAGATCCAACACTTATTACGATATTTAAGAATGTCGAGTGTATCTATTCTTGTAGTAGGATGAGAGACTAGAAATATCAAAAAATGATTTGGAAGTTTAAGAGCTTCCATGAAAGAGGTTTTGGCTAAGATTATATACAATCAACGAACACATGGGTGTTGTCGTTGTGACTTGTGAAGGTTACCAAAGTCCAAATACCAACGATTCAACGACCAAGGCTCAGGAAAGAGTGGGCTTGAATCCTGGTCTAGTAACCCAATTGCAGAATTGCTTACATATGACGGGCCATTTACATACATCGCAATGATCGCATATAGAGTCATTTTAACCAACAAAAAAAAATCATATACGAGCTAGGTTTTCTATTTTTATATGAGTGTGTGTTTTATATTACAGGGATGGTTGTTAGTGTCTGTAAGTGGAACATAGTAAAAAGAGTTAATTACATAAATGGTCCCGTGCTTTATATAAAATAACAAGCTTGGGTAATAAGGGTTTTTTGTAACACATTGGGGTATTGTGTTTTAAATTTTGTAACGAGTTAAGGTATTAAGACTAACAGGCGTTAGTTTTTCTGTTACCTTTAAAGAAATTGACTAAAATGCCTTTGGAGGGACTACTTTTTAATTTTGTATGTTTCTTTTATTCAGGGACCATTAGTGTAATTATACATACCCACCATCACCAACATCTATCCACCACTACCCACCATCTACCCACCATCACCACCATCTATCACTATCGGCCCCAACCACCAAGTCCACCACCCAACCCTCATACCCACCAACAACCAACCCACCACCGAACACGCACAAGCACCACAATGACCACCATCTACCCATCATCGCCATATCATCACCCCCATCACAGCATCACCATCATCGCATCATCACCACCGCTGCATCATAACCACCATTGTGATATCATCGTCGTCGTCATCATCCCGACCTTTACCATCGCACCATCATAATCATCTCACCAGATCTCCCTTCCTATTTCCCTGTTAACCCAAAAAACTTTAAAAACCCCAAACTTACGGTGGTAGGAGGCTAGATTCAGATCTCAATCAAGGAGTTTGGTGGTACATTATGGCTAGATGGCGATGATGGTGATAGTAGGTACATGGTGGTGGCAGCTGGTGGTGGGTGGTCGGTTGGATTATAGGGTTTTACAAGGGAAAAAAAAAGGGGATTTGGTGATGATACCTGATAATAATGATAGATGCAGTGGCGGTGTTAGTGTAGACGGAAGAAAAACAGGGTATAAGGGGTGGTTTGGTGGTGTTTGATTATGGCAATCTGCCAGTGGTGGTCGGTGGTGTACAAGGGTATTTTGGGTGGTCATCTTCTTCCTTTACTCCACCGATTTGGACCTGATAGGACGATGTTGGTGAAGTAAAAGAAAGAGACAGAGAGGGATTTGGTGATGAAGGGGAAAGGGTGGTGGTGGTTGCTAGTGATGCCGACGGTGGTGGCCGGCGGCGGTGGCCGACGGTGATGTCCTTCTGTGGTGGTGGTGGTGAGAGTATTTTTTTTTGTGATGAATATATATATGTGTATATATCTATTCTATCTGTGTGTGTGTGTGTGTATATATATATATATATATGTGTGTGTGTGTGTGTGTGTGTGTGTGTAAAGAGAGAGAGAGAGTGTGTGTACATAAATATATTATTTTAATTAAATTACACAAATAGTCCCTCTACATACATAAAGTCTTACAATATGAAAAGAATAAAATATCCTTAAACTTAACAGAAAATCTAACGTCTGTTAGTGTTAATACTCAACCTTGTTACAAAATTAAAAGCTAACGTCTGTTAGTGTTAATACTCAAACAAAATCGAGTACTCAAATCTGTTACTTTTTTTGCTTAGTACTCAAACCTGTTATTTTGTATAAACCACATGGACTATTTATGTAATTAACTCTAGAAAAAATATTACTGTTCATCATTATATTTGAGAAAATACGATACAACCCCATAAATTTTATAATATTTTTGAAAGTTGTCGTGAGTAGAGTAGAGAGAAATAATAATAATAAAGATATAAAAAAATATTATTTAATTGAAACAAGAAAAAAAAATTAGTATTTTAAATATAAATATAAAGATGGGGATTGGTATGCTGGTGTGAATGCTCTAAGAAATTTGTTATAAGAAGAATTTTCGTCGGAGAAATTTCAAATTCTGTCCCACCCCTTGATTATTAATATCCATGTCATCAGAAAGCAATGGCAGAAGATTGTCAAAAGAACATTTAAAAGTTGAACTATGGTGTTTTCAAACACTCGAGTACACTTGTTCACTTGAATGGATCTACATATCATTGTTAAAAGATAAATAGTGAGGCTGAGTTTAAATTCGGTTTTAGTATTAAATTTGAATTTGTAATTTTAGTTTCTATGATACCTAGAAACGAACTAGAATCATATCTTCATGCAAGTTCCATTGTCACCAAAAGTAGAGAGATCGAGTTAGATTAACCAACAGATGAGCGAAAGACGAGAACTTGACATGGTGTGGAATTGTGGATATCTCATTATAACCAATACGAGTTGACCTAAGTTATGATTGTATATTGATTGTGATAGAACAAGGGTACAATGGTCTCTATATATAGATTACTTTATATATTATACACAACTACAAAATTCTAGAGTCAAATCTAGATGGTTGAATACAATTTTGTATATTTCATCAGGTAAATCGGTAAAATTTATATTGCTTTAGACTATATAAATTCATTACAACTTTCCTCTTTCATAGAAACCAAGATTAGTAGCAACTGTGAGCTTTGATAGGAACTATGGTTGGTTGTAACTTGATTACTACCAATGGTTTGATGATCGGTAACTTCGTTACTGCCGATGGTTAACTGTCGGATAGTTATAACCGCCAACTATCATATCATTTAATTAAGAGTTGCAATGGTTCGACTTCAATATAAAAGATTTATTGGGTCCATTTGAAGGTTAAATTTTTATATGTTTTCCGTACTAATAGTCATAGAATTGGTATTATTAGTTTTCATTTAACTTATATTTAGGTTTTTCTCTAACAAATTGTTACATTAACCTTTTAAAATAAACTAAATTGTTTAGATTTTTTATTACATTTCGATATAATTTTATTGTATGGACTTGTATTTAAAATTAAAGTTTTTAAATATTATGAGCCAAAAAATAATTTATTATGAATAAAACTCCTTTTTAATAAAAAGATATATCAAAATATATATAAAGAAAAACAAAACTGTGTATTCACAATTTTTTTAAATTAAATATTTGATTGCCAACCAGCAAGCTCTTTAGATGTAGACGGAATGTTTGCTGAAGAAAATACCACTTGACCATAAGTTCAAACATACTAAAATTTTCACATCGCGTCGTTTGTTAGGGGATTGTCAAAAGTATATATTTCAATTTTCACACGTACTTTATCCAAAACAGACAATTATTAAGCTGGACTTGCATAAAGCCAGTTTGAATAGTTGTTAGACTATTTTTTTTTAAATATATTTACTGTATTCACAATTAGGAAGCCACCAACATAATATCCATGATAACTCTAGCTTTTGAGTTTTAAACTTTTAAGTCTACCGCATGTAACATATGTAATATACGTTTTTAACTCATTAATTTGATATTTCGACAATAATTTTAGTTCGTTATATTTCTTTATAAAAATTAATTTTGTGGCTTTGTTTAATTTTTTTTACGACCCGGTATAAATTTTAATAATAAATAGAGTTGTATTCAAATCAGGATTTTATTTATTTGGTTATGTAGTTTACATCTATTCATCATGATGGTACCATGAAGAATGAAACTGATACCTATCGAAGAACTCCGATATTGTTATATAACTGTTATATATCTATGTTTCGATCTACAGAACCGAATCAACACAATTTCATATGTTCCTTTTATGTATTTATTTAACTACGTTAATGCGCCGTGTAACATGCATAACGCAATTCGCAAACACGCCACATCACGATCACATGACATAATTTCTAATTATATATTAAAAGTAAATAAACTTCTAACCATATCATCATTTTTTTGGTTCTATCAAATATTAAATTTAAAGATTTCAACTACTTATTAATTTTTACTATTTTACCTACTGAAAATAGTTACACCTTTAATGATTTTATTCGGTTTTCAAAAACGGTCCAACTGTTCAGCTAGTGAACTGGTAAAGCTATCAGTTGATAACCAGTAATGTTTTCAAAACATTGCAAATAAGCATGTTTAGCTTGTTTTCAAAACTAGGACTGAAAATAAAATACATAAAATACATAAAGTTTATAGCATACATGAAGTAAAACTAATTAAAATGCGATATAATTAATTATTTTCTCATGGATTCTTCTTCTGTGTATAAATATAATCAAGATGAGCAACAAGTGTCCTTCTCATTAAACACTCCTCTTCACCAATTCCTTCACACCCTTCTCCAACCTCAACATCCTACAAACAACACAAAACCCAAATTAAATTTAATATGAATCAACCTTTAAACAATATGATCATATCATGCAACTTTTAACTTGATATGCATGTGTTCCAAGAGGGTTAGTTTACCTTGCTTGGTGTCTTTGCGATTGCGGTTGTGGGTTCTGGTCGTGCAGAGGAGAGGGTGGGCGACAGAACTAGGAGGACCGATAGTACGAGGAAGAGAGTGGTGGCTCTTGACATGGTTGGTGTTGGTTATATGGCGGTTGAGTGAGGGTTGTAGAGAGAATGTGTGGTTATTTATAGGAGAGTAAAGACCAAAGAGTTTAGTGTGAATGTCAAATGATCAATGGGAGACTTTTGGGTAATTATCAAATAAAATAATTCTACGCCACATAATTCTATCAAAAGGGTATGCATACAGACTTTTAAAATTGTTATAATTCATAAGAATCACACAAAATTCGCATAAAAGTATATTTCGTATAATTCATATACTTAATTAAATATTGATTTTGAGTTTACTATTTAATCAAAAGTTGATCACTACATTTTTTATTTTTACATTTTACCCACCGAAGATTCTTTAATTTGAAGTTTTTTACACATTAAAGCTAGACAAAAAGTAGTTTCGAGTAAAGTATTCTCTTCATCTTTCTTCGGGCAAAAGACATATATGATTAGATGATAATTTCGGATGGTCAAAAGTTTAAATAAAATGAAAAGTTATAAATCAGAATTTATAATAAGAGACTCTTTACCATGTGAAGCGACGTATAACCATGTAATGTGTAACATGTTTCATATATCAGTTTTTCACTCACGTATATTTTAGCACTTTATATTTGAATCAGGGTAAACAAACAGTTACTATTGGTATATGAGAGATGATTCTTGGCATTGTGTCATATGTCACATGACAATAGCGTAAAATGAATTTAAGAAGAGAATTTCATATAAATTATAATTTTAATGCATGATTTGTTTTAGAATGTTTATTTATGATTAAGTCCAAACACCTATATACAAACTACTGATATGCTAAAAAAAATCAAGGTTAAAGTAATATCCTTTACATCAAGCTATTAAAATTCTTTTAAATAGAAAGTCAATAGTAACTTTTGCAATTTTAGTTGATCAAATCAATTTCAATAACAAAATTTGATTTACTACGTAAAAACGTTATGAAGTTTGAGTTTTTTTTTTTCTGTAATAAAATTCATTATAAAACATGACAGTTATATATAAAATCTAATATATTTTTTAAAATATGACATTATAAAATTTCTTATAAAATCTGATATCACCTAAATCTAAAGTCTCAAACGATTTGATCTGCTTTATCCTTAAGCCATCCATAAGTAATAAATAGTGTTTCAAAATTTTAAAATGTGATAACATAAATCCACTTCTTCGATAAGAAATTTTACTTGGTTTAAGATTGACAAGAACAAAGAATGGTATTATCACAAACTTAACTCGTAACACTGCCAATTTACCCGGAATTTGTGCAACTTGATGCTTTATTATTTTATCAAACAGTTGAAGGCATTTAGCTATCAATTGTCAATGAGCTCTAAATCAATTAGTTTGAAAGGAGCAACCAAATGCATGGCTTTCCAAAATGTAAGTTATGAGTTCGAGTCTTACTTGTTGCAATATGCTTCATATGGACTAGAGGTTTTAACACAGAGGTTCTTTGAATGATGGGTTTCCCCCTAAAATATTGATGGGCGGGCTGTCACCTTTGTTTTTGCAGGCTTGGGTTGCTTTTGCCTTTCCTGAATGACTGTGTTTAAAGTATTTGTTGGCGGTTAAAAGAAAATTTTAACTACCAATTGTCAAATGGATACAAACAATAACTCAAACTCAAATTTAATTTGATGGGAATATGGGAAACGTTGAAAAAATGAAAGTCGGGGTGGAACCCTTGAATAAATGCTTTAAGTGGACTTAGAATCTACACCAATTAAAGATAATATTCGTGTGCATGCACATCCATGGATTCTCACGAGCTTTGCTATTCAGACGTACAGTTGACTAGTCCATTAACGACTTTCTTATGGGTTTTTTCAGACCTAACTTATACCTTACATAATCATAATTATAAATTCAATTTAACCATACTTTTGTCATCAAGTATGTGTTGATTTTTTTCTTTAATTGAGTCAATAGATGGTTGGTTATAGATCCATGATATATAAGAGCAATAACCAATGCTAAAAGTTTTGATAATTCGTCATGTCAACTATCACCATCTGAATTTCATCCATTCTTCAAAACGATTTTTCTCTAATTATACATTCTTTAAACATATCCATTCTTCAAAACGACTTTTCTCTAATAATATCTTGATACATATCATGGATAATAGAGAAGCTAATCAGATTTTAATAATCTCAAATATAATATATTGGCTAATAATAAATCATTGTGATAATTTGAGCAATAACTATACTAGCTTTCACTTTATTGTCAAGAATAATCTCATTCACATAATTCTCGTAGAGTTATATTTGATTTTCACTCGATTTTACTCATAAGATGATTATTAGCGATATAGGATTATGTGTATTTCTTGTAAGTAAAATCAAATATAAATCATGTGTAAATCAATGATAGTTATGGAAGTAAAATTACATTTGGCAATATACAGTGAAGTTTGAATGTGTCATTAGTCCAACTGATATTGTTCCTAATAATAGTGTTGCTCAGCCTTCAACTAGTAGGAAAGGCTCAGCTGATAACTTCTACACATAAGAAAGAAGTGCAAAGCCGGCTTAGCCGACGAGTCCACATAGAACTATCGGTTGAGTTAGTCTGCAAGCTGACGTGTAATACAGGCTGACTGCGGGCTAACTTAGCATATATCTTGTCACGTGTCCTACCCTGTTCCCTCCACGTGGAGAGTTTCCTGACTTTTATTGTCAAAGGCTCCGACTAATTAAGCTTTATCCTGCTAAGCGAGCAAGTTCCAAACGGACGACTCTGATTGACGGTATTAGTTGATGTCCATGGGATTGTAGGTTGAAAATTGAGGTCTATTTTTTGGAAAATTGTTGGTCAATTTTGTTTCAATTTGGTAATATTCCATGTTGGAAAAAGACCTCGGTGAGCCACATCACCACGTCGTGTACCAACTTTTTGTGTAAGTACTTATTTTACGTTTACAAGTGTACGTGAATATTTAGTTTTATTATGTGGTTTTGATATTTGCTCAATATATCATAACTTTATTTCTCGTAGTTCTTTCAATTCTCGAGTCTAATTTTCAATATATTCATAGGACCAATTTCCTATAATATTTTCTATCATATTTCTCTATTAGATTTTGTTTTACTAAAGTTGAAGCAATAGATTATAATTTTATAAATCGAAAATGGGATGAATTCGGTGGCTTAGTCAATCCAAACATTAGAGAACTTCTACCTGTGGTAATTGTTGCTGAAACCTTACCTACCATGTAACGTCATCCTCCAAAATCAATCTTCTCATCATTTAATTTCTTTATAAATAATCCATGATGGGTTTTTGCTACGACAAATTAGAAATATCAACCGCAACAAAAAAATAATAGTGTAAGCAATCTGTCTGAAAATATGAATCATAGGCGGCTCTATTGTGTTAATTGTTAGGCTAGTACCGCTTAGGCCTTCTATTTATCAGGACCTTCATTTATTGAAAAAAAAATTTAAAAACATAGTTCAATCTAGACTTTCTGTTTTAACTTTATATATAATTAATATAATCCACTATCACAAAATAAAAATAAAAAAAGTCTGATTTCATTTCCAATCCTATTTTAGCGAATCCAACTTTTTCACAAAAAATCCTAAAATCATCACTATTTATAATTAGAACACTTGAAAAAGGGCCACAAGTGTTTATTTCTTCTTTAGCCTTAAAGGTGTTGAGCCGAAGCTGATATAAAACATTACTTAGTAAATATGAAACCCTAATGAAAACAAAAGAGACACACATGCACATTAGCGTTTTCTTTAATGAAACTTTGCCCCGCAAATGTTATATTCATGCATTTAAACAACCAACTTGTTTTTGACGAACAATCGAACATCGGCTCGTTGTCGTCCTCGTTAACAAATGACTCTCTACGACATCAAAAGACTGTTTGCATGACAACAAGAAAGACTAGCTCATTCGAACTCTAGCACCAAAGCTCTTCTTGATCTCACACTTACCCTTCTTATAACTATCACACTCTTTTGTGCATTCTATCATAACTACCAGAAAAGGATCCCCTTCTGACAAATGCACCCTCTTTGAGGCACTTTTCGCAGGCTTTCGAGTAGACCCTGGTGGCAATGGAAGAGCCTGCATACACTATAAGAAAAAGAACCTATCGCGACTAGGTTTATGGCGATGACATGATGTTGTAGCCATAGGTCAAAACAATTTTTTTCTTTTTTTTCCGTAACAACTAGGAGGGAAATAGTTCTGCCATTATGAAAACTCTATGGCAACGGTTGCCATAAAGTTTTATGATTTTCTTAAATATCATATTAATAAAAGTAATAATTACAAATAATAATAATAGTAATAATAACAATAATAATAATATTATTATTAATAATTTATGTACATGTTATTGTTATTGTTATTATAAGTAATAATAATAATATTATTATAAGTAATAATAATATTAATAATATAAAATATTATTATTTAATTTACAGTGTGTATGTTTGTATTATTTTCTTAAAATAATATTATATGCTTTTAATTTATTTTGTAAATGGAACAAAATCTTATTGAATGTGATTTTTTGAAAGAAAAATAAAGAAGAGTTAGGACTACTAATTTTTTTAATATAAGGTGAATCTCAGTGGTATATTGTGGATTAAGAATTGGTAAAGTTTAAAATTGTATTTCAATTTTGACTAAATAATATATGTTCAATCATCTAGTCATTTATTTTTAGTTAAAAGAAGAAAAAATCTAATTTCATATGTTATGATAATTATAATTATTAACAATTAGTGTCAATCATTGTCAAATATGTTCGATTATAATAGTTAGAATCGATTGAACATGTCAAAGTTTAGAAATGATTGAGTTATGAATATCGGTGTTAAATTATATACATTAATGGTAATTTACAAGAAATTATGATTGTTAAGGATAAGTTAAGTTTGTTTATATTTAGTTATCATAAATGAGTGTTAAACAAGGTCAAATATGTTCGATTATGATGGTTGGGGTCGATTACATTCGTCAAGGTTGGCTACGATCCAATTATGATTATTGGTGTTAAATTAAATACGATATTGGTAATTTACAGTAAATTATTCTTATTAATGGTAAGTTAAGTTTATTTATGTGACACTCGGTCAAATTAGGTCAACAACGGTAAGAATCTAGCCCAATAATAAATTTATTTTATTATCTACTATGTTTGACTATCTGAAACCTAGATTGATATTTCTAACGAACCACGATGTCGGTTAACCGTATAATAATAATAATAATAATAATAATAATAATAATAATAATAATAATAATAATAATAATAATAATAATAAGTAGAATGATGATAATTAGGTGTATGGATGACACCTATCACCCACAATCTCCTTTTAACCATCAACACACTCAAAAACACACTCATACACTCAAATCACCCTTTCATCTCCTCTCCCCCACCCCAACTCCATCGGCCCCTCACCCCCCCCCCCTTTTTCCACCGCCGAGACCACCGGCAGCCACCACCCTCCACGACCGCCACCTGCCACCGCACCATCACTGCAACAGCCAACTACACCGCAGCCACCCCACCGTCGCCGCACCCACCACGACCACCAACCCGTCACCCCACCACCTTCGGTTGCCTCACCCCCCCTCCACCCCATTCGGTCTTCGTGAGCACCACCACTACCCCACCTTCAAAATTACACCACCATCACTATAAGAAACCTTCATCTTCTTCCATTCGAGTCCAAAAACAAGAGGATTCTAAGTGAAGCTTTGTTAGGAGTTCAACGGTGTAATCGGGAGTGGAAATCTTCGTGTCAACGTAGAGAGATTGTTGGATTAGGCTCAAGGAATACTCGTTTTGGATTAGATCGTTCTTATTCCTTCATGCATGTAACGCCCCGAATTTTCGATTGAAGGTGAAGTTCTCGCGCGAGTGATAAAGTTCTCGCGTGGAGGTAGTTTTCACGCGAACAGTTGTTCTCGCGCGAGAACAGCTGCGAGGAGAGAGAGATACTATAAATAGGCCAATGCACCCAATCTTCTCCACTTCATGCGAAAAGTCCTGCTGTTGTGCTTGTGAAGAGAGAAGTTGGTGCTAGGTGGTGTCTAAGGTATGTATTCGTTGATATTCGATGTATTTATGCATGTATGAACTGTATGTAATGATATTGCACATGATTATGTAGCTTGTGCTCGAAACACTCTTGGTTTTGTGTTGTTCGTGTGCAAAGATATCGTAAGGTGAGTTCTAGACCCCTCTTTTACGTGTTTTTCCATGTTTTGGGGCTAATATGCATACCTTAATGAATGTTTGGTTAAAGAATGATGATATAAACTGTTATAGCATGTTTTGGGCATTAAGGTGGTTAAGAAGCGATAACTTGTGGATAATGTTGTGTACATCAGAAAAGTTATCGCGCGGGAAGCGAGTTCTCGCGCGAAATGTAGTTTTCACGGCTAACGGTTATTTTTCAAAAGTACTCGCGCGAATGATGTTGTTCTCGCGTGAAAGGTGAGTTCTCGAGCGAAAGAGGAGTTCTCGCATGAAGATTGAGTTCTCGCGCGAAGGTTGAGTTCTCGCTTGAAGGATGAGTTCTCGCGCGAAGGTGGATGTTCTCGCGTGAAAATTTTGGACTGTTACGTGTTATGTTACTCCGTTAAACGTGCGTTAATGATGATTTAATGATGAACTTAATGCTAAAGAATTAAAGTACGTATATATATACATATTATATATATATATATATATATATATATATATATATATATATATATATATATATGTCATGTTAGTTAAAGGTTAAAGAACGATGATAATTCACATGTGAAACGCTAAAGAACATTTACCCTGTTACCCGATAAGCACAGCTGTGAAAACGTTAAAACGCGCTAAAGAACTCTTGCAAGCGCTGCTAAAGGAGAATTGTATTCGTTGCATTCTCGCATAGGAGCTACACATCGGTGTGCTCACATAGGAGTATACTTTGGGTATGCCCATGTCGTTACAGGAGATTTGCTTCGTGCATTCTCGCATAGGAGCTACACATCGTTGTGCTCACATACGGGTATAATTTGGGTATGCCCGTGCCGTTAAAGGAGATTTGATTCGTGCATTCTCGCATAGGAGCTACACATCGGTGTGCTCACATAGGGGTATACTTTGGTTATGCCCGTGCCGTTAAAGGAGATTTGCTTCATGTATTCTCGCATAGGAGCTACACATCGGTGTGCTCACATAGGGGTATACTTTGGGTATGCCCGTGCAGCTAAAGGAGAATGAAATTTGTTGTGTTCTCACCTGGTAAAGGAACTAAGCTTCGTGCTAAGTTCAAAAGATAAAGTAAGCGATTAAAGCTAAAGTAAAAGATAAAGTATGGGTAACGCGATGCTAAAGTAATTGATAATGTGCGGGTAACGTAACGATAAAGAAATCGATAAAGTAAAAGCTAACGTTAAAGTTTGGTTATCGAACGAGTTCGATGACGATGTTGATGATGAACGAGGTTAAAGTTTTTATGATGTTAATGTATGGTACAGTTTTGTTAAAGTAAACCTAGAGCTCACTCAGCGTCGCTGACTTTTGTATGCATATTAGATTGACAGGTATGCTATACATTTTGCGGTGAGCTTGGCATGAATGGGAGAGCTACCTGGCACATGATCGAGACTGACATCCTGACATAGAACTTTAGATAGATAGCTAAAGTGATCTGTTGATGTAAATGTTTAAACAAATGAAAATTTTGTATGTTCCGCTGCGTATATTAATAAAATTTGATGTTCGAGAAGTTGTGTTTCTGATGTCCAAATCCAACTGTGAGGTTCCTGGAATGGGGCCTTACAAGTTGGTATCATAGCCATAGTTTGGTAGATTTAGACATTTTGATGTCTAGACTCGAACTGAGAATGGGATCAATTAAAGGATGCTAGTGCTAGTAGCTCCATGCCAGGAAGGTTATGACTGTTAAGGGTTCCTTGAGGTTATAGTGCTTGTAGTGAGATTGAGAGCTGATGTGACTCAGGATAGGAAACGTTTATGACATGAAGAGTAAAGTAAGTAGTTAATTACAACTGGCCACTGTCATTAGAAACTTACATTACTTAACTTGATATGAATTATTACCTGAAATGATAATGTTAGCCTTTCGTATCTCATAGCAAGCTATGGCTGGAAGAAAAGCTACTTGAGGAGGTGCTCGTGGTGGTAAGGGTAGACCACCAGTCACCAGGAACCAAAGGCAGACGACTGAGGAGGTGCATGTGGACTCTGTTCACACTGTTAGCGAGGAAAACTTGCATCATTCTGAAGAGAGGATTACCTTGGAGCTTGTTATTAGGAAGGCTATCACCGAAGAGGTCCACAAGATCCTTTAGGACATCATGCCATCGATCATGACTGAGGCCATGAAGGAGGTAACCAAGGAGTGGACGTTGGAGGCAAAGAACAAAGCTAGCAAGAAAGATAATAAAGGTACCAGTGAAGGCTCGGGGAAGGGGAAGGATGGGAAGGACGAGGGGGATGAAACCGATGGGGATTTAGCCAAAGGGTGTTCATAACACATCTTCAAGGGGTGCAATCCTCCATCCCTGAACGACAAGGGTGGTTCTATTACCACTCTCCAGTAGGTGTCTGAGATGGAAGCGATGATTGAGATCAGTGAATGTAGAACTGACCAAGCTGTGAAGTTCGCAGCTCACTCATTTATTGACGAAGGTATTCATTGGTGGAACACCATCAAGCAGACTAAAGACACTCGTAAGTTTAGGAACTTGAAGTGGAATGACCTGAAAGAGATGGAGATGAGGAAGTTCTGCCCTCAGAATGAGATTGACAGGGTGGAAAGGGAATTCTTGGGTTTTAAAGCTGGAAGTATGACCCACAGGCAGTACACATCTCACTTCAACGAGATGGCCAGGCTGGTGCCTCACCTGGTGAGTACTTAGGGGAGAAAGATGAAGTGTTATGTGTAGGGTTTGCCTTCGAAGGTCAGGACGTATGTGAAGGCAAGCGGGCCGAAGACCTTCGAGTCGTTGGTAGAGCTGAGTGGGATAGTGTGTGATGATGTGATGGCTGATGAGCCCGTTGAGGAAGTAAAGAAGAAGAGTTGGCGAAAAATATGAAGTGAGAAAGGAACGAGAGGTCTGCTGCTCAGGCCAAAAAGATGAAGGTGGAGTCGTCCGGTGATTGGCGAAAATATGGGAGAAAGCATGCTGGCGAATGCAGGCTCGATTCAAGTCTGTGTTTCATATGTGGGAAGACAGGGCATTTCTCCAAGGATTGCCCTAATATGGTAAAGTGCTACAACTATGGCAATTTAGGACACTACAGCCGAGAGTGTAAAGAGGCGAAAGTGGTTGACTCGGCTAAGGGAAAGGAGGCTGAGAAGGAAAAGAGAGTTGGTGACAAGCCAAGGGCCAAAGCTAGGGCTTTCACGATGGCTAGAGTGGAACCTGATGTTGTGTCAAGTATGTTTCTGGTTAACAACATACTTGCTTCGATCTTTTTTTATTCTGGTGCAAGTAAGAGTTTCATAGCTGCTACCTTCTCTGATGTGATGAATGCTAAGGCCAAATAAATAGATCATGTGTTTAAAGTAAAAACTGCCATTAGAAAGACTACTAAGATAACTAAGGCCTTAGAAGATTGTAGTATAGAACTGGAAAGTCATAGATTCCCCACAAGGTTGTTTGTCATGACCTTGGGAGGATTTGACATTATGTTGGGTATGTACTGGTTAGCCGCCTACGAGGATAATATAGTTTGTCAGATGAAGATTATTCAGATGAAAGCGCCTAATGGTAGCTTAGTCACGATCTACGGCGATAAAGTCTGCGAAGTTCCAAAGATGATATCCATGATAAAGGCAGAGAAGTTTAAGAGACGAGGGTACGGAGCATTCTTGGCATACGTTAAAGATGCTAAAGCTAAAACTGTGAAGTTGACTCATGTGCCCATGGTGTGTGCCTTCCCGAATGTGTTCCCTGAGAACTTGACGGAGGTACCACCCGATCGGAAGATAGAGTTTCAGATAGACCTTGTGCCAGGAGCTCAGCCCGTTGCAAAAGCACCGTATCGTCTGGTTCCGTCAGAGTTGAATGAATTGCTAGCCCAATTGAAGGACCTTCTTGATAAAGGATTTATCAGACCGAGCATTTCTTCGTGGGGTGCTTCGGTGCTGTTCGTGAAGAAGAAGGATAGTAGCATGCGAATGTGTATACACTACAGGGAGCTGAATAAGCTCACGGTGAAGAATAGATACCCATTACCTCGGATAGATGATCTGTTCGACCAGTTGCAAGGTGCAAGTTGGTTCTCGAGGATCGATCTTCAGTCGGGTTATCACCAGCTAAAGGTTAAGGAGCAGGATATCCCAAAGACTACGTTTCGGACGTGATATGGGCATTATGAATTTCTCGTGATGTCGTTTGGTCTAACTAATGCTCCTGTAGCATTCATGTACTTGATGAATAGGGTTTGTCAACCGATGCTCGACAAATCAGTGATAGTGTTCATAGACGATATCCTAATCTACTCAAAGAATGAGGGAGACCTGCCTGTCACATCCGTGAGGTGCTGGAAACTCTAAGAGGGAGAAGTTGTATGAGAAATTCTCTAAATGCGCATTTTGGTTACGCGAGGTGCAGTTTCTGGGTCATGTGATTAACCCTGAAGGAATCATGGTTGATCCTGCTAAAGTAGAGGCGGTGATGAAGTGGAATTCGCCTAAAACGCCGTCTGAAATCCGAAGCTTCCTCAGGTTGGCGGGTTATTACAGGAGGTTCATTCAGGATTTTTCCAAGATTGCCTCACCGCTGAGCAGGTTGACGAGAAAGGATGTGAAATTTGAATGGGGCAACAGTCAAAAGAATGCGTTCATGGAATTAAAGAGAAGATTGACACAAGCTCCGGTGTTAATGCTACCAGAAGGGAATGAAGACTTGGTTGTCTATTTCGATGCTTCTTATCAAGGGTTAGGGTGCGTGCTAATGCAGCGAGGCAAAGTCATAGCATACGCATCTCGACAGTTAAAGATTCATGAAATGAACTACCCTACCCACATCTGGAGCTGGTTGCTGTGGTATTCACGTTAAAAATATGGAGACACTACTTATATGGTGTCAAATGTACGATTTTCACGGACCATAAAAGCTTAAAGTATTTCTTCGAGCAGAAGGATCTTAATATGAAGCAGAGACGATGGTTGGAGCTCATAAAAGACTACGACTGCGAGATTCATTATCACCCGGGTAAAGCTAACGTGGTAGCCTATGCCCTAAGCCGAAAGGAGAACCGGGAACCAATTCGGGTGAGAACTTACCAGTTGATTATGACTCCTGATGTGATAAGCAAATCTGTGAAGCTCAAAAAGGAGCTCTGGAAGCCGAACACATTAATGAGGAGAGGATGAAGGGGCAGGTCGTGAACCTGGAAGAAAACACCAATGGTGTCAAAACTATATTCGTGCGTATGTGGATTCCTAGTCGTGGAGGTCTGCGGGAGAAAGTGTTGGACGAAGCCCATAAGACTCGCTACTCCATTCATCCGGGAACCAACAAAATGTACCAAGACCTAAAGAAGAATTATTGGTGGCCAGGAATGAAAGCCGACGTGGCAAGGTACATAGAAAGGTGCTTGACCTGTCTCCAGGTTAAGGTTGAGCATCAGAAGCCATACGGGAAAATCCAACCCTTGGAAATTCCTGAATGGAAGTGGGAACATATTACTATGGATTTCATAACGAATCTACGTCGTACAGCTAAAGGTTATGATGCCATATGGGTCATAGTAGACTGACTGAAGAAAAGTGCTCACTTTCTACCCATCCGAGAGACGTATAACTCGGAATGGCTAACCGAATTGTTCATAAATAAGATAGTTGCCCGTCATGGTATGCCGGTGTCGATTGTCTCTGACAGAGATATGCGGTTTACATCCAAGTTTTGGAAGAAGTTCAATGATGCGATGGGAACTAGATTGCATATTAGTACAACATACCACCCACAGACGGATGGCCAATCCGAAAGGACTATCCAGACCTTGGAGGACATGCTTCTGGCGTGTATCATAGACTTTGGTAGGAGCTGGGATAGTCACCTACCTTTGGTTGAGTTCTCATACAATAACAGCTACCATGCCAGTATCGGTATGCCCCCGTATGAGATGTTGTATGGCCGTAAGTGTAGAACCCCTGTATGTTGGGGGAGATCGGACAGAAGGAGTTGAGGAGTATTGAGGTCATCGAAACGACTAATGAGAAGCTAGGCAGAATTAAAGCCTACATGAAAGCCGCTAAAGATAGGCAGAAGTCCTATGCTGACAAACGTCAAAGCCCGATCGAGTTTAAGGTCGGTGATAAAGTGATGTTAAAGGTGTCGTCTTGGAGAGGAATCATTCGATTCAGAAAGAGAGGAAAGTTAAGCCCTCGATTTATTGGGCCATTCAAGATAGCAGCCCGTGTGGGGGAGGTGGCGTATAGGCTGGAACTACCAGATTAGTTAAGTGGAATTCATCCTACCTTCCACGTATCACATCTGTGTAAGTGTTTGGCAGACGAAGACATTCATGTTCCACTGGAAGGTGTGGAGATTGATGTCAGACCAAACTACGTGGAACAGCCCGTAGAAATAATGGACAGAAAGGAGAAGCGATTGAGGAATAAAGTAGTTCCACTCGTCCTAGTACAGTGGAAGCATAGAAAGGGGTCGGAGTCCATTTGGGAATCCGAAGATGAGATGAGACAGCATTACCCTCAGTTGTTTGGTGAATAACGGGTTTCGGGGACGAAACCCAAATAAGGGGGTGGACTTGTAATGCCCCGAATTTTCGATTGAAGGCGAAGTTCTCGCATGAGAGAGAGTTTTCGCGTGAGTGATAAAGTTCTCGCGTGGAGGCAGTTTTCACGCGAACAGATGTTCTCGCACGAGAACAGTTGCGAGGAGAGAGAGACACTATAAATAGGCCCATGCACCCAATCTTCTCCGCTTCATACGAAAAGTCCTGCTGTTGTGCTTGTGAAGAGAGAAGTTGGTGCTAGGTGGTGTCTAAGGTATGTATTCGTCGATATTCGATGTATTTATGCATGTATGAACCGTATGTAATGATATTGCACATGATTATGTAGCTTCTGCTCGAAACACTCTCGGTTTTGTGTTGTTCGTGTGTAAAGATATCGTAAGGTGAGTTCTAGACCCCTCTTTTACGTGTTTTTCTATATTTTTGGGGCTAATATGCATACCTTAATGAATGTTTTGTTAAAGAATGATGATATAAACTGTTATAGCATGTTTTGAAGGATTTATTTAGTTGATAAGATAAACATATTAAGTCTCATTTCCTTTAAAAAAAATATTTAGTAAATAATAACTCTTACAAAATATCAAAAGATTTTCTTAAAACTTTTTGTAAAAGTTTTAAATACGTTTTGACACTTAAAAGTCAAATAAGTTGGGTGAAGAACATTCTTATAAACATGCTTTTTAATTTTTAATATGGTTTTTCACGCTTAGGATCTTGATTGATTGGTGCAAGACGTTTTGATCTATTATTTGATCATGTATAAAGGTGAGTTCTTCGGTCCTATTTTAAATATTATTTTATTTAAACTGTTTTTGGGGGAAAAGCATGATTTCATATTAAAATAGGTAAAACGAGATAAATGTATGTTATGAAGGTATAAGTTGGATCAATGGTGCAGGTGTATACTGTTGAGCCCCTAAATCCCCCCATAATCATTAACCTCGGGGAGGCTACAGACTATATTGGTAGATCTATTGGGTTAGAAGGGTCCGCTCTCGCGACCAGTCGCACTGGTCAGGTTGTGGCAAGGGAGTTTATATGTTTGGACTGTTGTGGGAAACGACGTGTTTCTTGGCTTGATTATGGACTTATGACCTAAGTTAATCATAGTACCTAGCTAGTCTATGATAAATATATTATATCTCGTGTACATCATATTGTTTACAAAAAACAGGAGTTTGTAAGTTTAAACCCGAATGCTCACCAACTTTATGTTGACTAGATGTTTTTCATGTTTTTTTAGGGCTGTAGGTACGCCTTGTTGCTCACCAACTTTAACTTGTCGTTTCTTAAACTAAACAAGCTGTTGTAAATGGGTTTAAATTTCATGTTGTTTAAACTTTGATATGAAAAATTCTGTTTAATCGTAGTCAACTTATTAAATATTAACGTTTGACTATGACCATTGGAATTATTCCAACTTCCGTTAACACCACGCCACGTGACTCTCCGTTGTGATTTTCGGGTGTGACAGTTTATGCTTAGTTATTATCAACGAGTGTAAGAAAAGGTCAAATATATTCGGTTATGATGATTAGGGTCGATCAAATACATTAAAGGTTAGCTATGATTGAATTACGATGATCGGTGTTAAATTATACAATTCGATGGTAATTTATGGGAAATGATGCTTATTAACGGTAAGTTATTTTTATTTACGCTTAACTATCATCAATGAGTGTTAAACAAGGCCAAATATTTTAGGTTATGATGATTATGGCTGATTATATATGTCAAAGGTTAGCTATGATCCAATTATGATCACTGATCTGGTTGTCGAGACTCGATCAAAAAAAATTTATTATATCGGTCTTAGCTAACTTTATTGTGTAAGGGTAAGTAAGGTCATCTCCACAGAGAATATGTGAAAAGTGTTTAATGAGTATGACTCAATTAACGTAAAGACAAAAACTTCGAACTAAAGATTAAACTTTGAATGAAGTAATGAACATCAATGAAAAAAACAACAAACTTTATAACGAATTTAATTAAATAATAAAAAATAATCACTTCCGGGTTTCCAATTCTACAAGATTAACAATTGGTACTTTTAAATTAGGGTTTGTAAGAAATAATACTTCAATATTTTAGCTTTTGATTAAAGTAGTAACAAATGAACAATCTTTTAAGACTCGTTCATTCACAAAGTTACTAATTCACCTATATCACGTTGTCTACTTTTCTTAATGAGCTCACGATGCAAGGAAACCGAAAACTGATAATCAAGCACATAACTTTATTTATAAGCAAACCTTTTAAATCAACCAAAACATAAAATTTCAATCACTAATCCATTGTTCAATACAAAAAACCCTAATCAAACATACCAATTGTTTCACTTAACATGAATTGTACTTCCGAAAGCAATCAACAAGAACTTAGCCACTTATGGTCTTCATTGAATCTTCAATCTTGATTTGGAGAATGTTTGTGGATGATTTAGGGAGCCTTGAACACCAAATATCACCTAAAGTTCGTCACTTTTCGTCTCCAAGAAGTTTTAGATCGAATTGGGGTTGATTTTGTTTAAATAAACTTGAAAATCCAAAAAATCCAGATGCTGTTAGGACCGGCGTATCATACGCCCACTGGCATATGATACGCCGCCTCATACGTTGCCCATACGCCCAACTTTCTGTTCCTTTTGTCAAATACGCCCACCAATACGCCACCTCATACGCCGCCCGGCGTATGATACGCCCAAACCTGGAGTATCATACCCCGGGTCTCTTTCTTGACCTCTTTTTTCCCTTCTTTTGGTATTTACATCTTAAGTCCTTCAACTTTCATGTTTTTCTTCTTTTGCTTCCAATTAAGCTACTTTAAGCTCCAAACACCTATGAATCAAAACATAAACAAATTCAACTTTTTCCATAATAATTATGATGTAAAATCAAGCATTTAGATCAATTAAACACTAAAATAGTGACTCGTGATCACATCCCCACATTTAAACTTTTGTTTGTCCTCAAACAAACTTACTTGCACAATTAACCTTACTTAATGAAACATGCTAAATTATCACAACTTTGTATGAATTAAGGTCCCAATGCATATTTAGTTTTAACTTTCATCATGTAAGATTCACAACCCAACATGTAATACCACTTATGTTTTAAACTTAGAATCTTTAGTTGGCATAACTTCACCTTTTGCTTTAAACATTCATGCCTTCACATTCCTCATAATGAACACTCTTCTAGGTTTGTTTTGTGGACTAGTGATTATATACTAGTATATCTGGAACTCTCAAACCAAGAATAAACATCTTCATCATAAGCTCGTATATTAATCATATCGCCATCAATTAACACAATATAATACATAAATCAAGAGGTCTTTCATGGGTTGTAATGTTAGGCTAAGGTTTAAGGTGGGATAGAAAGGGATTTAAGAGTGGATAATGGTGAATGAAATCCAATTTAACATGCTAGACGTCTTGTTTATCAATCTCTATCATCTAGTTGCAATAATATCACCAAATTTTCACACTATTTTTGTTGCTTCATATTTTGATCATTTTGACCTCATATTTAGCTTTTCTTCTTTCTTTTTCTCTTATGCTTGTTAATGGTAAATTAAGTTCATTTATACTTAGTTATCATCAATGAGTGTCAAAAAATATCAAATAAGTTCGGTTATGATGATGAGGGTCGATTGCATACGTCAAATGCTAGCTATGATCCAATTATGATCATTGTTGTTGAATTATACATATTGATAATAAGTTTGTTTATTTTTAATTATCATCAAAGAGTATCAAAAAACCTCAAACATGATCGTTTATGATAATTAAGGTTGATTATATACGCTAAAGATTAGGTAAGACGAACAAGTATTATTATACATATGGTGATATGTTTATAATAGTAATAATAATAATCATAATCATAATCATAATCATAGTAATTATTATAATAATTAAAACAATAATAATAATAATAATAATAATAATAATAATAATAATAATAGCAATAATAATAATAAATAAATAAACAAATAATAACCATCATAATAATAAT
The DNA here is from genome assembly GCA_025506505.1 of Flaveria sonorensis. Taxonomy (NCBI): domain Eukaryota; kingdom Viridiplantae; phylum Streptophyta; class Magnoliopsida; order Asterales; family Asteraceae; genus Flaveria; species Flaveria sonorensis. Next base: position 60,901,302 of record CM046432.1, read on the forward strand.
TATAATAAAATACTAATAATAATAATAATAATAATAATAATAATAATAATAATATAATATCTTTAATAATAAACAACAATAATATAATAATGCACCCTATGGCGATGACATGTCGTCGCCTTAGGGTTTTCAGGTCCCGCGCGTAACCCCGTCTAATTATTTGCCAAAAAAATAATAATAATAATTTAAAAGACCCTATGGCGACGACTTGTCGTCGCGATAGGGTCCAGGCGAATATACACCGTACAAAAACGATTAGCTTCGTCTCTTTCACCCAAAATACCCAAATTCCAGCCCTAAACCATCCAATCGCACCACAGCCTGCAATCCTTCAACTTGAAGCCGTCCACCACCACCATCGCACCTCCGCGTTCGTCTCGTTGCCCTCCCACCCCAAGATTAAAGCTACCCACCACCATCATCGCACCTTTTGCCTTCAAATCGGCCACCACCGCCGTCATATCAGCCACCAACACCAAGATTTGCAGTCCACATAACGTTTTAGGGTTTCAGCCACCATCATTGTTAAACTTTTAAGGTTTGTATATATATTTTTTAAAGTAGTTAACCTTTTTGATTTTATACTTTTGATGATGCAATTTTGTTGGTTGTTAGATGGAATGTTTAATGTTTGGTTGTTTTGGTAGAATTATGTTGTAGGTTGTTAGATTTGGTTGAATGATGTTGTTGTTTGTTAGATTTATAAGATAATGTTTGGTTGTTTTGGTAGAATGTAGTTGTAGGTTGTTAGATTTATATGATAAAAAGTATAATTGGATTGTTTTGGTTGAATGATAATGTTTGGTTGAATGATATTGTTGGTTGTTAGATTTATAAGATAATGTTTGGTTGTTTTGGTAGAATGTAGTTGTAGGTTGTTAGATTTATATGATAAAAAGTATAATTGGATTGTTTTGGTTGAATGATAATGTTTGGTTGAATGATGTTGCTGGTTGTTAGATTTATAAGATAATGTTTGGTTGTTTTGGTAGAATGTAGTTGTAGATTGTTAGATTTATATGATAAAAAATATAATTGTATTGTTTTGGTTGAATGATAATATTATAGGTTAAGATATAAAGTTTAATTGAATTGTTTTGGTTAAATGAGGATGTTGTTACAAAGATAAAATGTATTGTTTAATCGTATTGTTTTGCTAGAATTTAGTTGTAGGTTGTTACATTTATATGTAATAATGTATAATTGAATTCTTTTAATCGAATGATAATGGTCAACTAGAAGACATCTACAAGTTGAAGTATATAAATGGCTACAGCGTTGTACTATTTCGTTGTAAGTGGTTTGACACGTCATAGAAGGGGTCTGTAATTAAAAAAAATAACATTGTTGTTATCGATGTTAGTCGTGAATGGTTTGGTGACCAGCCTTGCATTTTAGCAACACAAGCTCAACAAGTGGTTTATCTTGAAAATCCTTCTAAATCTACTGGCAATTGGAGGGTTGTGGAAGATGTTCACCATCGAAAGCTTTGAAATCATCCTAGTATTAGTGTTGCTAATGAGATAGATGTATTGCATGACAGTCAATCATCTGATTATAACTTGGTTGTCGATAGCAATTTTGAAGTTGGTGAATCAAGTGCACGAGTTATTAACGATGAGAGAGATATGCATGATAATTGTGAATTAGTCGTAGACTTAAGTTGGTTGCATGTTGCTCCATTTGTTCAAGATGAAGATTTTATTAATGATGATGAAGAAGATGAAGATGCATATCTCTCAAATGAGGAAGAATTTATTAATGATGATGAAGAAAATGAAGATGCATTAGATATTAATGATAGTAGGGACAAGAGTGATGATGATCTTGTAGATGAAGATGAATATCTTTATAGTGATAACTTAGATTGATTGTATGTATTAAGAACACTTTATTCTATTTCTTATTAAAATGTCACATTAATATCTTTATAGTGATAACACAGATTGATTATTGCAGGTTATGTCTTCGCATGTAGAAGGATCACACGGTGGTGATGGTGGGGGTCGGGACCCCCACGGACATGGATATACTCTTCCTTCTAGTTTCTAGTCATGTAAGTTAATGTTTTAAATATATATCTTTTAATTGAATATATTTTAAATGTTATTAACTCTTTAATTTTTTATATCAATATAGCATCAGCTAAAAAAACAATCAAAATGAAGAAATCTAAATTTATATGAGGAATGGGCTGCAAACAACAACCAACCACTTACTGTGCAATTTGATCATACAAGAAAACAGTATAAAGCTATTGGAGAAAATAGTCAATTATTTGTACGAGCTTTATCCAATCATATTTCCACCGTTCCTTTTCATTATCCCCTTGGGATAAAGTTCCTGATACGTTTAAGATATCCTTGTTCAATTTTCTAGAGGCGCGTATATATGTAGTGTTTTATTTATAATTTGATAATCATAACTTTTATAGGTTTCTAATTATTTTATTTTGCAGGAATATTTTGATCTAGAAGCTCATCGTTGCTCAGACCACTAGCAAGGTATACAACTTGGAATCCAAATGGATCGCCAACGAGTTTTTCGAGACAGAAGATATAACATGAAACAACATTTCTTAAGTCAGGGAGGCTATGATAATATTAAACAGACTGTCAATAATCCACCTGAAGGTCAAAGTCAAGAGTCATGAGAGCAGGTGGTTGAGTTGTTCTCAAGTGAACAACATAAACGTCTTTCTCAAAAAGGCGTAATGGATAGAGCTAAACAGCTCTATCCAAGTCTGCATGGTAGTTAATCATATGCTCACATGTTATATCTTCAGGTAAAAAAACATATATTATACATCCTATGTATTATTAATTCTTTTCAAATATTATAAATATTGTTTTTAATGTTTTTAAGAGCAACAAACCGGGACACCAAGTCACATCGAAACGTGGAGGAGGGCGCATTAGAGTGAAGGTTCAGGATGGGTCAACCAGTGGGCAGAAGAAGTTTGGGTAAGTTTAATATGTTAAGTATGCTATTATCATGTGTTCATATGTTTATAATATATCGTGTTTGATGATTTTGACCCAATATGATCTATATGCTATCCATATTTGAGAATTGTTGGTTTTGATGAGTTGTTAGTTTATATGTTAAGACTTGGGAAATTTATGTTAGTTGTGCTTATAAATTAAAAAACATGGTCTATATGCTATCAATATTTGAGAATCATTGGTTTTGAGAAGTTGTTAGTTTATATGTTAAAACTTGGAAATTTTATGGTATTGTGCTTATGATTATACAACATGGTTTTTTTCTATTTTATAACAGTTATGCTGTCGAAATTTCATAAGAATCTTAATACCGTTTCATTTTAATTCTTTATAATTGCAGGCAAAAATTAAAAATCAATACGCCCAATGCAAATGGAGGCGGGTGAGTCGCCCGTTAATGAGATGGAATGTTTAGAGTTAGCATTAGGACAAAGACGTGGTCATACGAGAGGTGTTGGACGAAAAGTAAAAAATATCTCTCGTTATGAGTCATCAAGCGGGTCATCATCACATCGGGATGAAGAAATAGAAACGCTATGCAACAAATGCAAGAAATGCAAGAAAGAATGAATCAATTTGAAAGACAAAAACATAATCCTGATAACGATGAAGATGATGAAAACGACGACAATTAAAAAGTTTGTTTGATTGGGTTGTAAAAACTTAAGATATACTTTCTTTTTGTTTGGTATGTAATTAACTAAAATTGGTTGATTTTCATTTGGGTATTTGATATATTAGTTTGAATTTTTGTGTATTTGATTTGGGATCTTGATTGGTTTTTAAGTAAAAAAAACTAGAAAAAAATAGAATTTTAAAATTAAAATTTTTAACCAGATACCCTATGGCGACGACATGTCATCGCCATAGGTAAATTAATTAATTATTTATTAATTTTTATTAATTAATTTATTATTAAATAATAATATTTACTAACTCTATGGCGACGAGTCGACGACATGTCGTCGCCATAGGATGCATTTATTTATTAAATTTAAATTAAAAGAATATCATTTATAATAATGCAGACAAGATTTTGGCGCGACATGGACTGCGTCTATTGCGATGACCAATTTTTGAGCTATTGCGACAAGGCTATGACTACTGACCCTATGGCGTCTTCGCCATAGGCTATGGCGTCGTCGCCATAGGCTATGGCGACGACATCTAGAACCTATCGCGACGACTGTCGTCGCCATAGCCATGTTTTCTTGTAGTGATATTCCTCCGTGTCTCATGCTTGTTGTCGATTAGCCCTGGACCCAAAGTGCGCATTGGTAAGGCGATCAACTTTGGCACCCGGGAATCGTCTCCCAAGAAAAGGGTACATGAATCATTGAGTTACTTTTCTTGTGGCTCATTTTATACATCTGTAGGGTGAATCTTTCAGAAGAAAAGTGGTGGTTGATGTGTGTTTGTACGTGGATATCTTGTGTATTTTGTTTATAAATCTAAGGCGTAATTATCCAAGGGAAACTCAAAGTGATAAGCCTATGAAACGTGGGTTACATGCTAGTTAATTGCTTTTAAAACAATTCATGAGGATTTATGAGTAATCTTTGCAGAAGAGGGAAAGATATGGAGAAGTTAATGGAGTTTGTTGGTGTTGTTCTAAATCAATTACTGTTCATATATTCTTTCGTTTGAGGTAGTAGCTTTACAACTTGTGAATAGAACATATTCAAAAATAAGTAGAGACCTAAGAGAATCTATGATGCACTTGTAGCTGGTGTTTAATATATATGTGATACATAACACTATTACAGATTTACAATCTTCTTTTTTTCTTCTTTCTAAACAACAAATCCACACACCCCTAAGATCTACTTCTAACATCCATTTATTTTTTCATTCAGTGGGACTTGAACTCCCACCAACATAATATGATTACATGTAATGTCCTATTTTTCCCTCCCACTATTTTGATTATTTTCAATACCATATTTACAAGTTAACTAATCTGGCTTAGAAATGGTCATTGTGGTTGGATACGAGCATACTGGGGTTGTTGTTTTGCACTCAATTCGGACCTAGGTAAAGGCCCTGACCCTCACTAACACCGTCATTGTTGGTTGTAAAGGGTATACGGGATAACCGCAATCCTAATAAATTTGTAAGCCTTTATAAAGCTCGACTTGTCGTCAAGTGCTTTAATTGCACAACCTGTTGATTACTCTAAGACATTTAACCAATATTGTTGGGAATGCTTTTACGTATAAACCTTCTATATATAAGGATATTACACTTTTAAATTTATTCTTTAGATAAAAATTTACCTTCAACAGTCATCTTAACAGCTTTCATCCTTCCTATTTAGGTGTCAAAGTTTCCTTCTTACAAAATTTTTAACCTTGAAATTTAGTACACGACAATCAAAGTTGGATCCCATCACCTCCTCACGTCGTTGTTCCTAGGTTATATAAATCGTAGGTTTCCCAGTTTTCCTCAGAAACCAATGGGGTGTTTCCAGGTTTCCTTGGGTCAAATTCCTCCAACAGCACCTAATTTCTTCTTTGTTCAACCGGGGAAAACAATGAATATTCCCCGGTCCAGGTTTTTTTGGGTCACCGGGTTCGAAGGATTGTATTCCCATCTAGAGAAAAAAATTCACTAGATGCCACCTCATCTCTCGGGTGGCTTTTTGGTTCCCACACCGTATGGCCTTGTTCGCTAATCCCATTTAACTTTCCCTATTTCTTGATTACCTCGTTGAAAATAAAGCTTTTCATTGATGTTACATCTTCTATTGGTAATATTAGTGATTCTTCATATAAATACCTCTTCACACATGGAAAGAGTCATTTACACTACTTAATCTCACTAGTAGCTTTAATTGACAACCTACTGTAGTAACTCGTTAAATAATCTTAAATGATTCAACATATCATGAACTTAGTATCCCTCTCTTAACAAATCTTACTATCCATTTAAATGTTTAACACTTTTAGCATTATTTTATCTCAAACTTGAAATTCTAGGTGTCTTATTCTGTTATTAACATAATTCTTTTGTCTGTTTTATGCAACTTTGAGTAGTCTTACTTCTCATATTTTTAAATATTGACTTACTTCTCGTACGTTTAGTAGTCTTACCTTTTTTTAACATCTTCCAATAGCATTTATTATTAATTTTAAGTAGTTTCCATATTTCTAGAATTCTTTTAAAAGTGAATCATCATTAAAATAAATTTTCAAAAATAGTAAACTTATATCATTTTAAAATTAACGTGCATGATTTAAAAATTTAAATTTCTTTCTTACTACTATATATATGATTTAATTATTATTATGATAATTTGTTACTTTTTTAACTGTATTTTAATATTTTATTATGACATACTTAAATAATAATTCTATTATCAAAAGTTGGTTTATTTGTTAAGCAACCTATTTTCAAACATGTTCAATTGTATGTTACATGAGTTAGAAGTAGATATAGACTAAATTACTAATATTAAATAAGGATAGAAAACTTACCTACCAAATGATTCTGTATATAAAGAAGTTTATAGATATATACGATTATCGTTTTTTTCGTATGTTATTGTTTAGAGTTAAGTTTGATTTTACTCCTTGAGGTTTGTTAAAAATAACCATTTTCCTCCAACAGATTAAAAACATCAAATTATCTCTAATAGTTTCATAAGTTGTTTTAGTTTCACTCAAAAAGTTTCATTAGTTGTTTTAATTTTATCAAAAATAATAAAACTTTTGGAGTGAAACTGAAACAACATATAAAACTTTGAAGATAAATTGATGTTCTTAATCTTTTAAAAGAAAATTGTTACTTTAATCAAACCTTAGTGAGTAAAATTAAAATTAATGTTTGTTATAAATAATACTTTCATAAATATCTTATCTATAACATATATTAGATTATACATGTATAAAATATATTATATAGTTTTTCTATTCAACTCGTGTAACATACGAATATCTAACCTTGTTCTAGATACAATTATTACAAAATGCTAGATTTAATAAATTTTAGTCGGGCCTTTAAAATTTCCAATCAAGCCCATGAATCAACATGGGCCGGTTGAATTATAATTCCTCTGCTAATTCTAGGGTTCTTGATAACCTGTATTTAAACCATCAGAGCTCACATCCTTACCATCGATTCGCAGATGTATGCTAATTCAAGGTAATTACAATCCATGATCTTCGAACACATTCGATTTCAATCCTAATATTGCCGTTTTTCTTTCGTCTATTTCATCAATTTCTAATAATTTTCTCAAAATTTCAAAGATTCTTTCTTTTCGCTCGAAAAAGAGGCAATGAAGATAGAAAACATTTCTCGATGCTGATTGTAAAATGGTTGGAATTTGATATTGGGTGAGTTAAATCATCCAATTTCTTCTTACCAATTGTAATTTGATGACCGAATTTGTGCGTGTCTGAGCCTCTTTAATTCGATGTTTGTGTTGAATCTTGCTGGAATTGGCTTAGGGTTTGCGATGATGAAACGATAAATTCCTCGTTCTGAATGCCGATTTTCGGCTTGATCGACTGTTTGTATCAATTAATCTGAGCAAATCCTAAGTTTTGATGTTGTAATTCAATCAATTTGTCTAATGAAAGAGATTAACGAAGTGGTGGATCGAATAAAAATAGATTGTAGGATGATAAAGAAGTAGAAGCACAAAAGATGGCCCAAAAACAAATCGTTGAGTTTGATTATTAATCACAAATTGTGCACACAGATTGTATGTGAGAGAAATCCATTGATTTGTTATTTTTATGTGCAATTAATTCATTGTATTTGTATGAGTGTGAAGTATATTTTGATATTTTCAATCTATATTATGCGGCTAATATAGTTGTTAAAAGGCGTGATTTGTTGGGATTACGGCCTAGACGAGTAGCACAAAAACAACGCGGGACTAAATAAAAAGTTTATTAAAATATAAAACAATTTAAAATATATTATTTAATGAAAATTAACACTTCTTTCAAATACAAACTATTATAGACCATAATCTTCAACATAAAGTATTAAAATCATCTCAATATCAAAAGTGGAAAACAAAATGTTCATAATTGAAAACAAATAGTTTGTAAAGTAATAAATAGTAAAACTAGAATAACCAAAAGTTTATCAATATTTAAAATCTTCATCTTTTTCCAATTTTTCATGATCTTCATCAATCAAATTTCTTGAAGTCTAAAGCTCTAAAAAATATTTATTTTCATTTACAATATTTAAATGATTTGGTGAAAGATTTATTGTCTTTTTAAATAAAATGTAGTATTTGGGACTGGCCTTATTTTATGACCAAGTCCCACTAGACGATGACTTTTAACAACTATGGTGGCTAATGGGTAACGTGGTTACCCTTGCATAAGAAATGAGTTCTATTGCCAAAAAGGACATTGAATTGGTTGAGAATAAGACTAAGGTTGTATGAAAATGATTTGGAGTTGTTTTGGTACATGCTTTGTTGCATTGAAAACTTTATATCATCTTAAATTTAATCTATGATCACCTCTAACGATTATAAGATGAAATCAGCGAAAGCTAAGGATGAGGAGCTTATTATCATGGTTGACACGGTCATGACACGTCTAGAAAAAACAGTTTCAAGTTTTTATAAGAGTGAGGGTGATGGGTCCAATTACACTTTTACATATTCGTGAATTACACTTTTACATATTCGTGACTCTTATGAAAGCCTTCGCTAAGTTATGTATTTGAAGACATGCATAAGCTAAAAAAGGCATCGTAGAATTGCTCTGTCACAAAGAAATTTTGCATAGGACTTGTACTAATATTATGGGTGCCTGCTAGGATAAGATGCTGTCCAAAAGCCTTTATTCTGCTACTTATCGTTTAATTCTAGTATTTCAGTATGTTGCATATAATGTTTATGACAAGCTCGAGGTGTTTACAAAGGTGCTTGATATGATTGAGAACAAGCAGTGAAAATTTATAACGTTCTAACTTGGATTATATTTTGCCTAAACATGAATTTGAAGGCAGATTAATGCTGATAGATTTTCTCAAGAAATTTCGTGAAAGATAAATTCAATAAACTGACGATCAAAGTTGTTAAAATTTCGATATACTTTTGGATTTTTTTTCATTTATCAAGAAGCATAATCTTTGCATACTTTTATAGTTAAGGTGGATGAATGTCGACACCCGTTGCAAGGTTTCGAAGTACCATGACTAACGTCAGAGATCAGATTTAACCTTTGGATAGCGTGGCTGTTTTAATTTTTCCGTCATAGAGGATCAAACTGGGTTTTATTTCTTTATTTGGTTTAGTTTAACTTTATACATTTATTTTAACTACCAAATTATCGTCCAATCATCCATGGTGTTTTCATTTTATTATTTGGCATGTGAATTACCTTTAGAACGTTGTAATCATAAAAAAGTACTAAATTTGTAGATGATTAGATGAAATCACCTTAAACTCCATTTGATTTGTTTTCGTTTTCCCCAACACTCTTCTTTTTATATGGGGAGTGGGTTAGTACAAGATTATTTATAACTAGCTTTAGTTAACCGTGTATTATACGAAAGTGTAAAGAGTTAATTATTAAATAACATAAAAATAAAAATAAAATCAAATGTGTTATATATTAAATAAGACATAACAACTTTTGATTATAAGGTCACATATGAGCAAAAACTTCCTTGTAAATTATATTTGTAGTAATATTAGTAGGTTTACACTCATTATCTAAAGCTAAAAGATTCAATCTATTTTTACTCTTAACTTGTGACAAGATGCCATAAAGCTAATCATGCGTAAAAATAGACTCTTTCAAGTATAAACCGACACTTGATAGAGACTGACCTTAACTTTTGTTTATTGTCATAGCGAAATATACAATCAAAAAAAACTGTCTTCTTTTAGACTTAAAATGAATGCTTTTGACGGGTCAAATCGTGAGCTAGATATTGAGTGGGTGTGAAGATATTAGTATGAAGAAATTAAGATTTAAATAATATACACTGAAAAATTATATGCAATAATTAGATCAATTTCGAATTATTTTGACCCTGTAATCAAATATAGAGATATAGTATTGAATCGGGTTGGATTGGGCTATAAATGTTCATAATATCTTTAATTAGTTGTTGATTATTATTTATTTAATACTAACTTTAGTAAACTCGTGTATTATACGGATTGAAAATATAAAATATTAAATATAATAAAATTTTATGAAGTATAAAATGATAATTTAAAATAAAATATGATTAAAATTACATATGAGTAATAACTATAACTAATAAAATAACAATATCAATTTTTAAACTTTTGTTTTTAAACTTTTTTTCAAAAAAAATTTAAACATTTTTTTCAAAACAAACCGTACTAAAAATATTATTTTTTAAATTTTTTATTATAACTCCTAATTTTAAATATTTTTAGTTTATAAAAAAATTTACTTTTTAAAAATACAAATTTTAAAATATTTTATACTTTAAAAAAAGTTAGTTGTTTTAGAAATTTTTTTTAATTGTATAAAAATTTGTTTTCTAGTAATAACATTAATAAAATGACATCTTTTTTTATTTATTAAAAAAATTAATCTTAAAAAGAATCAAAATTATTTAATATTTTTAATTTAGGTAATTATTTAAGAGGAGAGAGAGGCGGAAAAAATAAACTTAGGAGGCCTAAAAATGTGTCAAGTGTCCCCCTAAGTTACTATTTTAGTATTATATATAGATTTATAATAAACGACATAAAAGTGACATCCTTTGGTTCTTCTAAAAGAATGGGGTAAATATAAAATAATATGAAGTCATATAACATAGTCGTAGTTTGCATTCTGGTTGAACAACATGAGAGTGATAGTCTGGGTTTGAGATCTGTAAGGTCTCTGGGTTCATATGTATATCCCCCTTGTATAAGTTTACACTCTTTATACCCAATCAACCATGCATTCATGTAAGAAAATTTAATAAACATGTGACATATAATTTTATAGTCGTGCATAGATCGTGTTTTGAATTTATAAAATTGTATATTTTCTTAAATCATACTTACATTGTACATTATACAATAAAACCTTGTATTTTTAAAAATACGTAAGTTTACAAGTTTAAAAGGGAATATATATATATATATATATATATATATATATATATATATATATATATATATACACACATACTAGCTTTAGTACCCGTGTGTTACACGAAAGTGTGAAAAGTTAATTATTAAATAACATAAAAATAAAAATAAAATCAAGTGTGTTATATATTAAATAAGACATAACAACTTTTGATTATAATGTCACAAATGAGCAAAAACATCTTTTTAACTATATTTGTAGTAACATTAGTAGGTTTACACTCATTATCTAAAGCTAAAAGCTTCAATTCATCTTTACTCTTAACTTGTGATAAGATGTCATAAAGCTGATCATGCGTAAAAATAGACTCTTTCAAGTATAAACCGACACCTGACAGAGATTACCTTAACTTTTGTTTATTGTCATAGCGAAATATACAATAAAAAAAAAACTATCTTCTTTTAGACTTAAAATGAATATTTTTGACGGGTCAAATCGTAAGCTAGATATTGAGTGGGTGTGAGGATGTTAGTATGAAAAATTAAAATTTAAATAATATACATTGAAAAGTTATGTCAATAATTAAATCAATTTCGAATATTTTGACACTGTAATCAAATATAGAGATACAGTATTGAATCGGGTTGGATCGGGCTATAAATGTTCATAATATCTCTGATTAGTTGTTGATTATTATTTATTTAATATTAACTTTAGTAAACCCGTGTATTATACGGGCTGAAAAAATAAAATTAAATATAATTAAATTTTATGAAGTATAAAATGATAATCTAAAATAAGATATGATTAAAATTACATATGAATAACAACTATAAGTAATAAAATAACGATATCAATTTTTAAACGTTTGTTTTTAAACTTTCTTTCCAAAAAAAGTTAAACATTTTTTTCAAAACAAACCGTATTAAAAATGTTATTTTTTAAATTTTATATTATAACTCCTAATTTTAATTATTTTTAGTTTATAAAAAGATTTACTTTTTAAAAATACCAATTTTAAAATATTTTAAATTTAAAAAAAGTTAGATGTTTTAGAAAAAAGATTTAACTGTACAAAAAATTGTTTCAAAAAATAACGTTAATAAAGAGACGTCTTTCTTAATTTATTAAAAAAATTAATCTAAAAAAATTAAAATTATTTAATAGTTCTTAATTTAGGTAATTATTTAAGATAAGAGAGATGCGGAAAAAATAAACTTAAGCGAACAAAGATCGACACACAAATTGTGTGAACAGTATGTAGAACAAAAATTAAATGTTCTATCATATACGAACCATGTATTTAACATTAACATTTTAGAATAGGCGAACAAAGATCGACACACAAATTAGATTTGTGTGTAATATAGAGAAAATAATTCACTTAACATAAACACATTAAACAAAATAAAAATTTGCTATACGAGAGAAGATAGAGGCACGACCAAGGGTACATGTTCGTATATCAAATGACTAGATACGTAACTTGTTATGACATTAGACAGATAAACATAAGGTGTAAAAGAGTAAAAAAAATAATAACCATTTGATAAATTTTTTTGCTTGCTAATATGATAGTAGTGTATTTGATTGAGGCTTCGCTCTTGCCTCTTAAATGAAAAGTCTTTAATTCATATCTAGATGTAAGATAAAATAAAATAAAGTAGTTTAGTAGTAAAAATAACATAGATTTAGTGTAAAAACAAATTAAGAATGTTCTCACATGGGTTTTGGTTACAGTGTAATTCTCTACTAAGCTACTCCTTGATATTTATTGAATTCAATGCTTGAACTCTTTTTCTTTCTTTCTTTCCCTTTGTTTCTGGCCCTAAAGCTAGAGGGGTACTTTACCATCCCATGGTTATCTGTCCTATTATATTTAAAATCTAGCATCTAACGGTCTAGATCCACAAGATTCTGCTTGTTTTATGTTTGTTTTTTAGAATTAAAAGGTTATGTATAGGACCTAGCTAGTAAAAATTGTATTTTCTTGGAAGTTTTTCTGTTTGTGCTAAAGAAATATTTTTTAATAACATTTTTTTAATTTTAGCCTCTTAAACGACAACTCTAAACAAAGTTTAAATATGTTTGATTTTTAAAAATTATTTGACTATTACCAATAAACTACCAGCTCAAACAATATCTGTGCGACTGTGCTAAATATATTGTGGGTCTCTCTCTTCCTATGAATTTCACCTCATTACTAATAAAAAGTAAAACATATTTAGCAAAGTAATGTTCTCTCCACTCTTTTGAAATTTCATACATAGCTCTTAAAGCTTGTGACTGATGTCATATTCACGTTCAGATTCTCTCTGTCCATGTCCTGCCATGAGAAAATTGCAGATTTTGCTTAGCATAGACTTAAATGAGAACCAACTTTAATGGTGAGGATAAGTCTCTATCTCTCTCTCTCTCTCTCTCTCTCTCTCTCTGTATGTATGTATGTGTATATATATATATATATATATATGTATGTCTATATATATATATATATATATATATATATATATATATATGTATGTATGTATGTATGTATGTATGTATGTGTGTGTGTGTGTGAAGAGGGTTCTTGTCCAATCTTTGACATCTATCTGGCCATTGGATGCATTCGTAATCTATCATGTTCTATTAGATTTTGTTTGGATCCTTATGTTCCCAAAATCCCACCTGAATTTACACTTACTAGGCTTGAGCAACTCAATTATTCCCAATAGACCCTTTAATTATTTTCCATCACATAAACAGTAGCCACTGCCCAAGTTTTTTTTAGGGTTCTAACGTATAGACACCTTACTTTATAAATCGATACTCGTCTCGTATAACATCATACGCGTCGTATAGGGTCGAAAACACTGAAAATGAGGAAAATTCAGGGGGGCTGTCAGAGGGCTATACGTCCCATATAGCCCTATGAAGACATACAGGGCTATACGGCACATATAACAAATTTTGACACTTACTACAAGGAAAAATTCTGAGGGGTTATAAGTCCCGTATAAGACTATACGACGCGTATGGTGCTATTCGACCCGTATAAAAATTTAAGCTGTTAATTTATAATCAGTGAATGTCTAGATATCAGGACCCTATTTTTAACTTTTAACATCTGCAACTATTAATAGAGTTTTCACCTTTCTTACCATCAATGCCTCAATATTTGGCATGCAATATGAACTTATCAGAAAATATTCTTTTACTACAAGATCAAACAATTCACTAAGACACAAAAAACTCTTCCCATATGTAGATTAGGAGTCGAAAAGATTGAACCGAACTATAGGAAAAAAATCATGAGTGACATGAAAGTTGTTTTGGTAACGAGTTCTGATCATTGAGAAGTTTAATGTTTATGTTATTATTATTGTGTTATGGGTTCAATGTTTTAAGATAAATTAATGTTTTTTCTCTTTTTTCTTGAGGGTACTCTACCTTCTTAACACCATTAGTGCTTCATGTACCCAATACATGGTAAGCTAGCTGCTCTATTTATAAATTCTTGTACTTTCAATCAGAAGTTAGGAGACACAAAAATAAAGTATGGTAGTTGAGTATGTTTGAGGCTCCCAAAGTCTTTTTTAACTTCCAAATAGATTTTAACAATGTCTAGACAATGCCAAATACATGTTCGTTATTTATTTACGAGATGTTGTTTGGCAATATGTCTTTTGTTTTCTATTTAGAAGTTTAAGGGTTTAAATTCAATAATGTGTAAATATAAATGGTTAATCTGAGTAGATTAAAAATAGTTCTAACTTTTTTATATTGAGATTGACTAAATGTATATTATCTGTTACCTAGTGTACGCCTATTGATTTAAGTAATTTTTTTTATTCTTTAAAAAAGCTTATATGCTGATATAAGCACTTGTATACCGTTTAAGCTTGTATACACTGATTTAAACATGTATACGTCCATATTCGGCTTCTTATTTGTCCATAAACGACTTATTAGAGCATTCACAGCCCGTTCCTCATTTTTATGTGAATGGTTTCCCTATATTATAGGAAATAGTTATGAGTGGTTGTGAGTGATTGTGAGTGAAGGAGAAAGAAAATTTATGGGGGTTGTACCGTGATTTCTCAAATATGAGGAATCACGGTACAATCCCTATAAATTTTTTAATATTTTTAAAAGTGGTTGAGATATAAAAGGTAATAATAAAAGTATGAAAAATTATTATTTAATTGAAAATGAAAGAAAAAAAATAGAGGTTTTTAATGTAATTATAAGAATGTGGATGTGAGATGGATTATGAATGCTCTTATACACCCTATAATTTAGGGTACATTGAGTAAAAATATAAGAGCATTCACAACTCATTTTTTAAAAATTTGTGAGTGTAAACCTTATATTATATGGAATGATTTTGAGTGGTTGTGAGTGGATGAGAGAGAAACTGTTACTATTTATCTATAAATTTAAGGATTAACTGTTCAACCCCTATAAAATTTTGAATATATTTTAAAATGGTTGTGAGTAGAGGAGAAAAAAAGATAATGATAAAATATATAAAAAATATTATTTAATTGAAAGAAAAAAAAAATAATAATAATTTTTAGTGTAATTATAAAGATAAAGATAAAAAAATGAGTTGTGACTGCTCTAAGTATGGTACGTTTAACGTAACTCTATTTATTTTCTATTGTTGTTCATATTGAAAGCTATTTTTAAGGTGGTTGATTTATAACAAGAAACTAAAAGACTTTAATATAATTTTATAATAGAAGGATGTGACAATTGAGGGTGGGATGAGGGTAGAGGTCAAGTTATGGCAGCACAATGGCCCTAGTATAGTAAAAAGAACCAAAGAGGGATTCAATAATTGAAAAAGGGTGTAATGAGATGACTTATTTAAAGCAGACAAAGGAATGCAAAAGAAACAAGGGTTCCCATTTTCTCTAATGCATGTTAATCATAAGGTTGGTGAAACTGCAACAAGTTATAGTAGAAAACCAAAATACTAATCTTGATTTTATCTAGACATATTTCATAACAAAAGTTGTAGCAAAGAAACATACTATATTTAGTGTAGATCTTCACCATATTGGGAAAAAAAATTCAATACAAATTAACTTTGTTTTGTGGTTGGATGGATTTGCTCTCATCATTACTACAATCAAAACACCAAATTTAGGGTAAGTGGTGGGGTGGGGTGTGGAGATTTGTTTTCCCACCATCCTTGGCAGTACAGAATTATCTTTTTCTTTTTTCACATCATCTTTCTCTTATCAAATATTCCTACAGGAAAATCTGTCTCCAAGAAGTAACTTTGTCATGCAAGAACTTCATGCAGCCCTAATAAAAAGATTATATTTTTTTTCTCATTTTTGCTAGCTAGCGTAAATCTTGAAATCTTGAATCACTCCCACATATGAATATAATAAACCATCCAATGTGTGTGTGTCTCTATATGTATAATACCATCTGTTTAAGTATATATATAATCTAGACTTTGTCCTAGATATTACTGTCATTGTTATTATTATAGGTTATATCCTCAGTATTATTTATTAAGATAGTTAAAAGATTTGTTATTTTCAACCAACACTTGAAAGGTTGTGATGCGTGTTCGGAACTTGGTGGTGTCTTCTCATGTAGTATATATGTAACATTTGAATGTAAACAAGATCAATGGGTGGTGTGTTGTATATTAATATATCACATTAATTTTATACTAGTTTGAAGCTCACACGATGCGATGAAAACTACAACACTTACGTTGGTGATTTTAAGAGTATGTGTGAGGCAGTTTAGATCAGTTTTGAAACAAAATCGTGAAGAAATGAAACACATTAAATAATTTTATTAAAGGACCTTAATAAAACAATATACTTTTTGTCCTTGAATACTGTGATTTATCTATTTTCTTAATGCATTTACGAACTTGTAATTTGGATTTTAATAATCATCTATATTAGCAAAAGTGTCATTCATTAAATAATATGTTATTAAATAAAAATATATATTGGATTATAATAATTATATAAGAATTAACATGTCACTCATTAAATAACAAAATTATGTTATAAACATTAAATTCTTAAATATTAAAAATATCTCTGCTCCCATTAGGTATCTTAAATTTAAATGAAATGTCATTTTTCCATGTCAAATGTATTATGTTGTATAAATATAGATATAGATAATCATCTTGACGGGTTCTATATATTGTTCTACTTACACATGTCTGTTCTTTATCCACCTTTTACACATAATAAAATGTATTTTCCACACACCATCCACACTAGGGAGGCTACAGGCAGCCTCTCATCTAGCTCTACAACCTCTCGTTTCCCAAAAAATTAAATAAATACTGATGATACGTCATTGCTAATAAGTTTTCATGAAGCATGAGTATTTCCTTTCATCGTGTCAAACTCTACTGTGACGACAAATCAAAGGAAAAAATACAATTTTGGTCAACAAAAATCAAAGACCTATAGAGTACCTATAGAAGCAACATACCGTCTCTATAGATGTTCTCTCTATAGGCTTGGTTTCTTGTAGCATACCATTGGTTTGTTAATCGCTATTCATCAAAATCAAAGCTTAAAGATTTTTTTCCATCCACTAAATATAATTTCGAGATCCGTCGCCATCTCTTATCACCACCTCATCTCCGCCCTTGGCTCTCTCTTGTGCATAGGCCACGAACCATCCATTGTGGATGGTCTTATAGACACACGCACACACGTAGTCTCAGTATGTAATTTCGTAAAAAAACATTCTTGATAATAATATATACTGAAAAATTTTAGGAAATACAGTTTTCTTGAGTAAGTAATATCTAGAGGGACATGTGACCGCAATACTGTGTTGATAAGTCAGTCAAACACACACACAGATATATATATATATATATATATATATATATATATATATATATATATATATATATATATATATATCGTCGTTTAACCAGATTCCAAAAGACCGGATGGAGCAATTGCTTTACCCTGTTCAGTATATGTGTTAAACAATATCCTGGGAATCAAGACTGAAACGACGTCGTTTAGTTCATTGTCAAGGCACTTGTCATCAGAACAGCTACTGCAACATACCATCTATATATAGCTCGTTAGCTATGGCAAAAGATACCCTAGCAACCAGCTAATGCATATGCAGCCAGCCAACATATGTATAATATTATTACTCCAGTGGTGTAGTGTGTGTGTGTACAATTACAAACCCATGCATATAGACATTGACAATATTGGAACCTCCAAAAGACCACAAAGGTCAAACCTATGCATCTTGTGGTCTACTGTTTACAACTGGACTCTTTTGTCTTGTTGCTCCTTCTGAAGAAAATCCATCTTAGCATCAAACAGACTGCAGCTAGACCTCTTTCATAAATTTCATTGCATTGTCTTTGGATAGATATCTTTGTGTTTCTCGTCTTTGAATCTTTTCATTTTGGAACTCATACTTGACAAAATACATATTGTACTAGATTTAAGTACTTGTACTACCACTCTAGATAATTAAGGGATAAGAGCATATGTATATTTGACTAAGAATTAAATATTAATTAAGTTGGGATTGTTTGTGGTCTCTTGTTGAAATGACTCTAAATAGATGCATCTAAGTATGTGTTAATAATGTCTAAAGGGAGTACAAGTTGCTTGAATTAGCTAGCTTTCTTGTTGCGTAAAGGCTTGGGAGGTGTCAGATCGTTTTGCATATATATGTAACTTTATCTTACACTTTGTATATGAGACTGTTTGTTTCTAACTTCTTGAACTTGACAACTTAAGATTTACAAACATAAATAGTATTAGTTATGTCTATTAATCACTAACTATTACTATGTACTAAATCTTATTCTAATTTGAGATCTTTAAATCCCATAAGATTAACTTGTATTTCTTCGTTTGTTTGTTTTTCTTAAATTTAGTAAGTCATAAAGAATATGGATGTATTTAGAATTTTAATCACAGTAAAAGTTAACCTTAAACTTAATTCTTAATTTAAGAAAGATATACTAGGCATGTGAGGATAAAAACACAATTATCTATTGCCTTTTCAAACGATTACTAGTTTCACTGGATATGAGAACTGTAACACTAGATGGGTGATCTTCCTGGGAAGTTTTCACCCAGACAACCAAAAGAAAATCCGTGAGCTCCTCGTGGACGAAGCGGACAATATTGGTGGTATGAGAGGCTGGATGTGACAAATGGTATCAGAGCCACTCCTGTGCAGTTCGGGATGGTGGGACAAACCTCATCAAGAATGGTGAGTCCCCGGGGGTGCTCAGAGAGACACATTAAGCAAATCTCACATCCATAAACGGGATGGTGGGGCAAACCTCATCGAGAACGATAAGTCCAAAAGGGGGGGGGGGGTGTTTGTAACACTTTAGGCAAATCTCATATCGGCCATGGACAGAAGAGATTCCTTATTCATAAGGAATGTCCTGCCTCTAATATCAACGCGTTTTGGGCGTATTGGCTGGAGATGATAGGAGAACTACACAGTTAAACGTGCTCAGGTGGCAACAATCCAGAGATAGATGACCTCCTTGAAAAGTTTTCACCCGAGCAACCAAAAGCAAATCCGTAAGCTTCTCGTGGACGAAGCGGAAAATATTGGTGATATGAAATGCCAAATGTTACAAGAACTCCATTTAAATTTGGTATCTTTGACGAAAGCTAATTGTTTTTGGACAATTATCTTTCGGCTAACTTTAGCAAGAAAAAGACAAGAGGAGTATAGCATGTACCTTCTGGATACACCTAATAATATTTAACAACAAAAGGCCAATCGGTAAAAAATCCGATATCATGTTGTTTGCCCGTGAAAAAAATGTTGTTGGTACAAAGCTTAACAAGTGAAAGATTAAGTGGGATTAGAGTAAAAATATATATTTTTTAGAAAGGGTAAAAATCATTTTGTAAGCTTTAACGTATTTAGAATTAAATCTCAACACTAAGAGTGTTGAGGCTATGCACAAAAGTGCAATGAGCTGGTGGGAAAACATGGACAATCGGGAACACACAAATCACACAAATACAAACTGTTGTTCCACACAAATGTTAATTACAAGATGTCCTATTTATAGGTCAATATGACGGTTAATAACTAACTAAAATAACACAATTAACCCCTAAATTACCGCCAATTTACAACAGTTTAACTTTATGTTTGACTTTTATTTTGACTTCTAATTACACTAAAATTAATTAAGATTTCTTGATTAAATTACTTCCAACATTCACTCCCCTGATCATGAAATTTTAATTTCATTTAATTTGTTCTTGTTCATCCGATTCTGCAGCCCTTCTTTGTTCCTTCTTCGGTTGACTTTCAAATTCTAATTTTGACTTCAACTCCCCGGATCCTTTGATCAAGATTAAGCGGTGTTAACGTTGTCTCTATTGAATTGAATCTGATTCTGTAACACTCTAGGCGAATCCCACATCAGCCGTGGACAGGAGAGATTCCTGGTTCATTCTGTAACACCCGGCCTCTCATACCACCAATATTGTCCGCTTCACCCATGAGGAACTCACGGATTTGCTTTTGGTTGCTCAGGTGAAAACTTCCCAGGGAGGTCACCCATCCCTGGATTGCTGCCACTTGAGCATGCTTAACTGTGGAGTTCTCCTCTCATCCACAGCCAATACGCTCAAAACGCGTTGGTGATATTAGAGACTGGACATTCCTTATGAACCAGAAATCTCTCCTGTCCACGGCCGATGTGGGATTCGCCTAGAGTGCTATAAACACCCCCCTTTGGACTCATCGTCCTCGATGAGGTTTGCCCCACCATCCCATCTATGGATGTGGGATTTGCCTAAGGTGTCCCTCTGAACACCCCCGGGGACTCACCATCCTTGATGAGGTTTGCCCCACCATCCCGAACGGCACAGAACCTGGATCTGATACCATTTTGTAACACCCGGCATCTCATACCACCAATATTGTCCGCTTCGCCCATGAGGAGCTCACGGATTTGCTTTTGGTTGCTCGGGTGAAAACTTCCCAGGGAGGTCACCCATCCCTGGATTCCTGCCACTTGAGCACGCTTAACTGTGGAGTTCTCCTCTCATCCACAGCCAATACGCCCAAAACGCGTTGGTGATATTAGAGACCGGACATTCCTTATGAACCAGGAATCTCTCCTGTCCACGGCCGATGTGGGATTCGCCTAGAGTGTTACAGATTCGATATGATCTGAAGGATGCCGGTCTCGGTAGTTATCAGTCGGTATCCGAATTGAACAACTGGTCCAATAGTTTCGGCCCTATGATCGACAATTAACGATTCCTCTTTCGTTTTTCTTAACGAATTTTTTGATTGCCATTCTGTGTCACTGAGTTCTTCTTCTTTCATTAGAAAACTCTTCACATGATTGTTTATGTTGTTTAACATTCTGATTTCTTCAAAACAAACACGTTCTTGCTATATGAATCGATGTCTTTTTGGCCTTCTGCCGGAAACGAGAATGCTTCTTTGCAATTTCTTCAACATACTCTGTTTTCTGTCTTCTTCTTTAGCAACGACAATACAAGACTGTAACGATTGATCCTCCTTGTGCCTCGGCTCTGATACCATGTTGAGGCCCATTCAGATCATAGAATAAGATCGATTTTAGTGGATGAACAACATCAAGGGTATGCACAAAAGTGCAGTGACCCGGTGGGAAAACATGGACAATCGGGAACATACAAATCCCTATACAAATGCAAACTATTTTTCCACACAAATGTCGATTACAAGATGTCATATTTATAGGTCAATATGGCGGTTAATAACTAAATAAACTAACATAATTAACCCCTAAGTTACCACCAATTTACAACAGTTTGACTTTTATTTTGACTTCTAATTACACTAAAATTAATTAAGATTTCTTGATTAAATTACTTCCAAAACTGCATTGTGGCTGTTTTTGAGCTCTAATGAGTTGTGGATGTCTTAAAAGAAGGATTACAACCCCATTGGCCACTGTGTGACACCCGACTCGGTGTCTTAAGAAAATTAAAGAAGTCAATTATAAGCTTTGAATTTCTTTTAACATGAGAGAAGTTAAAGCCTTGGGTAAAAGGGATTTGTAGATCGAGTTTTAAAAGTGTTTTAACTATATACCTCTAGATTAAAAAATGGTTTCAATTATGTCACCCGACTTTTATGTTTTATTTAAATTATAAGTTTTAATATGTTTTTTAGCATGTTTTTCTTTTTGTTTCAATTAGGAAATGTTTTTTTATACTAATTTGGAACGATGAGGTGAATTTTAGGTTATTTTTTTATTTTTTTAATATATTTAACATTTTTTTTATTTTTAATATAATATCATATATTAAAATTTTGACTCTCAAGTATTCTCCCCCGTTACTTTTTTACAAAAGAAAATTTTATAATTATTCGATTTGATGGTTTGATGATCCAATTTGAAAAAAATATATATGAGTGATTAAATTGAAATATATTTAAAACTTCATTACTATTATGTGAGATTTTCCAGAACTTTTCCGTTGTAAAACTTGGTTCTAGCAATATTACTGACTAAATGCAACATTTTGCAATTTTATTTGTCGTCAAAAGAGAACATTATTGACTTGGGGTGTAAATGGATCTATTCACAAGTTGAAAGGTCGAACCCGTTAGACGCATCAACCCTTTACCATGACACACGTATTAAGTTGACACAAAACTGACGCAAATAACTAGAGTTTTTATCTCTTTTGTTTTGGCATATTGGCATTCTAAAATTATATATATACTAAACAAATATAAATGTGATAAGAATAATTACGTGTGTGAAATAAAATTTCATGCTCACTTTTCCTTTTTATTAAAAAAATTAAAATTAGGTTTAAAATAATGAATTAATCATGTCGACCTAAACACTTAGTAAATTAAATAAAAAATTCACCAATTAAGCTAGTTTAACCTACAAACCCTTTACGTTGACCGAAACACAACTTATCTAGTGTAACATGTAGCAAGTTCAAACATAAAATGGCATAAACTCATTTAGGATAGATAATTCCAGTTGTAAGAACATACAATGATACAACGGGATGAACATGTTAGTTTTAACTTTTTAGTTTCCATTTTAAAACAAC
This sequence comes from Flaveria sonorensis, assembly GCA_025506505.1. Lineage (NCBI taxonomy): Eukaryota > Viridiplantae > Streptophyta > Magnoliopsida > Asterales > Asteraceae > Flaveria > Flaveria sonorensis. Next base: position 60,924,426 of record CM046432.1, read on the forward strand.
TTTCAAAATTAGGAAAATGTTAGGTAATGGAGTCGCAAGTAAGTAAAGATAAAAGAGCATTTTCATCCCATCTTCCATCTCTAATCTCATCTTCATATTTTCACAAAATAACTTAAGAACTTACTTCATCCTATCTCCCATCCTCTAGGGGTGTAAAGGAGTCAAGCTAGCTCACAAGCTACTCGGGATCGGCTCGAAAAAAAATCTAATCGAGCCTAGCTTAAACGAGCTCGAGCCCGAGCTCGAGCCCGAGCTCGAGCTCACATCACTGCTTGTCTACTAAACGAGCTCGAGCCCAAGCTTTAGACATCGAGCTCGAGCGCGCCGGCTCGCGAGCCTAAACGAGCTTTTTGTTTTATATAATTTTTTATTTACATATTAAATATATATAAACATATATTTACATAAATCATATTATTATATATATTATTATGATAAAAATAATTAAATAAGATATATTATGTTATATTTAAAAAGTTTGATTATAAAAAATATAAAAGTAATTATAAAAAATCAAAATTTAATAATTTAACAATAAACGAGCCAAGCCCAAGCCGAGCTCGAGCCTGATAATTTTTTGACGAGACGAGCTCGAGCTTTAGAAATAAAACTATAAACGAACTGAGCTCGAGCTCGAGCTTTCTAAAACTAAAACGAGCTAATCTCGAGCCTAAGCGAGCTCGGGCTCAAAGAGAGATTATAAATGTGATATCTATCTTTGTTGGAAAGAAGTTAGTGACCCCTTTCAATAATAAAGAGAAGATTATTAATGTTATACTAGCTTGTGTGTTTAGAGAGAACATAGTAAGAAACTCTTGATTGAACCAAAAGTACTAGGTTTAAAGTTGACTAATTGACTTCAACCTGAGTCACTGTCCATATGACGACGTCTCTCTAACTTAAATGTACTTAGTTTCTATCATCTGATAACTTCTTCATTAAATAAAGTTGGTAAAAAATCATCAAGGAATTAAGAAAAATAAGATATTCACCCTCCTGAGTCTTACAATACATTTCGACACAACGTGTGTTATATTGTGGTTTGGCTTATGCGGAAATGGTGTACATGAATAAACGTGTGCAAACCGGTTTTAATTTCCCCAAATTTGTTAGGTTTTTTAACCGGATCGTTTTTTTGTTTTGTGATCAAACCACTTCTTTTTCAAACCGGTTCGGTCTTCTAATCGAATTTTCAAACAGGTTATACAAAAAACTGGTTCTGTGCATGGTTTTACCGGCTTTTATTTGAATCGGTTTTGGGTGTCGGCCTACCAAAACGGTATACGAACCGCCAGATCATATCGGGCGGGAACCGGTTTGGCTAAAACCGTTTTTTTTTTAATACAGACCGATTTTTTTGCTAGTTTTTCCCTAACCGTTTTTTTTAACGCCTCTATAAACAAAGGATGTGCTTATGTTTAGAATCTATAATTATAGAGTGAAAAGGGAAGGGTATAGGTTGAAGTTTCAACTTTTAGTACAATCCATCTTTCTTGTCCAATTGCGTACACAAACATAACTCTAGTTTGTAATCCTAATCAAGATTTCTTAACCTTTCTAGAAATTATAAACAACATGTGGTTAGCTATAAAAGCAACATTCTATTCTTTTATAGTTAAATAAATAGAATCCATAATCATAAATTTGTGACCACACAGAATAAGATCTTTGACCTTTTTATAATCCTTCTAGTACATACGGATTGGGTTTAAGCATCATGGGTTTTAATAAAAGAGTTAAAGAATATACCATAAATTGCATACATATACATTTTACATATCATATATCTACACACAAACACACATGCACGCACATATATATATATATATACACATATATATATATATATATAAAGCAAAAGAAAAGAAAGAAAAAACAGTGAGGAAAAGCGAAGAGGTGGTCTTTCTCTAACACAGATCCCTATGGTATGCAGGAAGGATGCCAGCATTGTTTACTGTAAACTCATTCTTTTTGTATAAGTTTAAAGTAACTTGCTTTGTTCTCCTTTAGAAATCTTTTCAGACAGACCACAAGTGATTTAAGATAAAGATTAACATTTCATTTAACAAAATCACCAGTCATTGTGTGTTATTCTACCTTTTGATTTCATTTATAAATACATATTTCTGTTTCTATCAAGTTTCAAAAATGGAGGGAAAGAAAAGTATGATTAGTTTACTATATCCCCAATGATTGAGAGCCTTTGCATAAAGAGAAATCAAAACTTGCATTGGATTAACATTCCCTTTTTCTTTATTCCAAGTGTAGAGTGAGTTAGATTCATAGAAATATGAAGTTTATGAACAACAACAACAACAACACAGACAACAATGACAACAACATAAACAACTGGTTGGGTTTCTCTCTTTCTCCTCATGATATAAACACAAATCCCACAACTTCAACAATGGAAGGTTCTCCTCTTTTTCCACCACCACCTCCTTCTTCTTCTTCATCTTCAAACCCTGCAACTTTTTTCAATATTCCATCTCATTTCAACTACTCAAACATCTATGGAGTTGAAGGTGAAAATGGTAATGGGATTTACAATGCTTTCCCAATCATGCCCCTGAAGTCTGATGGTTCCCTCTGTTTAATGGAAGCCATCACAAGATCACAATCACAAGGTTTTGTTTTTGGTTTATGTTTTGTGTTCTTTTTGTCTTTCAATGTGTTTCCTTTTATGATTATAAAGTGTTGAAGAATGTGCTGTCTTTTAGGAATGGTTAGTTCAACTCCACCAAAACTTGAGAATTTCTTTGGTCGTGTAACAATGGGGACCCCTGACTTTGACAGAGGAGGTGGAGCTACAATGGGTCTTGGTTTAGATAGCAGTACAATGTACTACAATCAAAACACTGATCATCAAGAGACTCTACAACAAAACCAAAGGCATCAACAACAACAGATTCAACCACAACACTACCAAGATTACTCTAGCCTCAAAGCTTTGTACCAAACTGTACAAGAGGATGTGAAGGAGGACCATATTTCTGCAGATAACTTTCATCATCATCATCATCATCTACCAAGTATTGGTGAAGATGATGACATCACTGGCATGAAGAACTGGATTTCAAGAAACTACCATACTGGTGTCAGTGCTGATCCCGCTGGTGGTTATGGAGATTTACAGTCCCTCAGCTTGTCAATGAGCTTTGGTTGTTCACAATCAACCGCATGTGTGACTGCATCATCAGAGCAGGAGATCATACCTGCTGCTAGTGTCAATGACTGTGTGGTTATGGATACAAAGAAAAGAGGGTCTGAGAAGGTTGACCAACAGAAGCAAATTGTTCATAGGAAATCTTTGGATACATTTGGTCAAAGAACCTCTCAGTATAGAGGTGTTACAAGGTTCATTTCTTGATCTTTGTTTAATCAAAATATTAGTTTTGGTTTATGTCAATTTCTGTAAATATGTTTTTTTATCAGGCATAGATGGACTGGTAGATATGAAGCACATTTATGGGATAATAGTTGCAAAAAAGAAGGCCAAAGCAGGAAGGGAAGACAAGGTTAGAAGAAGTCAAAACACAATAATTATGCAATGTTGACTTCTACATATTGTCACCTTTGACCAATAATTACTACCAACTCTTAACACCAATTTTTTTGTTTCTTGTTTGCTGGATTAACAACTTTGCTTCAGTTTATCTGGGTAAGCCTTAAAATCATGTTTTCACTTGAATATTTACAGTTTTAATCCTTGAAAAGATTAAAAAAAGGCTCACTTTGTTTTATTATTCATATTATTAATTTCTAGGTGGTTATGATATGGAGGAGAAAGCTGCTAGAGCTTATGATTTAGCTGCACTCAAGTATTGGGGACCTGCAACTCACATCAATTTTCCAGTAGCTTTCCACTGTTCATTAACCTGTTACATATGTTATTTGATAATTTTCTGTTTAACATATATTTTATATATTTAATTGTACATTTCTCAGCTGGAAAACTATGAACAAGAAATGGTAGAAATGAAGAACATGTCCAGACAAGAATATGTAGCTCACTTGAGAAGGTAACTTTGAACACGATTGCGGCATTGTATCAATTTGTACATTAAAAGACCGGTAATTTAATTCGACATATATCTTTATGTTTACAGGAGAAGCAGTGGTTTCTCTAGGGGAGCCTCAGTCTATAGAGGAGTAACAAGGTCAAAAAGGGCATAAAAAATGCAGTATATGTGCTCATAAGTTTATATATTTTTAACTAAATTGGTTAAGTTTTGTGTTTATAATTTTCAGACACCATCAACATGGTCGATGGCAAGCTCGGATCGGCCGAGTGGCGGGGAACAAGGATCTTTATCTGGGCACATTCAGTAAGTTAATGTGAAATTGTTGTCCCCATATTTTTTTTGTTAATGTAATAATCTTTTTTTCTTAAGAAAATAATATCCAGTAGACAAATGTGAATGCTCTTAGAACAACCTCATGCTAGATCCTAAAATCTCTGAAAATCTTGACCTTTAAGATTATGATCAAAGCTGATTTTGTCAATAAAAGAAGCTAATTTTCACCAAGAAGAGCATCTTCTGTGACTCTTTTACATCCAATGGCCAATGCATGTTTTCATGTCATTTTTGTCTTTGCTGCATTTTCAGTTTTTGGTACACTTGCAAAAAAGCTATCTTAAGTGGGACCCATCTTGTGCATTATTTACTTTTTTATCTTTATTATGCTAAAAACTGTAAAAAAGAAAATAGTGAGATAGAGGTAAGGTGTATTGCATATCTCATTCTTTATTAACCTTACTTTATGAATGAGATTCTCGTCGTGTTTTGTTTGTTTATTTTGTTAGAAATCTATTCACCTAATTATGTGAAACTAAATGACAGGCACCCAAGAAGAAGCTGCAGAGGCTTATGATGTGGCTGCCATTAAATTTCGAGGGGTTAATGCAGTTACAAATTTCGACATTTCAAGGTATAATGTCGAAAAGATCATTGCAAGTAACACCCTTTTAGCGGGTGAACTAGCTAGGCGAACGAAAGTAGATACCACAACCACAAATGAGCTCTCATCAGACCAACTACTGGCACATAACGGTGAACACAAGACCATATTAACCGACCCCACCACCAACATGAACATGTTAGACTGGAAAATGACGCTCTATGATCAAAACCGGACTGGACCTGCAGGGCCCGAGGGGGATGAGTCCTCGAAACATGGAACACATTTATCAAATGCATCTTCATTGGTGACCAGTTTGAGCAGCTCGCGAGAGCATAGCCCCGAGAGAAACAACAATCTCCCAATGGTTCTTGAAACGCCACCATCATCTGGCTCCAAGTTTCATAGTGATTCGTCAGGGAATACATGGGTCACAACAGCAGCAGCAGCAACCCAAATGAGGCCTCATATCCCAGTATTTGCTGCATGGACTGATGCATGATGATGGAACCACAGAAACTGTGTGGGCACTTTCTTTCTCTTTTATCTTTTAATTACTCTAGTTCAGTATGTATTAATTTGAATTGGGAATAGGTAAATTCAGTTCTATATGGGAAGTGAACCTTATGTCCACAAAGCTTCCAAATTTTCTTTGTACAAGAACTTATTTATTCCAATCTAGTAACTTTTTCGGTACACACGCGTGTGTTTCTTGTTTTAATAAGTTATGTTTTGTGCATGATCGTGTTCGTTGTTACTAGTTGAAAAGATTTGAAGGAAATGATGAAAGGGGTCTGATGACAGAATGATTCACCTTGACCATAACTTCAAGATTATTAGATCTATCCCTTTTTTACTAATGGCCCAATTTGAAGTACAAGAATGAATTGTGAGACCAGCTCATTTTTTCCAAATAATGATTGTGTTTGTTTTTTTGACTCTAACACTGTTTTATATTCAATTGCATGTCACCATGCAATATCTATGATTTTCTATTATTATAAACCTTAATTTCATCATTACCTACATTTACCTTTTTCATCCAAATCTATCAGTCCATACAATATATCATCATCTCTTACTAGAAAAATAAAAACCTCCAAAGATGAAGATAATAACATCATTTCTACCACGCCTTTTCTAATTATCACGCTTACACGACATATGACATAGATTTGTATTTTATTACGACGAAATCTAAAATCTCATCAAGTTTTTGTTTAGCGGATCGAGGCTATGGTGAACTGCCTATTTTATATCTCTTATAGAACTGAATGCTAGCTCACCTACCACGGGGTATTCTGATACAAACAATACCCTGGGAGGTGAGTAAAGACTTTAACACGATGTCTTTATCAAGAGAACCCCTAGGAACATTCAGAGGCAACAAGACAACTATCACTTGCACGCCGCTGAACGACAATATTTAAATAATGCTGTGGTTAATTTGTTTTCCTATTGTTCATATTATAGCATTTCTAAATTTATTAAAGAAAACTAACTAAAGGAAGAAAAATGAAGTTGGGTGGGTGTGACATTGTGGACTTTAGGTGGTGGTTTAGCTTTAAGATTTGGATGTAAAGCTTTTGGTGGAAACTAATGATGGTTTTGAACATTAAAGGAGTTTGATGTGGGCTTTTTTCACAAACAACATCATTACATATTCATGCAATCATGCCCTTAAAGTATATATGCTTCAATCACCATTCCTCGTGTGGGTCTCAACTTTCTTCTACCTTTGACCATCATCTCACTTAATAGTTCACACGCTTCACAGTTCACACCCATACTCATCTATGTATCTTTGAGATCGATTCCCTAAAAACTCGAATCGAACTAAACATGCTCGAACTCGGGTTCGAGCTCTTTTAATTTAAACGATCCGAGCTCGAGTTTAAGCGAACTCTGGCTTAAGCAAAATTGGGCTTGGGTCGCCTCGTTTACACCCACAGCGCTTATTACGAGACATTGAGACCTTTGATAAATTAATAGCTAGGACTCTTATTTTCAATTCCAGCACTAAAATTCTATGGTTAGTTTCTTTATGTCATAAATTTGTTTCAAAAATATATTTAGATAGCGAATCCACAAGTGCTGAATCGATAATATAAAACATGTAAATTGTATAAGCTCCAAACTCTTTATTATGACCAAGAAAAATGACTCAAAAAATTTAGTCAACCTTAACTCTTGGCTATGTATTTATAGTTAAAAAACTGAACCTAATTGAATAAGATTAGAATTACTAAATTTTAGGAACTAACATTGTTGATCTATACTCTTATATAATGTCAGAAGCTCAAATGAATGAAACCAACATAGAGAACTTTATATGATGAATTTATCGTTGATGTTATTTTCTTATTTACGTAATATACAAATTATTTATATCATCGTTGTTTTAATAAAGAAAAGTTATGTCTTATTGGGCAGCAGCAATTTTCAAACTTTCTCCAATTTATGTCTCCCGAAATTGCATGAAAAAGAGGAAAGAAATCATTGTTATTCCATGCAAAAGCAGATTTGTACGTAAAGCTGTAGAAATTCAACTTTGGACCAAGGAAGAATGTTTTTCAGAGTAATCTTTTTTAAGGTAAATAATATGTAATTTTTCTCTTGAAAATACAAAAAGAAATTTGATCGACAATTTAGATCAATATGGATAACTGTCTTACTCGATTATCTCCATAACTGAAATAGAAAACCCTAAGTCACTAGGTTGGTACGAAACTCGATTATCTTTTAATACAATTAAAGTTTGCATTTGATAGGTATATAATGTGATAGTGGCACTACATGAAAACGTAGCTATCGCGACGACAAAAGTCGTCGCCATAGGGTCTATATGTCGTCGCCGTACGCTATGGCGACGACATGTCGTCGCCGTACGCTATGGCGACGACATGTCGTCTCCATAGGGTTAGTAGTCATAGCCTTGTCACAATAGCTCAAAAATTTATCGTCGCAATAGACGTTGTTGCTATAGACCTCTGTGGCGATGACAGGTCGTCGCCAAAAACTTGTCGGCATTAGCATAAATGATATTTTTTAAATTTAAATTTAATAAATAAATGCACCCTATGGCGACGACATGTCGTTGCCATAGGGTTAGTAAGTATTGTTATTTAATATTAAATTAATTAATAAATAATTAATTGATTTAACCTATGGCGACGACATGTCATCGCTATAGGATATCTGGTTAAAAATTTTGTTTTTAAAATTCTTTTTTTTTCCAGGTTTTTTTATCTAAAAACCAACCAAGATTCCAATTTTAAATACACAGAAATTCAAATTAATATATCAAATATCCAAATAAAAATCAACTAATTTTAATTAATTACACACCAAACCAAAAGAAAGTATATCTTAAGTTTTTACAACCCAATATATTATGTAAGGTCCTCACTTATTATATTAGGGGGGACTCAATCGTTTTGTGGCTTAAGGCCAAGCAAAAATCTGGGCTCCTCATTTTTCTTTTTTGTTTATTTATTTTTAACTATAGCATGTAATTTCATTTTCTTTTTCTTTCAGATTAAACCAACTCCTATTTTCACTTTTCAATTTTGACATGGAATCAACTATTCAACTAATCAACTAATTGTTCATTGTTGTTATGTTAAGCCGGCAAATTCGACGAACTCAAAGTGATCACCCATCATTGATGAATCAAGATCTAACAATTGAATCAAACACACAATATCGTATATGCTCACGGATGTAATCAAGAAATATATTCTCAAAAAACTTGATTACAATTGAATTCTCGTGCCTCTGCCCTATGCTTGGCTAGGTATTTATAATCATAATCCAACTTGATCATCAAGCGACAAAATATTAAAAATAATACTAAAGCTTATCTAAAATGAAGTTTATCTAAAACTAGAGTTTTATCTAATTTAATATTTATCTAATTCACCTCCCTTGAGCCGACTTGCATTCTAAGAAGAATTAGTTGGGCTGCCAACCTGCAGTCTAGTCTTTTCTACTTGGGTCACCGACTTGTGAGCCCATATTTGGAATTACCCGTTCAACAATGAATTGATTGAAAAGTTTTTCCAAAGTTCATAATGTGAGGATTTACAGTTATATACTTGATTGTTTATGGTAAATTCATGGTCATGTATTTGACTATAAAAATACACTGTATTTGCATATTATGGTATTCTTATCAACAAGTCTCTTAGCTATTTCCACCATAAAAATACAAAATCAACAACAAATTTTAATGCCATAGTTGAATATGTTATACAACTTTGTTTCTTTGATCGTCACGACAACCCCATCGGATCAAGAACCTTTTTATGCCGGTGTCATTATGTTTCGATGTTCATGTTTTAAATCAATTTGTGCCTCATCAGATCGGGTCACCGAATCAACCAAAATTCCAATAGTAATGTGTACTTGAGGATAAAAAATATACATGATGGTAACCGCATACACAATATCCTAAAAAAGAAAGACAAAACATGATAGGCCTAAACCGGTTTAGGTTAGAAGCTGGTTCATAGAGGAGAAAACCAGATCAGATTAAAATCGGTTTAGTTTTAAATTGGTAAGCTTCGGACTTAACCAGTTTCAATATATAGGGTCTCAAATCGATTTCAACCTGGGGGATTAGGTCGGTTTAGCCCAAAACCACTAAAATCATATTTGGATCGGTTTCAAAATCGGATGGGGATCAAGATCCGGTTCGGATATGAACCTCTGATCTCATTTTGTTGGTGATTAATCGGGTGTTATTTGCTTGGTGTTAAATATAGTTAACTTAATGTTTTTATATATTTGTGAATATAAAATGAGATTACTTTAAGACATGTTTGTGTTGCAGGTGTTTAAAGCTTAAAGATCATAATCTGGACGTGTTAACTTGTTGATGGAAGATTAGTGGAAGCTTTTGGAAGTGAAACTGAATCCATTGGGAGTAAAAATGTCAAAAACAATGTTCCACTGCATAGTGCTCCACAACCAGTGCATAATGCTTCACTACCAGGACGTAGTACTCTAACACCAGCGTACTAACCAACGCAACACAAAGCACCAAGATAACCCAACGCATAGTGCTCTCCTATCAGCGCACAAACCTAGTGCATAGTGCTATCCTACCAACGCATTGTTTGCTGGCACCCAATCAGCCCCCGACTTTTTGGGTTTTTCAGCACTATTTAAAGATTGTTTTTTTCAAATCTAACTTTCACACCTGCGAATTTTGGGCGTTTTGAAGGCGATTTTTGGAGTTTTTTTCACCATGGTTTCACCCGAATCAAGACTAACTACATTCAATATTGAAGATCCAAACATGCCGATGAGCGGCTAAATCATCCGTAATCGCTTTCGAGTAGATTGTTCTTGCAAGTGAAACAATATGTTATATTTTGGATTTGCTTGTTGTTTGTTTTCTTTTGACACAATAATTCAATTGTGTGTTGATTAAAGTTAAACAATTTGTTTATGTTTAAGTATTTGCATTCTATCATTCGCATTCGGTTTTCTTGCATCGTGAGCAGTTTGATTTGCGTGTGAATACTTGATATCTATGAACTGGTAATTTTGTGAACAAGCGAATTTTAAAAGTTTGTTTCTTGGTTATCATATTAATGTAATAATATCACAAAATCAAGTCTATGTGATTACCAATTAATTCTTATTAACCTATTATGGATCTTTGAACTTGAACTCGAAAGTGGTTGCCGTTTTCGTCATACTTTTAAAAACCATTATCAAGTTTATTGCTTTTATAATTATTTACATTCAATTTACTTTTTATTATAACCAAAAAGCTTAACTCTTACTTACACATACTAGTTATAGGTATTTAAATCATTTAAATTAACTTGTTTTTGATGCAATGATAGAGACCCGTAAAGTGAGTTAGGCTCCAAAGAACAAAGATAAGAGAATAAAAACACAAACTTTTGATTCAATTTTCTGCTTAATCCTCGTAACAATAACAATAACCCTTTTAAAGGCTTACAATTGAAACTACATAAGAAAACATGAGCATAATGGAAGTAAAATAATTACCCACTACATTCACTATTTTATTAACAAAGAGATTAACAAACTAAAAGGAAAAGAAAGCAGCAACATGCATGCAACGTGGGTAATGGTGATCGTGAGGTCGGTTGGTACGTATCATGCAATCACGACAACTCGATTAGTGATGCAGTTAGTGTGAAAAGCTTGGTAACATTTAGAGCCAATATGAAACCAAAAGTTTCTAAACACGAATCACACATTTGTCGGTTTGAGCAAAGAATAAAAAAACAAGCATATGCATACATCTATACAAATTGAATTTATGGGCATATAAAAATAAATGCACCACAAATTTGACATCCTATTTTCTGCATTGATAAAACTAACTCATAACTGGGTGCCAAACAAGACATGTCAATAGGTTGAACCAATCATGAACACGAAATTTTACATGAACATGACATGCACATTAGGGTGCTAAACGGTCGTGTTTGAAGGTTGAACCAAACACGAATACGAAATTTTACATGAGCACGATATGCGCATTCGTAAGTTGATACGAACATGACATGTTTAACCTAAAAAATAATTTTGTTTTATGTCTTTTATGCGAATTAATACTCTAAATTATCCTTGAAATTAAATATACCCGTCCGGTGACCGTGTAGTTTAATGTTATAATTTTATAAACATATTTATTGCATTCTAAACGAAATTTGTATTTGATTAAGAAAAAAACACTCCTTTAACTTATAAGTATAAAAATGACTGACTAAAATAAAAAAAAAACCACAACGCAATAAAACATTAGTTACTCAACTACTAAAACATGAAACATGTCATACTCCTTGAAATGAAGACGTCAACTAACACTCATGTATAGTAGAAAGGAGGCAACATGGAGGAATGGTTCGTGAAACACGAACATGATCTACTTCTTAAAGTGTTTGGGCTTCTGCATATTCCTCCTGAACCTTAAATTGCAGCATGTTTCATGTTGTTGGTCCGTCCGTAGGCCGACGCCTAATGGAGCGGGACTGTTGCTATCCTTAATGTGCTTTACTTGCAACATATAAGAAGAAGAAAGATGGTTAAAACCAAAAAGTAACTAACTTTGTATTTCATTACAAATTCATGAAATGGAAGAAGTTAGAAGTCTTTACTTACTGGTCTCTCTAGTCCTTTGCGGATTGATGGATCACATTCAATAACACCATATGTTCTTCTCGTCTTCTTGTTTCAATGAAGCCGCTTAAGTATATTTGTGACATTACAAAAAACCTCGTTTAGAGTCTTGAGCAACATGATCATTACAAAAAACTCCTTCATGAGGTTCTTCAAAATCTTACTGAACTAAAATATTTTTTAATCCCCACACAAATTTCAACCCTTTCCTACTATTAAGTTGTTGAATGCTAATATGAATGTGCTCTTTTAACCCAGCCTTAGAATCTTCAGTATTACCTTCAGCAAACGGGTCCACAAAAACAAAACAAATAGCAACCGATGCTTTTCCTTACAAATATGTTGCTCAGATCTGATTAGAAAAAACAAATAGCAGTTTAAGAGAGTAAGAATAATAAAGGGTTCTTTCTAAAACGTTTAATCAAAAGGGACACCAATATAGCTAACAAAAGTTTTAAAAACACAAAATTTCAAATAAATCATAGCATTCTACAAATACTATAGGTAGATTGTCGCTTTATGAGATAAAATAGACAGAATGCATCATCTAGATGCTTACATTATAAAAAATTAATATGAATTCTCTAGATGCTTCCAATAATAAAAGTTAACATTTACCCTGTTAGAGTCGCATACTATGGTTTTTTTTTTTAAATCTCGAACATGTCATATGAGTCAAATAAAAATATTGTTAAAAGAGGAATGTGTCAAAGATGTTTAAAGTCACCCAAAGTCTTTTTGATACATACAACCCAATATATCACTTAATTAAAAAATTTAGATTAAACCTTGCAATGCATCCATCCGGCCATCTAGATGTCCGCTTCTGCACGCCACTTCTAGATGTCCGCTTTGCCACATGTGTCAGCCTGCTTTCTGCCATTGAAGGTGCTCTTAACAACCAATATCATTATACCCCTAGACATTTTCCAAGTTAAGTTTAAGAAATGTGGCATTATGAGCAATTAGGCCTGCTGTGCTTCACCTTTAAAGTCCAAGAGGAATTATATAAGTTGTTTCATGTCTTGATTTGCTCTGGGTGATGAAGATACTACAGTTTTGACTTGCAATAATCTTGAATCTTACAGGCGGAATCAGCTGATTTTTCTCATGTACAAGATTACTGATAATTTCAACATTACAGGGGCGCACGATGGTTATTTTTCAAAATTTTAGTAAGCTAAATCCCATCTAGAAAACACGTTGAATCAGGAAACCGTTGACTTCAAAGCTATCGCCTAACAAACGAAATCAGTTCAAAGGGCTTTTTTTTCTAAGGTACATCAAAGATGTCCCGTTGAGGGTTCCAAAGACCTTGAATTTCAGACTCGCATGAGGAAATTATAGATGACAGTTGGGCTAAACAACCTTAAATTCTTTTAAAGCTGTCAATCTATGAGTACCATGTATGAACTTAATCAAAAGATTTTCACCAATAATCTCCACACGAACATCGTCCATCCTTAAAACAATGAAATCTGCGTGCGTCTCTTACTGTAATCTCCCTTTGAGTTAAAGCCGATATAATCTTGATTGCGTTATGACAATCACCACAAATTCTCAAATTCTTCACCACATAAAGAGGTTCCCCATCTTTGGTAGATAACAATCCAAACACAACGGCCAGTTTTTCACTATGTCGCCCCTTTTCATCTTCCCTTATTCCATCATCTCTAACCTCAGGCACATATCCTACACGCTTCATCTTGATCAACAAATTTTCCCAAAACTTTGTGATCTCGTTTAACATTGGGTGGGAGCTATCTTCTGCAACAAACACATGAATCTTTTTGTTTATCTCAATCCAACTACAACCCGGATTCTTTTTCACTCCATTGTTTCTCATACACTTTCTAATTGTTGCAACTTCTTCCCATTTGTTAGCTTTAGCATACATGTGTGCAAGAATCACATACGGGGCTGCATTAGAAGGTTCTAGAAGGAGACACTGTTTGGCTGCTTTGACCGCTAACTCCAAATTGCCATGGGTTCTGCACGATCCAAGTAAAGCACCCCATCCTACAATGCCAGGGTTAAATGGCATTGACTCAATGAGTCTTTCAGCTTCCTCAAGCTGACCCGCTCGGCCCAAAAGGTCAATCATACATGAATAGTGTTCTTCCTCTGGTTCTATCCCAAATTTATCAGTCATTAAGCTGAAATACTTTCTTCCTTCCTTGACTTTTCCTGTGTGTGCACATGCAGATAGGATTGATATGAAGGTGATACTTGTAGGGGTTATATTTGTTTCAAGCATGTGGCCAAAAAGATGCAATGCTTCCATTGGAAAGCCATGTTGCGCATAACCAGTGATCAAAGAGTTGAATGTGACAGTATTGTGTTCTGGCATTTTATCAAATACTAGTCTCGCGTCTTTCAAATTTCCACATTTAGAGTACATGGTGATTAGAGCATTATTTACCGAGATTTTATTTGATGGGATATCTGATTTAAGTGCAAGACAATGAATTTGCTTCCCTTGAGTTGGCGAGGAAAGATTAGAGCTTGCACTAATGACACAGACAAAGGTGCAATCATCAGGTTTGTAACCTTGCCGTTGCATTTGCTTAAAACAAGTAAGAGCCTCTTCGGAGAGATCATCATACTGAGAATATCCAGAAACCATCGTGTTCCATAGAACCAAATCGGGCTCAATAATCTCTGCAAATACTTGCTTGCAATCCGACATACCCCCATGACATTTCGAATACAAATCAATCAAGCCACTTCCCACGTGTGTATTCTGATGGAAACCTTTCTTGATCAACTGAGAATGAAACTGAAGCCCACCACGCAGATCTTCCAGGCAGGTAAACGCAGTTAAGACACTAGCTAAAGTAAAGATATCAACTTTTAACTCCAAATGAATCATTTCCCGGTACAATGCAAGTGATTTCAATCCCTCTCGATGCTGGCTATACGCCACGATCATCGAATTCCACGTCACCTCATCTTTCCTACTACCCATATGATCAAAAACACATTTGGCCTCATCCAAAAGCCCATTCTTACTATAATAAGTGATCAGACTATTACTCACAGAGCTATAAGCACTAAACCCACCCGAAATCGCCAGCGAATGCAGCTGACAAATCAATCCAACATCTCTACAAGCAGCAGTTACAGCAGCAGAGAATGTAAACCCGTCCATGTCGAATCCCAACTCGCGCATTTCCATAAACAAGCGTAAAGCAGGCTGCTTTTCGCCGCGATCAGCATAAGCCGAAATGAGGGTGTTGTAAGACACGAGGTCTGGTTGGGGAATTTCGTCGAACAGTTGGTGGGCAACGTGGGGTTGGGACTCTTTGGCGTACGCAGAGACAATGGTATTGAAAGTGAACACATTTGGGTGTGCGACGGCGTCAAAGGCGGTGCGTGCGGCGGAGATACGGCGGCACTTTGAGTATAAGAGGATGAAGTGGTTGGAAAGATAGGTGGATTGAGGGATGAGATTCTTGATGTAGATGGTGTGGAGGGATCTTCCGGTGAGTATATCTCTCCGTGAAATGCATGTTTTAAGCAAATGGGTGAAATCTTCTGTTACCCAAATCACCTTCATCAAAACAACAATGGTGAAATCTTCTGTTACCCAAATTCTTGAAATCGAATCCGTTGTTTAGAAGATCAGCAGCAAACAGTAGAAACATATTGACTATTGATTCCAACCATACTGATTATTATTCGTTAATTGATACTGTGAGTGCCCCCGTGGTGCTGATGTCCTCGATTTGTGTTGACTCATGAATAGTCTGCACTCTGCACTCTGCAGACTGTTTTGTAGAGTGGGCCAAGGGTTTGTGAACACAAATTGGGTTGTGGGCTGGGCTTTTAATATGGTGTACTACGGAAGCCCATGTTATTTTATATCCTTTACAGACTATATATGTAGTTTTAACTTTTATAGTTTAATTAATCATTATAAGATAAAAGAAGTTTATAAGCTCATTAAAATGATACACGATAATCATCGTCTTCCAACTTGAAGTTGGTACATAAAAAAACTGATCTTTATACTAAGTGCCTTATGGTAAAAAAAAGCTCTATTCCACGGTCATTCGTCATGTTACATTGTTACGAGCACGGGCAAACTCGTCAACATCTCATAACAGATTCCACGAGGACGGCTCGAACTTTTTTAGAAATTTGTTAAGCGTTTTAATTTCAATTGATGGACGGAACTGAAGCCAATGATGGCTCGAAACACAAACCGGCATCATGTTCTTGACGAGAACTTTATGCCATTATTTGAAATAAACAATAATTAGCAATAAAAAAAAGCTAGTAATATTTAATAAACAAGGGTGTGAACCTCATTCAAACTTAACTCAAAAATACATTAATACAAGTGAGTTCACTTTTGTTTATGAAGGAGAGAATGAAAAATATAGATTTTGCGATGAAGAGATGATAAGCAGGGACTTGTTTTTGATGCTGTGGTGAGTTTTGAGGTGTAAGTTCGTTTAAATTATGTTGCAGTTATAACAGGTGTTAATTTTGTAAAAAAAAAAAAGCAAGTGGTCGTTTACCATGACCTATATGTTCGTTTACAGGGATCTATCAAATCACCTCAGACTCCACAAATCTATCCTAGCTCAGGTATTATGTTTTATAAAGTTACTAGTATCAGCAATTTATGTAATTCATGACTGATAAAAGCACTTTTGAATTGACTTGGAAAACAATTTCTCCCAGAGTTATTAAGATAGAAAAAAATTGTTTTAAAAAACCAGTTTAAAGACATCTTCACAAAATGTCTACTTTGTGGGTCGATATGAAGATATGTGTAAGTTGTTAAATATGTCTAATGTGTTTGCTTGTTGAATTGAAATGGGATGTTAAAGGTAATAATTCATAAGCTAAACTATTTTGTATATCATTTTATATAAACTTGAGGAACTTAATGTTTTAGCTTTACAAGTTTAAAAAGTTGAAAGGTTAAGCTGGCTGGTCATTTTATAGTCGTCGAGGGGGCTCAGGTGCACATGGGGGGTGGGGTGGGGGGGTGGGGGGGGGGGTGGGGGTTAGATAGAACTTGGAGTATATAAAGATAGAACTTTGAATATATACAATCATAGACTATCAAAAAAATTAATGAATTAAAATTTGAACAAATGAATATTCATGGAATAAGAAAAATGATTTAATTGTTAAAGAAAATAAGGAAATTATGATTTGATTACAAAGTAAAATAAGAAAAATAAAAGATTTTATTAAGTATAGATATTAATAGGAGAGAGGTGCGAGAAAACAATATTAAGAATGCATATAAACGTGACACGTGTCCCAAAAATTGCTCTTTTATTTTATATAGAAGATGAAAACAAAAGATAAAAAATAGTCTTTACTATGTGTCACATTCTCTACAATAATATCTTTCATTAGAGCAATGGTCTCTCACTCTCTCTACTAATGGTTTGAAGGCCAAAAAATCAACTGTCATTTATTTATTTATTTATTTATTTTCTATTAATAAATAAATTGTTCTGTTATCATGTTCAATTAAAACCATGGAATGAATATACAAATTAACTTATGTAACAAAACATCTCCTCCTTTGGTCCACTCCTACAAAATGAGCCCTACTTCTTAGGGTTTTACCGCTATTCTTTTACATTGATGGGCCGGCAATGTATATAAGGCTATTGATAATGTATAAATTGTATTGTTAATCATATATCGGACAGTCAATGAAGTCCCAACACAAGTGTATTTGACAACCCAACAATCAGAAATTAAAAACAACTTATCCTTAAAGACAAAGATCATTCTCATCCTCAAATCTACTATCATAATCCTTGTTTACATTCCATAGTGTTTACACTCACATATGTTTCTTTACTCATAAACAATACCAACAAATATTTGGCTGCTAGCAACAAGTAGCCGGTTAAGTAGTATAACAAGAGGGACAAAATTGTCCCCTCGACAAGGCTTGTAGTTTCCGGCCCTTACAATCAACTATCCAAAGGGTCATATTGGGCCAATATCAACCACTATATTTCTCTAAAAAGAAAAACTTGGACCCCATGTGACGCAATCAATCCAACCCATTAGCTTTTGAATATGTGACTAGATGGTTCCTGTAGTTTTGATGAATCAAGAATAAAAAGTGTGTGGATCAATTTGGTTTGGTTTTAACATAAAATCAAAATCAAAAATTGATATTTCGGTTTTTAACTTTTCTAGAACTATTTGGTTTTGTTTCTTTTAGTTTTTGATTTTCACTTTGGTTTCGATTTGGTTTTAGCTTTTTTAATTTTACCATTTGTGCTTCAAGTTTTTGAAGAATTTTTGATTCAAAGTAATGATATAAGTTAAAAAACTTTGGGCCTACATTATTTTGTTGATCTTTAAATATAATCTATACATTCTTATAATTTACATGACATTATAATTAATTGCAATCAATAAAATACAATAACAAAAATTCTATAAAACATGTTAATCTATAAATTTGAACAAAAAAGTTTAAGATTATTCTTCAAATGTAAATATTCAATCTTTTTTAAATAATATATGTTAAATAGGTGACTAATAAGCTAACCGTGTTTATAACTGTATGAATGCACCTCTGTGTTTACAAGTTCGATTGTATAGTTTCGGTTTGATTTTTTGGTTTTGTTACAAGCAAAACTGAAACTGAACCGGAAAAATCGGTTTTAAAAAAAAATCTTTAAACCAAACCAATGGTTTCAACCTTTTTATTTCAGTTGCGTCGGATATTTTATTTACGGTTATGTTATTTTGATTTTTTAAACACTCCTACTCAAAAGATACTTGTATAGTTGTATACGGAAAAAGGATCCAATGACATCATTTTACATTAAATAGTCTTCGTTGGTCCCATTAACTATCATAACCATCTTATTGAATGATAGATTTTTTCCTATTATTTTTTATTGTAAACTTTATCGGTATGTCTTTAGTTAGAGGAGAGATTTTAGTTGTGAAAACAGTTTTAAAAACCTATAGTCTTACTATAGTAAACTATAGTAACAGCATAACAAACGAAAGTAGCAAACCTTTTAGCTACTTTTCATTTATAGATTTTATGTCTTTTGTATTTTATCTTTGAAAAGTGTTTTTATTTCTTGCATGTTTTCTGTACTTTTTTGCAAACAAAAAACTGGTTTCATGAGCATGGCCAATCTCTCTCAGAACAGCATTTCTATCTCATGTGATATAACTTAGGTTTATCTTTATCTCATCATCTCCGGAATAAACTGTATGAGTGAAGTTTTTGCTGCATTTGTTTGTTTGTTTTTAACAAACATCGCCACATAGAAAATAAACGATTGTGGGTAGACAAATAATTGGAATGGTTTCTGAAGAGATATTTTAAATTACAGACAAACAAAATCAAGGGACCCTACAGTGAGTATAGAGAGGGGACAAGTGATCAACTCCATGTCTTGGAGAGGAAGGAACGAGCTAACATGGATACATCTCCAAACTGCCCATCGGGCCATCGGTTTTGGTTTCTTTCGGTTTAAGCAAATGGTCCCTAGAATATGGTCTTTACTTATATTTGCCGGTATATAAAATGAAGGGGTATTTGAAAAGACAAAAACTATTCAGATAATGTAATGTAAATGATATAAAATAAATATACAACATAACTTATGTAGAATTGCAATAAAACACATGATTTTATATTTATTAACATCATTTATGGTTCATCTCTCATATGTCACGAAATCCTGTCATATATACATATATATTTTTAAATAGACAAAGATCATAGAAGAATGATATCATGTTGCAGCCCATACAACATTTAATGTGTGAGAGGACATGCAGCATTTAGCATTGTTACATACAAACTATATATATCTACTAAATAAGTAATTAGACAACACTTTTAAAGGTTTTTTTTATAGTATTCTTTAAAAAAGAGGTAATTATGTAGCTTTTGTGTCAAATCTAGAGGGTTTGGATTACTGAACCACGCAGGGTTAAGGAGGCATTCCTTGACTACTTTCATGAGAAATTTAAAAAGTATAAGGGCATTTCTATTATTCATCATAACGATAGATTCAAATCGTTATCAGTGGATCAATTTATTTAGTTTGGAAGTGTCATTATCGGTATAAGAGGTGAAAGATGCAGTTTGGTCCCGTCTTGTGGTGGAGATAAATCCTCGAGTCCGGATGGATTTTCATTTGCTTTTGTGAAATGGCATTGGGACATTATATGTGATGATAGTATGTGTTGAATGAATTCTATAGCGACTATGTTATTCTAAGGACTTTATTACATTAATTTCTAATGTTGGTTAAAGACATTATTACATCTTGAAATAAATATATTTACCTAAATGGGTGTTTTTTTAAAACCTACTTTTTTCTCACTTATAATCTTATTGGAAAAAACATGTCTAGTTATAAGTTATTTAGAAAGTCAAGGAAAAAGCTTTTAATAAAATAAAAAAAATATTTTGTTGGATCATCGTATTATATAAAAAGTATTTTTAATGTTTTTTTTAAGAAATTAATCTATCTATGTATAAGATTTGCACGTATTCATTGTATGTGGCCGAATGTAATAATTAATATTTTTTTATCAAATTTCAACATTCTATCACAAATTGGCATATATACGGTGTAATTTTATATAATTTTATACGGCTAATAAAAAAAAAACTTATTTAAAAATAAAGGTAAAAACAAATACATGACAATGATGCCTTCAAAGTGGGATTGTTGAAAAAAGCTCGTGATGTGTGGCTCGCTTGGAAGAGGTTCGCTCGAAATTCTTTCTAAACGAGTTGAACCCGAGCAAAGCTATATATATATATATATATATATATATATATATATATATATATATATATATATATATATATATATATATATATATATATATATATATATATATATATATATATATTTTAAAGGTTATAAAGAAGAAATATATATTTTAAATAAAAGAAAAAAATAATCAATCACGTCAACATGATCAAATGATAATTTTTAAGGATTTTTTTTTTGGTGGATTTAATTATAAAATACACAATCCAAATCAATATTCTAGATTAACTAGATAATTTCAAAAATTGGAATATGAGACCTATGTTAAAGCTGATATTTAGAAACATGCATGTCAGTAAAAGTATATATATTAACGAATGAGTAATAAAAAGAAAAAGTTAAAAAAAACTTTTATGAAAGAACTTAAAAGAAAAATAAAAACCTATATATAAAATATGATGATATAAAAATTTTATTTAGATTTTACTAGAAACTTTTTTAAATAACATTGATTTTAAACAGAAAACTTTTAATCCAATAAGATTATAAGTAAGAAAATGTAAGTTTTCAAAAAACACTCATTTAGATAAATATTTTTCAAATCACCCGTTTTGGTAAATAATTTTCCCACTAACACCCTTTTGGAAAAAAACTCCGTCTGTTAGACTATTCTCTAACAAAATCATAATTGACGTATATTGTTTATAAATCTAGGATTAAAAGTTTCATGAATCTTGAAATTAACTCTCTTGTTTCAGGTAATCGTTATTGTTCCTGCATTTACTTAATTAACATTTATAACCTTCAACCCTTTTGAAGAATTAGTTAAAAGAGAGGGGAGGTGCAATTAGAGAGTTGTATGCATATATAAACACTAGGTTATAGTCCCGTGTATTACACGAGGTTTTATAATAGCAATTATAATTTTGTAAGGTGTAGATGATAAAAATAATTTAACTACACATAAAAAGAAAGTGAACTATAACCTATCAACTAAGTTCAATCCATGTCCAACTAACTAATGTTTTGAGTAGAAAATACAAATATACAAATTTATTTAATACTATACAATTAAAAACAGATAATTATATGATACCTTTCACACACAGTGCATTGCTTCTAAATCCATTTACCATTGTCATGTCAGCGATAAAATCTCATTCATTATTTTTAACTTAGGAAAACCAAAATTAAAATCTTGCCATAGGCAAGAAATTTCTTAAAACTTTCACCCCGGGAAAAACTTAAATCTCGCCACGTATTTAAGCGGGGATTTTTAAAAAATCTCGCCAATGTCGAGTTAAAGTGAAAACTAAATATTGGTTTTTTTTAATAGTTTTAAACTAAAGTTTTTTTCGAGGATATCATATGATCTTTCAGTTTATTATGAGCATTTAGCCACATATGATCCATATTTGTTTTGTTTGATTCCTCTTGTTGCATACTATAGTTTGATTTTTGTTACATGTTATTAATAATTTCTTTTATATAAACAATAGTAGGCTATAACCCCGTGTATTATACGAGTTAAATAGAAAAAATACTAAATATTTATTAACAAAATAGCTAGAAGCTGTAAAACGTAAAATATAAAAGTACTTTGATTAGCTAATAAAATATTTTTACAATTTTAAAAACATTCGTTTTAGAAAATTATTGTTTTGAAAAAGCTCATTTTTTATCAATATATTATTGTTTAAAAACTTTGTGTTTGTTTTGTAAAAAGTATTTTTATGTAAGACTTTCATTTTTTAAAAAGATTGATTTTAAAATATTTCATAAATTAAAAAAGTTTTATTGTTTTAGAAAAAACTCATAGTATTAGATAATTCTGATTTTGAAAAAGTATATTTTTAATCAAAATATTTAGTTTTTATTCAATGAAAAATGTGTTTAAAATTAATGATAAATGACGTGGATTTATAAAATAGAGAGAGAGGAGAAATTTAAAAATTAGTTATTTGATTTTTTAAAATAGAATAAATAGTATGGGAGAGAAAATTATGGTGAGAAGGCTTGTGGTAATGCCATGTGCCAAGGCTTGTGGTAATGCCATGTGGCATCACATGTAAAGGATTATTAGGTTAGATGTGCTTATCTATACGAAACAAATTGGATAAGCAATCACCATGGTTTAATTGCAGTTGCCGAGTTCAACTTGAAGGTCACAACGACGAATCTCAAATATGTTGATGGTGATGTTCACGAATTCTTTAACATCGATCACAATGGGGAGAAACCATAAGTAAGTTTATGAAATCAAAGAAAGAGAGGAATGATTTGTGTGTATATAAATTTGTTATACGCTTTCCCAGTCGGTGGAGGTTACAATTTTTATTTAAATACTCATCAAACTTTTAAATTGTATCAAAACAACTGATTATTTTGAAGGAAAATAACTATATTAGTCAAATCTCATAAAGTAAATATTAAGTTTAATATAGGAAGTCTTAGAAGTACATCGATTACTAAACATAATAGGTGATAAAAAAAATTAGCCAAAAAGGTTATGTTATAATAAATAAAAAATAAAAAAAATTAGTAAAAGAAAAACCTAAAAAGTAAATCTAATACTAATTTTAAAACGTAATACAAATTGAAGTTTAGTTAAAAAGAATTTGTTAGAAATACATCAAAAAATTAAGGGAGTAGTAAAAAATTAAATTTCATAAAAAAGTTCAGTAAAAGAACCCTTAAATTTAAACATTATTTTTTAGGTATAATGAAAATGAAAAAAGCAACAAAAAGAAAAAAAAATAGGAAAAAAACCAAAAACTATTAGAGCATTCACACTAGCTTCTCTATCCACATCCTTATATTTACACTAAAAACACTACTTTTTGACTTTCTATTTCAATTAAATAATAATTTTTTATATTTTTATTATTATATTTTCTCTATTTTCCACTTACAACCACTTTAAAAATATTAAAAAAATTATGAGATCGTATTGTGTTTCCCTAAATATAAAAAATCACAGTACAATCCTCATAAAATTTCTCTCTTATTCACTCACAACCATCCCCCATAATATAAAACACACACTCACATCCAAATAAAAAACCTATTGTGAATGCTCTTATACTACTGATTTTGAGGGTTTCCAACGGTAGAACATGCGCCGCATCTATCATTGCATTGGTTCTTGACCACCAAGGCAATGCCTACTTTTGACATTAAGCTTAGAGCAAAAAATATGTGTTAGAGGAAAAAGATAAAAAATAAAAAAAATTAAATCCATCCCTGTCATATAATAGGATATGATTGAATGGGTCCATTGATGCATTTATAGTTTTAACGTTTTTTAAGTGTTTAAACGTATGTTTTTAACTTAATTTTTCTATCGAGTGAAATCATTTTGTTTTATCATTAAGTAGTAGGTGTGGGAAGCTTAAATGATGTTATTTAAGAATTGCACAAAGATTGGATGATATAAGGATGAAAAGAGATGAAGAAATTGGATAAATAAGCATACAACGTAGCTTACTTCTTAAAAGGTAGTAAACTACGTCCTTCTCTAAAAAGGACATTTTTTAGGACGTAAGATAAAGACTAACCACGTGTATCATATGGGAGGATGTAAGTTATGTCCCTAAGGAAGTAGCTTACGTCGTATGATCAGATTTGGCAAAATTCTATGGATTTTAATCATATTAAGGGATTTTATCAATTCCAAATACCCCAATTCGTATTCAGCGAGAAAGGGATGAACTTTGGCTCATTCTTGGCGATTCTTCCGCTTCATTAGCTTATTTCAATCTACACAAAGATGTTGAATTTGTTTTTGCAGCTGGATTCGTGAAGATGTAAGGCTAATTTCATTAGTGATCATTCGTGGGTGTAAGGTTAGTGAACCAATGTGTGATTCTAGTGTTCTACTTGTTCTTTGACATTAACGTTTGCAATCATTCAGTTACAAATATTTATGAGTTTTATTTTATGTAACTAAAAGAGTTTGCTATGCAATTTAAGTTTTAAAACTTTTCAGTTGTTGGTTTTCTTACATTGGTGACTCTTGGTTTTGTGATTGAATGTTAGGTTGAACTAGTAACTTGTGAATTAACATCTCAACATACTCAGAAGTATAGTTCTACTAGTTGTGTTACAACTGATCATTTATCTGTTTATGTCTATGTGAATTCAAAGTGGTAGTTACTAGATTCTCTATTGTGTGAACTAACTTGAACTTGAGTGTGATCTGTTTTTTCTTAATGATTTACAATCTTAATTTAATTTCAGTTTTTGTTCTCTAAAACAACTTTCAAACCATTTTATAGTCTAATGAAAATAGTTAATCAAATTAGTTTAACAAATCAAGTTATCTTTTAACACCGACCACTAATTCCTCGTGGTTTGACACCATACTTGCACTAGCTAGCGAAGGTGAATAGAACCCTTTAAATATCTATTTTTGATGACCCTTCGACATCTATCAAATTTTGGCGTTGTTTATGGGGAATAGGTAAGTTACGCTTAGATGTGTTTTCTAAGTCCGCCTATTATTTTGTTAACGATATAATTTTTGAGGCATATCTTCTAACGTGCGTGTTCTTACTTACATTTCACATGTACGCTCGGACATCACTTTTGAGAATTTCATTAGTAATCATTCTCGGGTGTAGGGTTAGTGAACTAATTTTCCTATCTAGTGCAATCATTTAGTTTTATGTTTGAATTGTAGGTGTGGGAAGCTAAAATGATATTATTCAAGGGTTGCACGAAGATTGGATGATATATAGATGAAAAGAAACGAAGAAAACGAAGAAATTGGTACAAAATATGCATATGACATAGCTTACATCCTAAAAGGTAGTAAGCTATGTCCTTCCTAGCTAAAAGAAGACGTTTTTAGGGACATAAGGCAGAGACTAACCATGTGTATCATAGGGCAGGACGTAATTCATATTCACAGAAAAAGAGAGGAACTTTGGTTGATCTTTGACCATTCTTCATCTCGGTAGCTCGTTCCAATCCATACAAAGATGTCTCGTTTCGTTTTTGCTGCTGCATTAGTGAAGATGCAAGGCTAATTTTATTAGTGATCATTCTCGGTTGCAGGGTTAGTGAACTGATGTATGATTCTAGTGTTCTACTTGTTCTTTGACATTATTGTTTGTAACCATTTAGTTACGAATATTTATGAGTTTGATTTTATGTAACTAAAATAGTTTGCTTTACAATTTTAGTTATAAAACCATAAAGTTGTTGGTTTTCTTGCAGTGGTGACTATTTGTTTTGTGATTGAATGTTTAAGTTAAACTGGTAGCTAGTGAGTTAACATCTCCATATATCAGAAGTATAGTTCTACTAGTTGCATAACAATTAATCATTTATCTGTATATGTCTATGTAAATTCAAAATGGTAGTTACCAGATTTTCCATTCTGTGACCTATCCTAAACCTGAGTGTGATCTGATTTCTCTTAATCATATACATTCTCAATTTAATTTCACTTTTAGTTTTCTCAAAGAACTTTCAAACCAATTTACAGTCAAGCGATATTAGTTAAGTAAATCAATTTAATAAATCAAATTTCCCTCTAACTTGTAGTTTGACACCTTACTTGACCTAGCTAGCTAAAGTGAATAGGACATTTTTTATATCTATTTTTTGTTGACCCTTCGACATCGATCAATAAACCACTAAAACAAAGGTCGGTAGTATAGATGTAATTTCCAATTTGTTATATAGTTAATACCATATTAGAATGTATGATTTTTTTATACACTTGGTTGGTATGAATGTGGTTGTAATTTAACTTATATTTAGGATGCAAGAAGAATGCTTTAACGATAATAGCTGAGACATATCATTTCAAACCCTTTTTTTCTTAATTACATTTTCTTTCTTTACTACTTTTTGCATATGTGTCTCTTAATTTTTTTTGAATCTTTACATGAATAGTGTAAAGCTAGATAGGTAGCTGCCGTCGAGGACAAAAAAGAAAAGCATCAAGGGTACTTGATTGTAACCATCAATGTATTTTTTGTTTCCTCCGTTTGTATTAACTTAACTTTTCGAATTTAACAAGATAAGAACCTTATCATGAACATGGAGGACCTCTCCAGGGATCTTCAAGGGGTAATCACTATGTCATGCATGTCAAACTAAAGTTTCTATCTAAGTTTGTTATAAACATTAAAATTCTTAATTTGTGGATTATAAAATTAATTTCCAAACATGAACTTCAGACTCTCCAGGGCTCTTCAAGACGTAATCGTTATGTCATGCATGCCTAACTAAAGTTTCTCTATGTTTTTGTTACAAACATTTAAATTCTTTGGGGAATATAAAACTAAATTCGGCAAGTGAACTTCAACTGAAAAACACAATTAAATGAGGAATCTCTATTTAATAACTGTTTTAAATTTCAAATGATAAAATTATAAGTTTATGAAATACTTAAATGAAGCATAAATGATATAAGACTTCAATAACAACTAAATTCAACATGATATTTTTAATCACAGTACAATTAGTAACTTAAGTTTAACATAATGTAGATTCTTAGTATAATGTATTAATTAGAAGAAGTTTATTTATTTCATTTAATTTTTATTCTTTAATTTTTTTTTTCTGAATTGTTAATTGGATTACTGACTGACCACTGGTCTACCCAACCATCTCCATTACTCAGTTATGAAATCTTGGGGCATTAGTCGGATATGTCCCCGATGGGAAGCTTGTAGGTCGGTAAACAAACTTTCTAAACTATTGATAGTAGGGTTGTAAATGAGCCTAGCCGGGCTTTGGCTTTAAATATCGAGCCGAGTCAAGCCCACTTGTTTACATTAATGTGTTCAAATTGTGGGCTCGAACTTAGCTTGTTTAACAAGTCGAGCTAAACTAGATTTCGAGCCAACTTGTTTTTATAAATAAATTAGTTTTGTTATTAGTACATATGTTCATATATATATATATATATAAAATCAAAGAAACCGTATTTCTTTTAAATTTGTTTATATTAATTCGTCGAAATGATGATACAAAATATGTATTTCATATAGGATGATCATATTTTATAATTAAGCTTACGTTGTTTCATTAAAAATATCAAAATCACCATACATCTATGGTATATTTAAATAAAGTCATAATTTTATTTATAATTATATAAATTATAGTTTTGCTTTTAATTTAAACTAGCTAACGAGCGAACTAATGAACGAGATACGAGCTTAGCTGATTTTGGCTCGGGCTCCGCCCATTTACAAACCAGGCAATTTCGAGCGAATTATTTTCAAGAGAGATTCGAGTGAGTTTTTTTTTTGACAAACCAATTGACACGTTGCTTTTTGTAAAATTATAGATGAGAGAACATTCTACACAATTTGATCCAACACTGAAAAAAGGTGTACTAGTTTAATATTTAAAAAGTACGATCATAAAAAATCAGTTATCAATATATTCTAAAAATCACATCAGATATATACAATGGGGGTCACTGTGGCTTACGTGTTTCTGTTGGCGACCATTAAGTTATAAAAAAACATGAACACAAGAACAAAATTAGGTGTTTATACTTTGGCGAACAAACAACCCTTAGGATACCAAAAAGAAACAAAGATTTGGCATGTAAACAAAAAGTTCAGAAAAGTACACCTCAAAATCTGGGACCTGTTTTTCCTAGTTAATCACTTTTATCAAGTACTCGACTTTTACGGAAAACATATCGTATAATCATATATCAATTTTTTTAACGGTTAATTGAATTACCGACGGTAATTAATGCACTTATTTATCTTTATTACTCAACTACGGAACTTTAATTCCGAATCTGATACCACCCTCTATAATAAACTCACCATAGTTGAGCTTTGGCTCAAACTAGAGCCTCCTCATTTTTTTTTTATAATAGGTGAAATTTAAACTCAAAGCCTTCACCTATTTTATTAAAGTTTTTTACTATCTCACTGTAACTATTTGAACTAAAGATCACTAGTTCATATATTACTTAGTGGGGAAAATGTAGGGGTGTGCATGGTCGGTTTGGTTCGGTTTTATGCTAAAACCGAAACCAAAAACCGATATTTCGGTTTCTAGGTTTTTAAAATCATTCGGTTTCAGTTTTTTCGGTTTTTGGTTTTTGGTTTTCACTTTGGTTTCGGTTTTTTCGATTTTGTTTTTGGGCTTCAAGGTTTTTTTTTTTTTTTTTTTTTTTTTTTTTTTTTTAAATTGATTCAAAGTAATGAATTTAAGCTAAAACCTTTGGTCTTACATCATTTTATTGATCTTTAAACATAATATATAGATTTTTATAATTACTTAACATTAAAATTAATAACAATTAATAAAATACAATAATAAAAAAATTCAATAAAATAATTAATCTACCAAAACAAAAAAATTTAAAGATTATTCTTAAAACCTAAATATCTATCTATTTGAGATAACATAAGTTAAATAAATAATTATAGGACAGTCATGTTTATAAGTGTATGAATACATCTCTAAATTTACAAGTTCGGTTTTATGGTTTCGGTTCGGTTTTTTCGGTTTCTATTACAAGCAAAACCGAAACCGAACCGAAAAATCGGTTTTTAAAAATCATCAAACGAAACCGTTGGTTTCTTATTGTTTTCGGTTATTTCGGTTGCGGTTCGGTTATTTCGGTTTTTTGCACACCCTAGGAAAATGTGCAGATTAATTCACATTAATCACATCCAGAAGCATCCTCTCATATCATTTACATTTACGAGGGCTATCCTCTCATATCATTCACTAAGGGAGCATAATAGAATCTCATGCTAGCAGTATAAACAGTATTTTAAACTTTATAACTTATTAAACATTCATCGATGTGATAGAGATTCATACATTACCCACATGTATTTCATCATCTCTTATTTTATTGTGTCAAAGTTGTTCAATTCTTATAATCTACGTTAGATATTATTTTTAAGCCTTCCGGAGATGGTCCGTAGGTTTTACTAGCACTACATTATCAGGGGGATGGCCACTACCACTAATTAGGTGAAGAAGCACATGAGTAGTCCATCATCATCATTATATAATCTATTAAATACCATTGTCGGTGGTATCAATACCACCGACCACCGCACCTGGAACATAAGGTGCAACTTTCTAATACGTCATTTTGTCTGCATTGTAGAACACACCGAAATTTTAAAGAAAAGTCAAAATTCATGTTTAAGCCTAATATGCAAACAAGAGGAAGGGGGGGCGGTGTTAAGGGGGATTCTCGGTTGTTAAACCCTAAAGCCCCTCTTGTTTAACAGAAAGTTGGCCGCCCCCTTTCCTTTACTTGCGCAGGAAAGCTTCCAAAAGGGGAAAGAGAGTGATGGTTGGGTGCATGACTGGATTTTTAAAGAGGGAAAGAAATTAGAGAGAGAAGGCTTGAAATCTACGAAAACGGTAATGCTAATTTATGGCTTGAAACTTGATGATGAGCTCATATCTGAGCATGTGCCATGGTTAAATTCATGTTTGCTAGTATTTGTTCATCATCTTATCAAGTGGTAAATTTATGTATAAAATGTATATATATCTTGACGTGTGAATCCATTTTCTAGTGTTTGTTCATCTTTTAAAATTAAGGTGAGATTTAGATCCTTTTATTTTTCTGTTTCTCAATGATTTTGGGATGGCATGCATCCTTATTGATGTTTATATATGAAAGGAAATGTTTTTACATGTTAAATTTGAATCTTTATGATGTAAGGTGTTAGGTTTTTGGATATAAACATATGTATATAAATGCATGCATGATTACGTTTATGTAAAACCCTAAAATTGATATGATCAATGTAATATTATGTGAAAGATATGAAAATATAATGATGGGATGATCGAACAGTGGCGTTGAACATGTTTAGAACTTCGCAACTGAAGAATAAAACCTCCATAAGTGATTTTCTTTCGTAACCGACCAACTTTAGAAATTTATTAAGGCAAGTGAACCTACGCAAGTAATTTAGTAACTTATAACTACCCTTCTCTTCCGCAACTGACCAAACTTGACTTAATTCAAAACCTTTGTAAAGTTAAAGATAAATGTTCAAACATTTCAATGTGTTTTATGTGTTCTATGTTTCATACATGCATAATGTGTCAAAGATAATTACTCATGATAGGAAATGTTTAGAACATAAATAGTAAAGTAAGTAGTTAATTAAAACAAACTATTGTCATTAAAAATTTACACTACTTATCATGATCTAGATTATTACCTTGAATGATAATGTTGGTGTTTCATACCTTCTTAAAAAGATAGAAATGACTAGAAGCAAAGGAACCAGAGGTGGTGCTCATGGCCATCAAGTTCAGCACCGGTGAGAAAGAAGACTCAAAGACGCTAATGATGATAAATGTTAAGCATTGTATCCTTTGATAACAGAGTATTTGAAAGACTGGTGAGTTATTATTGTTACAAAGCCAACGGGATATACAAGCCAAGATTTTTTTGAAAACCGGACGAGACCAATCGGTCCAACCGGGAACCGGACTCCAATCTAGTCCGGTTCGGTGCTTAAAACCGTTTTCACGTTGAATCGATGGTTGGACCAGGAACTGGACCGATTGAACCTGGGGTTGGACTGGTTGAACATGTTACTTTATAAAATTTTTAAATTTTCAGTACTTTTTTACATATATTTATTAAAATAATTATATTCTATCGTGTTCTTATATTCGCTTCGACCGGACAAACCGGTCCGACTAGCGAACTGGCAAAGCGTCCGGTTCACTGTCAGGTTCAGTTCTGCAAACATTACGAGCTAACATGATATAATACCGATGGAGAACAATTTAAATCCAGGAATGAATAAACATATGAAGTAGTGAATGTGGGTATTATACCCGCTTGGGTTGTAACAGGCAAGATCATTACAGTTACTGTTGGTAAGCTGGCAAGTGATGAGTAAGAAGAACTTGAAGACGCTAGTGATGATTTGAAGTGTGTAGGTAATCCTGTTTTGCCTGATAAGTTTGTATAGAAATTAAACTCGTGCGATGCGACGCGTTTGTGAATTACATCATGTGTGTTGCGATGATGATATATATTAATTTGGTTAAGTACATAAAAGGAATATAAGATCAATACATAAATAAAAAAAAGTATTATGTCTCGCATGTTGCGGACAAACAAAAGTTAAACATTAAAACGCCCCATTCATTAAATAAGTTAGTTACAAATAAAAAGTATTAATAAAAAAAACTATAAATAGGTAATTTGAAAACATATACAAAAAAGAAAAATATAAAAGAAAGAAGAAAATACAGTTATCACCCTGTGGAGTCAAAGTCGTGTCACGGGTTTCAACAGAAGCATAGACTTGCCAGTGTGTTAAGAGCCAAGTTACGTTATTTATTCACAAAGAAATATATTTGACAAAAATAGAGAATAAACATAAAAAAAAATTAGAAAACCAAAAATGTCACTACTTGGAATCGAAACCCAAACCTTGGGTTTAGCAAAACACGTAGAACCACCGGATCTAGAAACCTCTTATGCATTACATTTGCACATGATTATATATGTTAAGATTGAATTAAATAAAAAGAAAAAAAACACCGACCTTTATAGTTGTGGTATAATATATTATCATTGTAGCTGGTATAGTATATTATCATTGTAGCTGGTATAGTATATTATCATTGTAGCTCCAATAGTTATAAAGCACATGCTACTTTTGTGTGTTCGTAATATATTGTAACTATAATAATTTATATTTCATTTATAACGTGCGTGATGCAAGTTGTTATTCCAAAGGCGACTAAAGTGGCCATATAATTTTCAAATTACACATATATGATATTACTATTTGTGTGAGGTACTACTCTTGAGTCTTGAGCATACGTTAACTTAATTAGATACATTTGTTGACATATAACATTGTATTTTTTAAACTATAGTAATTAAAAAAAGATAATTAAATGTTCCAATCATAATCGTTATGTTTTGAGATTATGAGCTATCCCTTTTCTATTTTGTTGAACTAGAAGAGGGGTATGTTTAGTTGCTTCACAAGACACATACTCACACCAGCCTAACATAAGTACTAATGCCTCTCTCTTCTAATTAGTTAGACTAATATATTGCATTAAGATATTTTATATATTACCATATATTCTAATTTACCAAAGTTATTGCAAATTTTGTAATTTCTATTTTCAAATATCATTATGTATTTTTATTCCTATAACATTATATAAATATATAACCTTTTTCAAATAAAAACAAGCAACACCAATAAATTACCAACAAAACAACATGAGTTAAATTCCATCGTTGATGTGTTGTTAATACTAATTATTTAAGATAGTCCTCGGTAAGATGTCAATAGAGGGGGTGTTGATGATCTTTCAAATGTATGGAATGTCATTGAGTTGTTAGTGTCACATGTAATTTGCCTGTTATATTCATCGTTTTCTGACAGTCAAAGCAAAGTCAGTGACCTGGCGTTGATTATCATCGTTGAAGTCTTGTGGTTGCCACACCCATTTTCTCCACGGATCTACCTTAATTGAAGGAGCGTCGGAAAATAGGTATGTCGAAGAAGGCTCTCTCATTATAGAGCGTGTAAAAATTTCCCATATATATGTCAACACGTGAAAATATAAAATTAAAAAAATAATAGAGTTATATGTTTACATAAATGTTATATGTGATCTAAATCAAATAAAGACCTTATAGGTAAATATATTTTTATCTATACTATATTATAATGCACGAAGGAATGATTTCGACCAAAGTTAAAAGATTTGTAAATTTTAAGCACCAGGTACAACCCAAAAAATAAATTTAACAAGGGTAATTATGTCTTTCTAACTCTACTAAAAAGTGAAATTTTAAACTTATTTACACTTAGACCCTTGTATCTTTAATTATATACAATTTTTTTTTATGTTTGTTACAATATGTTTAAAAGAAGGAATTCAGTTTTTTAAATATAAAACTAACTAAGGACGAGTATCATAATAAAAAGTGTCGCACGCGGCGCATCGCGCGGGCACATTACTATATAAGGTAAAAAAGTTAATTACATAATGATTCATTTTGTTTTTGAATAATATACTTTTAACTTTGTAAACGGAAAGTATGGATAACCAATCATTATACTTTTACACATTTAATTCAACTTCAATATAAACGTAGGGAGGGTTTTATGTATAACACCATTTTTTACGACAACAATGAAAGTATAATAATTCTTTCATTTCTTTAATTTAAACTTTCTTAAAATATAAAAAATAATTAAAATACAGTATTTATTTGGTAATCTTGAAATTAAAAAAATATATATAAACAAATTTGTTTTTTTTATTAAGTCTACACATGTGTATTTAAATCGATCATTTGTTACATATGTATATAATATTACCTACATATAACCTACACATGTGTATGTAGTGTATAAAATTGAAAAAAATGTATAAAAAATATTTTGTTTTATTTCTTTTTAATGTATATATAATACACATTTGTATATATAAACAAAAAAATTAAAAACCTGAAAAATTAATAAAAATAAATAATTTGATTTTATGCTCGTTGTTCTTACAATAATTTTATGTTTTGACATGAAATTAATCATATATAAGTAAATATAGTTAATCTTTAGAATACCTGAATTACAATGAGGTAAATTAAACAAAAAAATTAGTCAGTTGTAACAACACGACTTAATAAAGAAAATTTGATGGACATAAGGTCAATAGCCTCAATTGTTACCAAAGATGAATATATAATTTTCCATTATAAAATCCTATGTAATTTGAAACCTATAAAAGTTTAAGAAATAATCTTCACCTACTTTGCTATTTTAATATAAAAAGAGATTTTATGTGTTAATAGTCCTAGATGAAATGGTCTGAGAGGAGGCAATTTATGGATTTCCAATGTGTAAGTCGTGAGTTCGAGTATCACTTTTTGCAATATGCTTTAAGTGGGGAAGATGTTTTACCCCAGTAGACATTTGGGTGGGTAGGTTTCTCCGAGAATGGTGAGTTATCTGCGTCGAGTGTGTCGATTGAATAGGTCGGGTCACAATTATTGTCTATGTTCATGAGCGTGGTTGACTTTTTGCCAATGGGTTTACCTGTATGATCGGGCTTATAGTATTCGTTGACCGTAAAAAAACTTATTGATTAAGAAATAAAATTTGCTAAGTAATGCTGAGGTTTATAGATCCTATTTAGTTAATTGATTATGGACTCTTACTGCTTATAATTAATCAAACACAATCCAATAATTAGTGTAAACTACTATTTTTAGATTCAAAATCAGCTGGCAAATACAAGCGGCGGATTCAATATTCTTTCCTTTCCGAAATCACATACATATATAGGGTGCTATTTACGAGCTAATGAGCAAGCTAATGAACGAGTCAAGCTAGGCTTGTTTACAAACCGAACTGATTTCGAGCTATTTTTGATCAAGTCTCGAGCCACGACCTTTCAAACAAGTCTAGCTTCCGAATGTAATAAGAGAAAAATCAAATTAAATACTTAGTATAGTGCAGCCACTAATTGTTGAACTCCGATCCTAGAAATCTTCTAGCTAGTAAAGGGAAATTCTAATTAAGAAGTTATTAGTGTACCCAATTCACTAGCTGGATTTATCGTGAATTGATCAATTGACATATGTGTACATATGTTGACTTCAATTCAAAAGTTGAAACTTCAAACCAAATGGCCGACATGAAGGACTGAAATGGGCCATGGACAGCTGGTAGACAATTTCACGATGAAGGGTCCTAGCTTGCATGCCCTTTAACCTCTTCATCCATTTTCTTCAAGATTTCTTGTCGGTAATTGGTTTTTAAGAAAGAAAACACTTGTTTCTGTATGTTGGTTCAGGTGAACACTAGTGTACAAACTATGAATGACAATTGTTTTATACATATGAGTTTATTTTTATATTTATTCTATTTGGTTATATAATCGTACGTGCTTGGTTTTGTTTAGGTTAATACAAGATAATTTTATGTGCCATTTTAATAGTTAATAACGTCCTAAGCAGTATACGTACTATGAATGTGGTGGTTACATGCTAAGAAGTAAGATTATATTTTAAAACTTATATAATTTTAATTTTTATATTAATTGTTTACTTTACGCAAACCCTTAACAACTCCTACGATTGACTACCCTTTCAATTATTTTATCCGACCAACCCCCTTAATTGTGCTATCTGTGATCACGGGGAATATCTCTCCAATCGTAACATTATTTTATGCTTCTATTTGTATAGCACACAAATTAGAGAATAAGATAGTCACCTGTTATATATGTTAATTTATATATCTAGGGATTTGAAAGAGACCATTTAAATAAATTGTAATTGTTATTGAAGCCAGATAATTAATTGGTAGAACTATTTTGTAGAACTACGTTGTCGAATACTGCAAGAGAAATTCTCTTATATATTTCACAACAATATCGTCATCGCTAGCTATTAATTTGAATATAATTTTCTTAAATTTTCATTTGCTTAGGTTAACATAAAACAATTTCAATACGAGACGTATGTGGAGCTGAGGGCAAGAAATGATAAACTTCATAACAATAAAGTGGGCTTTCTCATTAGAATTGTGGAGATCGAGTCTTTATAATTTCTTTGAATAAAAAATAGAGTCAAGATATTTGAGGAGTATTGGGAACGTTGGCGTGCTTTCCATATAGCTTGTTAGTATTTTTCCTTTTATTGGTATTATTTTTGTTTAAAATTGCTTGGTGATTGTATCTCATCAGCCCTCTAGCTCCTTGCTAGATGTTTATTTTTTTGGTGTTATTAATGATAATTGTTGTTAAAAAAAGTTAAGTATCAAATATTAGCATATATGCAATAATGTGATTAAAGGTTTTAACCATTAACATTTCAAGAGGACATGTTCCCTTATTTCAATACTTTTAAGAAGAAATTAATGGCTAAAGTTCTAAACCAGCTTGAAAATTCAATAATTCTCTAAAACCTTAAAAAAAATTGATTTAAAACCCTAAAAAAATTGATTATTAATATTGTTGTTATTGTTGTTGTTATTATTATAAATATCATTATATTATTATTATGGTTATTATAATCATCTTCATTAATATCATTGGTGTGTTAAAGAAAGCCCAAGCTACTTTTCATGTATCAAAAATCCATATAAAACACTTGCCGGTAATTTTTTTTTGAGTACTTTACTATTTTATATTTTTGTTACACGTGACATCTGTTTAATTTGTAATTAAATTTATTACTACTATGATAATGAAAAACTACTAAGTTCAGTATAATCGTGGTTTTATTGTTATTATGTGTTTTTTGTAACTACTAAATTGGGCTTCCTAATTTTAAGAGCACAAATTCACAGGGCCTGCCGACATATATATTATAGCACCAATAAACAACAAAACTTTTTTGAAGTTTTTACATTTTACGAACCGACTTGACGACCATCCTAGACAATATAATACATCCGATTTTGGTGTTATATACCCCTCCATCAGAAAATTATAGTCCAAAAAAAAATCTCTCAATTTAACACATGCGTAATCAATATTATAAGTTTTTATTCATATATCGTAATTTATCAGTAGCTTATATTTGAAATAGGGGTGTGCATAGGTCGGTTTTAACCTAAAACAGAAACCAAAACTGATATTTCGGTTTTTATGTTTTTAAAACCATTCGGTTTCGCTTGTTTTTCACTTCGGTTTCGGTTCGGTTTTATCTTCGGTTTTACCATTTGGGCTTCAAGTTTTTAAAGACAAACTAGTTCAATTAATGTATTTAAACTCAAAGTTTTGGGCGTACATCATGTTGTTGATTTTTAAATATAAGCTACATGTTATAATAAATTACTTGACATAAAAATGAATTGCAATTCATCAAATTCAAAAAAAGAATCAATAAAATATTTTAATCTATCAATTCAAAAAAACAATTTCAAATATTATTTTTGAAACCTAAATATTCAATAAAATTTAGATAACATAAGTTAAGTAAGTAACTAATAGGATAATCATGTTTATAAGTGTATAAATATACCTCTAAATTTACTAGTTCGGTTTGTATGGTTTCGGTTCGATTTTTTCGGTTTTTGTTACAAGCAAAACCAAAACCAAACCGAAAAAATCGGTTTTTGAAAAACCATCAAACCAAACCGTCGGTTCTTATTGGTTTCGGTTTTTTCGGTTCGGTTTCATCGGTTTTTTCGGTTACGATTCGGTTATTATGGTTTCTTGCACACCCCTAATTTAAATTTCCATTTACTTGACAACATACAATTATGATATGGGAAAAATAAAAGACAAATTAAATAGAGCTATCAATTTGTAAAAATAAAATATCTTTTATGATCAACTAAAATAATATAAAAACAATAATTTTGGAAGAGAGAACATGTTTTGTCTGATAGATACCTAGTGTTTTTTCTATTTCCCTTCTAAATCACTAGTACTATGTTCTACTAATGTGAATGCCAAAAATGACAAAATAATGATTCTTTTCTCTAAACGTCACTAACATTTAAATGTTAACATAAACTAGAAAAACTCGTTATTATTTTACAAAACTACAAATAATTAAAATCTTACATGATATTCGATTTTCAGTTTGGATCCTTCTTCAACTTCCCCTATATATATTACTTCCAAACACACCAACATCATCACTCATCTTCATTTCCTTCAAATCACTTCCAATATTTTAAGCAAATCTCCTGCTACTTTCACTTTCTTATTTCTACAACATATCCAAAAACAAGCAAGAAATTATGTTATCAACAAAGGTTTCTTCTAACTCTCATGGACAGGATTCCTCGTACTTCCTCGGATGGGAGGAGTATGAGAAGAATCCCTACGATGAGGTTAAGAATCCCAAAGGTATCATCCAGATGGGTCTTGCCGAGAATCAACTCTCGTTCGACCTTCTTGAATCATGGCTCGAGAACAACCCACAACCCGCAGCTTTCAAGAATCATAAGAATCAGCCCATCTTTAAAGAACTTGCCCTCTTTCAAGATTATCATGGCCTTCCTGCCTTCAAAAACGTAAGTATTCACTTTAAATAATTTCTTAACCAAAATATATAAAAATATACTTAATAAAATCTCTCTATCCTAGTAGATAGAAAGACTGCTGTCAAATTAAACTTACCTCTTAATCAAAAGATACATGTATCTGAATAAATCTAGTTATTTCTATACTTTTGTATATGTATATATAATAATCAAACATATGTTACTATAGGCTCTAGTCAAGTTCATGTCTGAAATAAGAGGAAACACTGTTAGTTTCGACGCAAACAACCTTGTACTCACCGCAGGTGCCACCTCAGCCAACGAAACATTAATGTTTTGTCTTGCTAATCCTGGAGACGCGTTCTTGCTTCCAATACCATATTACCCTGGGTAAGTTGATATTTCTATATGGATCATGGTAGCAAGTTCACTCTGTACGTTCATAGCTACGTTTAATCTAATCGACTAAACTATTTATATTGTGTAGATTTGATAGAGACCTCAAATGGAGAACTGGAGCTGAAATAATACCAATTCAATGCTCAAGCTTAAATGGTTTCCGAATTACCAAATCTGCCCTTGAAGAAGCTTACAAACAAGCAGAAAAACAAAAGCTCAAAGTCAAGGGTGTCTTGGTCACAAACCCTTCCAACCCGTTAGGAACTTCACTGAGCCTGCATGAACTAGACCTCCTCGTCAACTTCGTCTCGTCAAAAAACATCCACCTTATTAGCGACGAAATATACTCTGGTACTGTCTTTAGCTCGCCAAGCTTCATTAGCATCATGGAGGCTCTTAAAAACAGAAACTTCATGAACTCCGAAATCGCAAAAAGAGTCCACATTGTCTATAGCCTCTCCAAAGATCTAGGACTACCTGGTTTCCGAATTGGAGCTGTGTACTCTAACGACGAGCGCGTTGTCTCTGCAGCCACAAAAATGTCAAGCTTTGGTTTAGTTTCGTCACAGACACAATACCTCTTGTCGCAAATCCTTTCGGATCAGAGGTTTACAAAAACATATCTTTCGGAAAACAGGAGAAGATTAAAAGAACGGCATGAAATGCTCGTGAAAGGGCTTAAAAGATCAGGAATCCC
Organism: Flaveria sonorensis; assembly: GCA_025506505.1. Taxonomy (NCBI): domain Eukaryota; kingdom Viridiplantae; phylum Streptophyta; class Magnoliopsida; order Asterales; family Asteraceae; genus Flaveria; species Flaveria sonorensis. The sequence continues at coordinate 60,964,310 of CM046432.1, forward strand.
GTGTCTTGAGAGCAACTCAGGTTTATTTTGTTGGGTGGACATGAGACACCTTTTGAGCTCGAATACATTCGAAGGTGAAATCGAGCTTTGGATGAAGATTGTTTATGAAGTGGGATTGAACATCTCACCCGGTTCATCCTGCCATTGCAGTGAACCGGGTTGGTTTAGGGTTTGCTTCGCTAACATGTCGGAGCAAACCCTATATGTTGCCATGCAACGAGTCAAGTCCTTTGTAGACTCGATGGCTAAGCAAAACAGCCAGAGTCGTCACCAGCAGTTGATGAACAGGAATTCAAGAAGAACAAAGTCGCTACCCAAATGGGTTTTTGAATTATCGTTTCATGATCAACGGGTAGTTGCTGCAGATGAACGTTAGTTGAGTGACACTTAACATACAATTTATCTTATTTTTGTTCATTTCTCAATGTATTTTATGTATATTGAGTCTTTAATTTTGTACATCTTTGTGGGGATTCTTCTTCTTGAAGAGATAGGGCAGTTGATCTTTATGGATTAGAAGTGGAACGCGTATGCTTCTTCGATATGTAAAATCGTTGATAACTTTAATGTAACTTGAGTTATTTTCTTGTTCTTTCTTTGGGTTCCATACCATGATGATTGATTCTTGATTGCATACACTCTTAAATTTGCTGCTAATATTATAGTATTTTTTTTAATAATATCTTAATAAAGCTAGACATCGTTGTTATTAATTCTTATGTTAAAACTCAATCAAATATTTTATCTTTTTAAAAATCTCAACAATATTGTCTACAAAATGCTTAATGTCTGCACATATTATATAATTTTCCAAAAGTTATTTTTTACTGAAAAATTAAAACTAGCATACCTAGACATTATATATAGAGTAATGTTAAAGTAAAAAGTATTTAATAAAAAAAGTTTAAGAATGATTATAGGCAGCGACGGAACCAGATAATATTTTCTGTGAGGTCACTACTTTTTGAAGATTGAAAATCTAACAATGTAACATCAAGATTTTCGGATCTGGTCGGGAATTTAAAGAAAAAAAAGATTTGATCGAAATCTTTGCAAAAATGCGATGTAAAAAAATTAATAAAAATACAATGTCAAAAGAAATTTAAAAAATATATATTTTATGATTGTTCCCTACGTTTCTTCATCTTTTACAGCCATTCCATAACATCTTTTATTAAAACCTTTACAAAAACCTCCTATTTAAGTTAAAAAAATACAAGATTAATAAACGAGTAGAGCCAGAAGACTTCAAGCTCATATGGAATCAAAAATTAGAAAATTACCACAAAGTATAAACAAACAAAATTGAAAAAGTCACAAATGGAATCATATTAAGGCAAAAGGCTTCGTTGATTCAATTGAACAAACAATTAGTGGAATCAAACTATCAAATCTTCAGTGGTTGTTAAATTAATAGTCATTAAAGGTTTAATCATTCAAGTGGAATAAAATTATCAAAATAAGCATTCAATTAATCAAATGGAATCATATTATCAAAATTAATATTAACAGTCAGTTAATTGAGTAACTTTATGGGTGGCATAAAAAATTAACGTACAGTTAAAGTGATGGTTTCATTCAAAATATAAAAAAACAAATTAACTAGAAGATGATCCAAAATCATTTCTTACCTAATAGTTGAATTGATCAATTCTTCTGAATCTTGACCGGTGACCCTCAAAAAATCGAGACATAAAGTCATGACCTTCAGTTGTGACCTGCAAAATTGCAAAAAAAAAAAAAAAAAAAAAAAAAAAAAACGACTTCAAATATCAAAAAACTAGTTCAAATCGTGACCTTTAAGGCTTAAAAAAACAACTTCAAAAGTGTGACAAAATCCGTAAATTGCCTTCGAAAATTACAATCAAAACTAATCGAGTAACCGTTGCAGGCTTGAGTCAGAGAGGAGCCGAGGAAGGAGGGTTTTGGGTAGGGGGAGAGGCCAATGGAGCTGCTATTCAGTCAAACAAAACATAACAAGCATGGAAGGTGGGTTTTAGGTAAGAGTAAAAACTAAATAAATTTTCGGTTTAAGGGTACAAATGTAGTTTTACTTCATATTTAAAAGGAGTGTTAAAAAATAACCTTACAAGAATCGAACTCGTGACCAATATGAGGGCTAAACACACTCGAGGAAAGGGAGAACCATCGAACCAATAATGCCACATTATTGTTTACAATCTAAACTTAATAATACTAAAGGTTTACTTCCATAAAATAGATGGCTTCGCGCAAAAATTCGGTATTATACGATCCACTACTAGCTTAAATATCAATGGGGTCACTTGACCTCATTCCCCGAAGGGTAGTTCCGCCCCTGATTATAGGCTGGGCATGTATCTTTTTATTGTTTTTAAAGATGATAACATTTTGATCATTGTGTTAAATACGTCAGCTCATTGTATTTAATACGTTAATTGTGTTAAATATTAGTTCATTGTTTTATGTATTTTTCATCATTTGTTATATATATTTATCATTGTATTTTACTTTTTAGATCATTTTGTGTTATTTTTTTATTTTTCTATAGTTCATGTAAACTTGTTAATTATCATTGCGTTTTTTATAATTAGAAGTACACAATAATGTAATTTCACTAATGTATTTTTCAAAACACATTAAAAGTTCTTAAGTACCAATGTATTTTACAATAGTATTTAAGATAAAACAATGTGTTATTTTTTATCATTGTTTTTTATAGATTATATAAACTTCTTATGAATTATTGTGTTTTACAATTATAAGTACATAATTATGTTATTTAACCAATTTTATTTTTGAAACTCATTGTGTTCAAAATAAACATAACGTGTTATTTTTGTCATTGTTTTTTATAGATTATATAAACTTTTTGTTATATATCATTGTTTTGACACTTGAAAAAGTACACAATTATGTTATCACACCAATGTATTTTTTAAAACTTATATTGTTTAATATAACACAATGACAATAAAAAACACAATTAGATATTTTATCATTGTTTTTATGTTTTATATCATCTTGTGTTATTTTATCATTATTTTTAATGTATTAAATTAATTATTTGTTAATATATCATTGTGTTTTACATACACAACACTGTTATTTCATAATTATATTTTTCATAGAATTCATCACTTTAAAAAACATAAGAACTAACAAAAAAACATAACAAAATGCATTAAATACACAATTACAAGCATAAATCATATGAGCTTAATAATATAAAAAAGTTATATATATTTTTAACGATAATACTTTACTTGTTTTAAAAATAAAAAAACACTCGCTTTATGATGTAATTTTTATAAAAAATGATGTCGTTTATAAAAATCATGAACGTTTAAAAAAACAGAGGAACTTGAAAAAATAAATAAAAGTGGTTATGCCTAAAATACCACTCTAACAAACTTTTTCCCTAAAATTTGATTTCAACTATTGATAAAAACGATTACCCGTTGAGATTAGTTATTATAATTTTTAGATTTAAAACACCTTTTATTTGAAACATTCCCTTATATATATTGTTAGATTTTACATAAACTGATATTTTTTCAACATGAAGAAATCATATTTCGTTTTTTTAATATTATGAGAGAGGTGACTAATTAAGTTGGTGTGAAATTGATATTCATTTATTATTCTACCTCAAATCTTCAACAATCGCCATGGACCCGAACAACCAATATTACAATCTAAAGAACTCATTCATCCGGAACCACTCATCCATCCCGATCAACCCCTTCATCCAACTCAACCATCGGTGCTAACAAACATGAAATATTTTCAACTACTCCGATTGTTACCGTACATGTAACACTCTTTTATCCAACCCAACCACATGTATCAACAATTAGCTCTCGTGGATGTTTAGTACGTGCGCAAGACCCAACCCGACCCGATACCTGTTCTTGAAACCCAACTCACATCAAAACCTAGAAAGCACAAAAAAACAACCTACTACATTACCACCCAATGCAACCACCCGAACCTATTGTGAGAAGTAAACCGGAGACGAGGTGCTAACCTTGCATAAAGCTTGGATCGTCACTTCAAAAGACCCAGTCATTGGTAACAATTTTAATTAAAATTTTTTATTTAATTACCTACTATATTTGTATAACTTATCAATTTTTATTTATTATATTTTTAAAGGAAACAATTACACTAGCGTCATTTTTTAGGCATGTCCGTAACTGTATATTTAAGCAAATGGGTCGGGAGAATACCATATGCTTGACATGATTTCAGGAAAATGGATGGACCTTAGTCATAAGGTGTCAAAGTTTAAGGGGAAGTACAACAAAAAAATTAATAACTAGCCTAGTGGTGCAACCAATGACACGGTTGAACACGAGGCATAAAAAACAAACAAAATCGAGATGGTTGGTCATTTTCCTCATACCAAAGCTTGGAGCTAATGATGCATAGTACCAAGAGGAAGATGGTCCTGCTTGTTGGAGGATCGACATCTAATCATTCAATGAAGATGGAGTCGACCCGATAAGATATCTAAACCACATTGGATGCCCAAACTAGAAAAAAACAACCTCAACTACACCGATGATGGGATTGAGATTCAAGGGAGACAAATCAGCTGCTAGCGAGAGACCACAACAAAGGTAATCATCCAACATCCTCAAACGTGGAACCGGATTATAAATAAAGTTTGGTTAAATAACATGGCCCTTAAGATTGGCCGGTTTAACAAAATTAGTTTTGAAAAAGTCTATAACTTGGTTATAAAATCCATTGTAATATGTTTCTATTTCTACTCACGAATGTCTAATGGTTTGATCTTTTGGTTTTCTTTGATGTTCAACTTTCAATTGCAGACAAGTTAGACCCTTATTCACACATTCCGTCAAATCACGCTTAAGTCCCATCAACCAATAGTATTTCTTCAGGTCTTGATACATACTTGTGACACTGAGATGAATAGAATATCATGTCTTTTGAGCCTCACTCAAAATTTTTTTTCTAAGATCCCCAAAACAAGGTCCACATCCGTCTAAATATAGTTGACACTTGACACCTAGGGTGTTTTCTAAAGAGGACAACAAAGAAGCATCGAATTTCAAGTATTTTAGTCCAACATTGACTGCTTAACGAGATTAGAACATTAAATGGCTAAGCATTAGAAAAAAAACATATTTGGGAAAAATACTACATGCCAAGATCACGAAATGTATATTTTTAAAACTTTTTTAATGTTTATCAATCTCCTATTATTTTTCTCTTTTAAATGATTTTTTATTTTTAATATTAATGTTAAGTTTATTTTTGTCAAATAAAAGGTTGAAGCATAAATAAATAGCTAGAAATAAAAAAAAAATACAAAATTTATCACCATCGCCTAGGCAATACACCCCTAGTTGAGAATGAGGCTGTAAGGGTGACCACATTCACTGCTTATGTTACAGTGACATGAGAGTTAATTTGTCACCTTTACCTGGAGATTACATATAGTCTAAGAGGTAACTAAACTAGTTTGAAACTGATTTTCAATCTAAAAATTATAAGATGTAACTAAGCTAGAGCGAGAGTGATATCATTCATTACCAAAGATACAATGTGAGCCCGTTTATATAGTATTGTAGGAGAAGCATGAAACAAAAATTTTAGTATCTTGTTCTACATCAACGTTTATGTTTGTTTACTTATAATTAGGGCTGTAAACGAACCAAGCCGAGCTGAGCCAGGATGGGTTCGAGCTCGAGCTCGAAGCTTATCGAGCCGGCTCGGCTCGGCTCGAAAATTTTAACGAGCTGAAAACACTGGCTCGAGTTCGGCTCGTGAAAAGCTCAAGCCAGCTCGTGGCTCGTTCAAGCCGGCTCGATTTAAAAAAAATCTTTAAAAATCACAAAAAAATTATTAATTTTTACCTTTTGTTGAGTACTCCGTATTTAGGGGAATAAAAATCATTATTTTGAATATAACAATTTACTATCAAGTTATATATTTTTTAAACAAAATACTTAATGTTTCTAAAAAAGAATCCATTTTTATTTTAAGAAAAGCTTTTTAAAATCCTAATATAAAAATAATAATCATAATAATAGTAGTAGTAATAATAATAATAATAATAATTATTATTATTATACTATATATATATATATATATATATATATATATATATATATATATATATATATATATATATATATATATAAAATATTCACCGAGTCACAAGCCGAGCTAACGAACCGAAGGTTTTTACCTTTTGTTGAGTACTCCGTATTTAAGGGAATAAAAATCATTATTTTGAATATAAACAATTTACTATCAAGTTATATATTTTTTAAACAAAATACTTAATGTTTCTAAAAAAGAATCCATTTTTATTTTAAGAAAACCTTTTTAAAATCCTAATATAAAAATAATAATCATAATAATAGTAGTAGTAATAATAATAATAATATTATTATACTATATAAATAAATAAATAAATAAATAAATAAATAAATAAATATATATATATATATATATATATATATATATATATATATATATATATATAAAATATGCACCGAGTCACGAGTTCGGCTCGTTTAGAATTCGAGCCGAGCCGAGCCGGCTTGCTTAGATACGAGCTTTTTTCGAGCGGAGTTTTTTTTGAGCGAACTTCAAGCCGCGAACTTTTTGTACAGCCCTACTTATAATTAAGAAAGTTACTACCGATAAGTAGGTCGTTCAAAGAGTAACACCTATTGATAACACTACCATCACGATAAAAATTTTGTTGCATTCATATGCTTGATTAACATTAGTTGACAACACTGATATCTAGATAAGATGTAAAGATTTACACCACAAACAACAATCTTAAATATGTCATTTAAAGAGTTCAACAAGCCTCCCATGGATTAATAATGTGACAAGATAATTATTTATGAAATTATTTTCTTAGCTATTTGGGATAATTAGTAGTTGACTAATATTTGTATCTTGGAATTACAAATGATTAATTACGTAATTAATTTATTAAGTTTGTAATATAAAATTACAAAGAAGCAATTATATATTTAATATATAGCAAATAAAGTTTGTATAAAGTTATTATTTATAATAACATTGTTAAGATTAAATCATATATTGGATATATACTTAATCGGTGAAGATCAACTAAGTTATTAGTTAAATGTGATATGATAATCACATGAGTTAAATTTGTAATTAACCTAAACTTAACCCCAAATTTGAGGACTAAGTGGGGGTTGTTTGGTAACCTATTAATGGTAATTAAAAGACTACCTCTTAATGGCTTATAACATTGTTATGGTTAAAAAATAACCTTAATACTAAATGGTTAAGATATACTATTAAGATTTAATCCGTTAACCATTCAACATTATCTTAATGACCATTAAGATGCTACCAAACAATCCCGTTTGTATTTGTACTTAGACGGTTAAGAGTGGAGTGAATTAATGCATAACCTTTTCATAACATTACAATGTTGTAACCCTAATCACCCACCTATATTGTCACCACCACCACCTCACATCCCATGGCCCTACGACCGCCGCCGTACGCCAGCTTGGCTTGTTGATCTAGCCCTGCATGTTAGCCGTCATCAAGTCAGATAAAAACTTAACAACCTAGATGGCTAGATATTTAGGGTAATTAATATATTATATTTGCAAGAAACACGTGATTAGTATTATATAAGTTTGATTTTAAAAGAACATGTAAAAAGCTTGCTTATAGATTTGAGTAAAGTTAACCTAGACAAAAATGTAATGAAATCAAAAAGCAAGTAACACACAAAACAGAAGAGAGCTGGTATAAAAATAAGAACAATATTTTGGTTTTGATTACTTAGTTGCAAGGCTTAATTAGTGATAACTATATTTAATCAGCTACATAAACATAACTTATATTGAACCTATCACTGACCTAGAGCACTATTCAAGTACTTACACTCCCACCGTTCGATCCTTAACTAAACTAACTTGGGTGTACTGTGCTTGATCGAGTGGTATACAATAAACTAGCAATTCAATCAATGCAAAATTTAATCGCACTAAAACGAATAATAATCAAATGCACATGATTAAAACCCGTTTAAATTCTTACACGTAATTATCATTCAATTGAGTTAGATTGCAACAGCTAAACTAGATTTTTGATAATAATATTCTAACGGTTACATTAACACATATTGCTTGATTGTCAAACTTTAATTAAACAATCAAAACATATCACAAGAATAAACACAAAACCTATCATCACATTTTAATAAATATTCATGTGTCAAATAAAAATACAATACATCAAAGTTAGTTAAGATAACCAAACACTAGGCCTCGTTGTCATGACATGAAACCAACTAGCGGATCATATCTAAATATGATAACTAAATTCTTTCTGAACGGAAAATGTAAAACTCTGTTTTTAAGGATATGTCTTATTTTAATTGAGTCATTTATTCGTTTCCCAACTGGGACTGCATCCCCAGCCTTTTTAGGGATGCACACAACTGGAAAAAAAAATCATTTGGCTCAACTCGGAGCATTTTTGTTTAAAACAATACTTGAACTCAATACTTTTTTATATTTAGTATTTAAATGTTTTTATACATCACTTGCTAAATATCATTATCCTATATATTAAAAACACAACGTGATGAGAAGTGAATCTGGGGCATTTCTAGTATTTCATCGAATATATGACATGCGTCTTCTCCATACAACATGCAAGAAAGTAAGGATGAGAGACACCATGCTTAAAGCAGAAAAAAGCCCGTGCCATCTCTCTCTTCTTTCAATTTTGGGTGGTGGTGGGTGGCTTTCTAGGAAAGAGTAGTGGTAGTGAGCGGAGGCTGTAGTGGAGGCAGTGTTCTCCGATGTTGGCGGTGGTGGTGCGGTAGGTACTTTGGGCAGCGACGCTTGCGAAGGTGAGGATGATGACAGTGGGTATGGTGAACGATGACGGTTGCAATTAGGGTTTTGTTGTGAGGGATCGAGTAGCCGATGGTGCAGAAGCTTGTTAGTATCTAGGACAACTAAATAAGTTTCGTTTTCTCCTGTTTTGATGCGTGCAACAACAGCTGCAATTAAAGGGCCGAGTGTGATTCCCTAGTGGGCTAGTCCAATACTCCAAAGTCCAAATTGCCAAAATTCATTTTAACCTTGGTTACAATATTACAACTTGCATAGGCTTTTATGGGTAATGGGCTTATATGTCATTAAGGCCCAAACGCATCTTTTTCTTTAACTTCCAAGTCTGCGACCATCTGTCCAATATAATTTTCCATCCCAAATCAGCAACCACCTCTTTATTTAGAAACAAGTTCAAACATGTTCTTTCAATTTCATCATAAAAGACTTTCATAGACTTTGCTTCACCCTTGAAATTGGTGTCCATCATTTTAATTGTTAAATAAATTAACAATTTTCATCAGTTTAGCTCCTTATCCTCATCCCACGGTTCACATAGCATCACCCCACAAGCTACACTATCACACCGCTTAGCAACCACCACACGTGTCGAAGTTGTGTTCTGTCTCGTGTATTGTTGTGTTAGTTCTGATTGGTAGATGTTTGTTCATTTTTCAACTTTGAAAAGAAAGAATTCATCTAGTTTTCAATATGAATTTTGCTTTCTTTCATTTACTATACCTTGAATAGAAAGGTTGGTGGGTTTTCACTGGCTGCTACATATCACATACATTATGAGTGGTGTAAACTTTATTTTATTTTTGTTTTTCTAGAATCTATGTTGCTAATTATTTTTTGTTTCTAACTAACTTATGGGTGCAACTGGAGTAACTGGTTAGAGTCGTGTGTGTTGGATGGTGTCGCAAGTTCAAATCCTGAAACCATAAACTTCTTATTTTATGGTTCTTTTCCTCTTTTTATAGTACTTTTTCATATATATTTTCGGTTTAATTAATTACTTTTTCTTTAATTATTAGGCCGCGACTTCTATCTATGTTTCAATCCTTAAAATAGATCTACCGTAACTTCATATGTTTCTCTCGCATATTTACCCACGTTGGTGTCACCGTCTGATCTGATTGTCGAGACTCGATCAAAAACAAGTTATTATATCGGTCTTAGCTACCTTTATTGTGTAAGGGTAAGTAAGGTTGTCTCCATAGGGAATATGTAGAAAATATTTAACAATTTGACTTGATTAACTTAAAGGCACAAACTTTATAATTAAAAATTGAAACTTTAAATGAATTGAATAACACAAGTGCAAAAAGCAATAAACTTTAGAATGAATTTAATAAATAGTGAGAAGACAATTACTTTCGGGTTTCTAATTCTACAAGATCAACAATTGGTGTATTTAACCTAGGGTTTGTAAGAAATAATACTTTAAGATCTTAGCTTTTGATTAAAATGATAACAAAGAAACAAACTTTTAAGATTCGTTCATTCGTAATATTACCAATTTACCTATATTAAATTGTCTACTTTTCTTAATGAGCTCGCGATGCAAAAAAACCGAAAACTGGTAATCAAGCACACAACTTTATTTATAAGCAAACCTTTTAAATCAACCAAAATATAATAATTCATTCAATCACTCCACATTCATTACAAAAACCTAATCAAAACATACCAAATATCTCACTTGACAAGAATCGTACTTCCGGAAGCAATCACGAAAAGCCTAGCCACGCATCATCTTCATTATGTCTTTGATCTTGAATTGGAGAATGTTTGTGGATGATTTGAGAGCCTTGGAACACCAAAAATCACCTAAAGTTCGTCATTTTATGTCTTCAAGAAGTTGTAGATCGAACTGGGGTTGATTTGGTTTAAATAAACTTGAAAATCCATAAAATCCGGATGCTGTTAGGCCACCGGCATATCATACGCCCACCACATATGATACGCCGCCTCATACGCCGCCTATACGCCCAACTTTTTGTTCTTTTTGTCAAATACGCCCACAAATACGCCGCCATTACACTGCCCAGAGTATGATACGCCCAAACCCGGAGTATCATACTCCAGGTCTCTTTCATGACCTCTTTTTTCCATTTTTTGATATTTACATCTTCAGTTTTTCAACTTTCATGTTTTGCTTCTTTTGTCTCAAGCTCCTTTAAACTCCAAACACCTCCAAACATAAACAAAGTCAACTTGTTCTACGATATTAACGATGTAAATCAAGCATTTAGATAAATTAAACACTAAAATATTGACTCGTGATCACCGCCACAGCGCGGGTAACGAAGTTGCAAACGTTAGCTTAACCACGTCAATATAATCTTAAGGCTCTGCCACAACGCGCCGGTCATAGTTTTCGTTTCCTCTTAATTTTGTATTTTCTTAACAAATCCTCAGATTGAGTTTCATAATTGTATCATCATTTTTAACTTCTTGAGTTTACATTTCAATTTTCTGAAATAACAATCTTTCTCTTACGTTCAATAGGCATCTCATCAATGAAATCACTTAGTTTGATTAGCATTTCCAATTTTCACAAATGACTCTATGGAAGAAGGTGGGTAAAGAGTTTCCAACACCTAATTAAATGTCTTGAAGTGTCAATGTCTACCAAGCATGCCATAAAGTGTTTCAATGATGGAAGTTGTGCTCCACAAGATGTGTTTCAGTAGCAATAACTAAAGCCTGTGCCTTGTGTATTGTTCGAGTTGTATGTGCTTGGTGACATAGATGTGTTGGATAAGTAATTGTGGAAACTGAAGTAGCAAAGGAAGCTTAAATTCTCTAGCAAAGTGTTCTATTTTATTATAGTTGAAACATTTTATCTTAGACTATTTGATCTAACTTTTGTCCGTTTGTTAATTCTAGAACCTTCTTCCAATTCTTTTGTTAATTCTAATTAGTAGACAACAATCTTAAAATTTGTTTAATATATTCTCGTTGCTATATGCTTGAGCACAGATAGCTAATTAACTAATAAAAGTTGAAAATCACCCATAATTGGTATGAGATTTTCCATTGATATGGCTATATATTAGATATTCTTGAGTTAGAATATCTCTCTTGATTTGATACAGAAAAAAGACTGAAGTTGATGATGTATTATATACTCATGTGTGGGGGGTGTGAGCCCTCTTTTGTTATCGTTGGTAAACAAATTAACACCAGAGAAGAACAAGTCTAAATTTGTAGCTAATGACAGAATTAACTAGAAAACCTTCTTAGAATTGACCACATCTCTTACGAAATGTAACTTCATAATGATATACTTTGTCCTTTCATAAACCATTTTATTCTTGGATAACTGCACAACAATTTGATTATCACAATACACCACATAATCACTAGAAAACATTATTAACTTAACCACAAAACCTTTGAGTCATAATACTTCTTTAATTTTATGGCTTCTATAAAAGAAACATATTCTACTTTTGTGAAGGATAAAAAAACCACATGCTGTATCTGAGTTGTTCAGCTACCGATTCCAAGAACTTGAATGCACTTGTTATTCACCTCCCCTCATCTAAACCTTTAGCATAAGTTACATCAACAAAACCATGACCAAATACTTTTTTCACTGATTTTATCACTGAACACCAACCCAACATTCAAGTACCCAAGAATCCACTTTACAATTTTTCAATGTGCTTTTCCTGATTAGCAATGTACCTACTCATTGCATATCCAATATCTAGTCTTGTGCATACCATAAAATACATGAGACTATCAACAACATTTACATAATATGCTTTCTTTATATAAGATTGCTCATCATCACTTTTAGAAGAATTCAGGCCAGACAATTTAAAATGAGCGCTAATGGAGATTTGAGTGGTTTACACCACCCATTGCATAACTGCTTAGAACCTTTCTCATATATGAACTTTGAGTTAATCTTAGTTGTCATTGACCTATGTCTCTTTGAATATCCACTCCTAATATCTTCTTAGCTTTTCCTAGATCCTTCATATCAAATTTTAATATCAATAATCTTTTGGCACTTTCAATTGCAGCTTATTTTTACACGCTACAAGTATGTCGTCAACATATAACAACAAATTATTCAAAGTTGCCTCGAAATACTCCTTATAGTATACACAATTATCATATGAGCTTCTTGAAAAAGCACTATTTATCATATATTCATAAAATTTTATATATATCACTGCCTAGGAGAGTTTTTTAGACCATAAAAAGAATTCTTCAATATATAGACCTTATCATCTTGACCTTCAAACCCTGTAGGTTGATGAATATAAATATTCTCCTCTAAATTCTCATGTAAAAATACGGTCTTTACATCTAGTTGCTCCAACTTCAAATCTAAACTATCAGTTAATAATAAAATTACCCTTATGGAGGAACACTTGACCATTAGAAAAAATATCTCATTATGGCCCACCCCAGCTTTCTAGTGAACCCTTTAGCCACCAGCCTTGTTTTGAATGTTGGTGCCTTAACTCTTATCACAACCTTTTTTAGTTTGTATATCCATTTATAGGCCAGCCTATATGCTTATCTATAGGTTCCATGTCATTCTTACAAAAGGATGACCGTTCTTCTTCCATGGCTTGACACTATTTCTGCTTGTCAACATAACTAAGTGCACCTTTAAAAGTCAAAGGTTCACAATTACTTTCTTGTATTGTTGTAAAAAAGGCAATTGTAGAGATATTAGCACTATCTTTATACCTTAAGGGAGGAACATTTTGCATTCTTAGTTTGTCTCTAGCCAAATTATAAACAGTTGTTTTAGTACCAGAACTCCCCTCAAATTGACCAACCTCTATTTCTACTAAACGAAGCTCCACCTAATCTGAACTTCTATTTTAACTAAATCACCATCACTTCAATCATTTTCTTTGATGATATTATACTCATCGTATCCTCTCCGACGCCTAAACAACATTTGTTATCCAAGCTCTCATATGAGTTTGCAATGAAAGATCTCGGCCCTCTTAGCTATTTTTTGGGCTTCTCGGTGATGAGAAACTCTAATGGCTTATTTCTCTCTCAACAACAATATGCCTTGGATATTCTCAAGCGGGCAAACATGGAATATTGTAACCCGGTTCACACTCAGGTTGATACTGCTGGCAAGTTGTGTGCTAATGCCAACAATTTGGTCGAGGACCCCACATCTTACCGGAGTCTTGCAGGTGTACTTCAATACTTGACTTTCACTCGGCCTGATATCACCTATGCTGTCCAGCAAATTTGCATGCATATGCATGCGCCTTGAACCGGACATTTTCTTTCTCTCAAATGCATTTTGCGCTATATTAAAGGTACTATAACCATGGGTATGTACTTGCACCGCAACTCATTATCTACACTTGTCACTTATACGGATGTCGGTTGGGCGGGTTGCCCGATCACTCGTCTTCCCACCTCCTGGTATTGTGTTTACCTATGCGACAACCGCATATCATGGTCTTCTAAAAGATAAACTATAATTTCCCGATCCAGCTCAGAGGCGGGGTACCAGGGGTGGCAGATGCAGTCACTGAATTATGTTGGATTCGTAACCTTCTGTCAGAACTCGGTCACCCAACTCAACAAGCATCTCTTGTGTATTGTGATAATGTAAGTGCTATCTATATGTCGGCTAATCCTGTATAATACCAACGAACGAAACACATTGAAATCGATATACTTTGTACGTGACAAAGTACAAACCAGCCAGGTCAGAGTTTTACATGTTTGATCTGGTTGTCAAGACTCGATCAAAAACAAATTATGTCATATCTACCTTTATTGAGCATGGGTAAGTAAGGTCGTATATACAATGAATATGTGAAAAGTATTTTATAATATGACTCAATTAAGTTAAAGACACAAACTTTGTAATTAAATATTGGAACTTTAAATGATTTAATGAGCACACCTGTATAAACAAGAAACTTTCAAACGAATTTACTTAAATAATGAAAAACAATCACTTTCGGGTTTTCATTTCCGCAAGATCAACAGTTGATACTTTTTAAATTAGGGTTTTTAAGAACTTAAACTTCAAGAGTTTACTTTTGATTATAGTGATAACCAAAGAACAATCTTTTAAGACTTGTTCGTTTATAAGATTACCAATTCACTTATATCACGTTGTCTACTTTTCTTAATGAGCTCACGATGCAAGGAAATCGAAAACTAATAATCAAGCACACAACTTTATTTACAAGTAAACCTTCTAAATTAATCAAAATATAAAACTTTATTCAATAGTCTAATGTTCATTACAAACCCTAATCAAAACATACCAAACATCTCACTTCACAAGAACCGTACTCCCGAAAGCAATCAAGAAAACCTAGCCACGCATTATCTTTATTAAATCTTCAATCTTGCTTCCCATGATGATCAATGATAATGTGGATGATGTTAGGAAGCTTGAAATCACCCAAAATTTCCTTGAATTTACTAGATTTTGTGTAGGAGAAGTTGTCTTTTGAATTGGGTTTGATTTGGCTTAAATAACTTTTGAGATCCCCCAAATCCGGATGTTTGTTCAGCCACCGCCAGCCCTGGGCGTATCATACGCCCAAGTCAGCCTTCCTTCGCCTAACTTTCTATAATTTTTTCCAAATACACTCACTGATACGCCGCCCATAGTTGACCGCACACCGCCTTATAAGCCGCCCGACATATGATACGTCCAAACCCGGAGTATGATATGGCGGTTGCTGATTTTTTTCTCTTTATTTGTATCTTTTGTTATTTGCACTTCTAGTCCCTTAACTTCATCTTTTTGCTTCCTTTGACTTTTAAATACGTTCCTTTTAGCTTCAAAAACCTATGAATCAAAATATAAATAAAGTCAACTTGTTCTATAATAATCATGATGTAAAATCAAACATTTATATCAATTAAATACTAAAATATTGACACGTGATCAATGTCCCATATAGATACCAACTTGCTGACATTTTTACAAAGGGGTTTCCTTGGATCTTATTCATAGATTTTCGTTCCACTCTAAGCATTCATCATCCTCCTCCTTAGAATGAGGGGATATATTAGAATAGATTATATTTGTCTCACTCATGTAATTAGCATATAGTTAAAGGTGGTCATATGTTAATATTGTACTTATAAATATGTGGTGTCAATGAGAATGAGATTGGGGGATTGAACCATAATTATCTATATTAGTTAGCCATGACATCTTTATAAAGTACATCTTTTTTTAAAAACAACATTCTACTAATAAACACTTTAGGCTTTCTATCACTAAATCTTCAAAGCCTACAACCTTTCACACCTTCTTTATAGCCTAGAAAGATACGCTTCCGAGCTCTAGGATCAGGCTTCCACTAGTTTATGTGAGCATAAGATAATGACCCAAAGACACTTAGGCCGTTATAGTCCTACTTATTCCCAGAACATACGTCCATATGTGCTTTCATATTTAAAACTTATGATGGTGATCTATTTATCAAACAGGTTGTAGTCATCACAACTTCTACCCAAATAAAAAAATTCTATGAAAGACCAGGCTCTATTCATCCTTTTTACTAGACTATTTTGTATAGTCAAGTGTCATGCTAGCTCTATCAAGAACTTTGCAAATTAATTAAACTTTATATTATAAAATTCCATTATCGGTCCTTAATTTCTTAATCCCCTTCTTGATTTGAGTCTCAACCAACACCTTCCATTCCTAAACTTCTTAAAGGCATCACTCTTTTGTTATTACACATAGACCCACACCCTTCTTTAAATATAAGAAAAACTTAAAAAAATCAACTCCTTCATATTTGTTATTATCTTTCTTATCTATAAATTATGAGAACTATCTATATGAGTTAAATAGTGAGTTTTTATATTTACCAATTCATTATTCATCCCTTATAATTCTTTTGTGAGTGAAAAATAAAAAAAAATTAATAAAACATGATTGAAATAGTATTATTTAATTAAACAGATCGAGATAAAGATAATGAAAGATAAGAAATAATATGCGATAGATTTTTTAAGATATAAACAAAATTTAAAGATTAAGACTATTTAGTTAAATTATAAGAATAAAAATAAAAACTGTGAATGTTTGCTTAAAATTTTTATTTTAAAAAGATGAACAAAATCTCATTTGAATCTTTTGTAATGCATTGAAGAATGTTAATTTGCACCGTACAACATTTCTTTATGTTAGGAAATCATGTTTTTCTGTGTAGTTTGCGAAATATAATTATGTCACGCCAAATATTTGGAGGTGTTAATTATACATCGAAAGGAAAACCCGTCCATCGAGGAATCCGTTGGGTCTTCTAATAATAGTAGGTTGATGAAGCACAATGAGATTTTACTCGTTGGTGTCAAATATTTTTTTTTGGGAGAACACCTTTTGGCACTACAAAGATTTCGCTTATTAGCGGCAACATTTGTCGCCGCAAATACATGTCGCCGCTAATTAGTCGTTGCTAAAAATTCGTTGCTAATGATTAAAAAATTCCCGCTAATGAGTCGCCGTTATTGATGTCGCCGCTAATGAGCTTATTAGCGGCGATTTTTGGCGCCCCTAAAGATTTGGCTGAAAAAAAGCCGGGAAGACTATTAGCGGCAACCTTGTCGCTGCTATTGATCACTGTTTTTTATTTTTTTTATTTTTATTTATTTCTAGTTTCACAAACCCATACACGTATAAAAATAAATCCGGATTTCTCAGAAAAACAAATACAGTATAAAAACTTTAAATTTCATAAACGATACACAATGTTTATATATCCACATTAAGTAGCTAGCTTCAATAGTTTGTTTAACTTAAACATAAAACTACTAAAAAAACAAACATAAACTAGTCATCCGATACGCTATTTATCCCGCTGATCCGAATTATCTTCGTCAGCTTGATATGAATCCTTTTTCGAATGTTAAGTTGTGATAAAAAAAGTTGGATCTTGAAGCAAACTTACAATTTGTGCCTACAAAACAAAGTATACATTACATAAGTTATTGCATTTTGACAAAGTATATGTTCGTCTCATTTTGACCCATTTAAACTAAAACCTAGTTTATTTAAAGGTATTTTAGTTCAAACGAGTCAAAATAATCAAAACACACTTGATATGCTTAAAAGGATACTAATTTGAGTTAAAAATGGGTCAAAATATCACAAATGAACTTTAATAGACTTAACACATCCAACTTTAATTAACTCTAATAAAGTTTATTTGAGTCATTTTAACCCGTTTAAACAAAAATTAATATGTTTTTAAGTATGTCAATCAACTATGCTAAAAAATAAAACTAAAAAAATAATAAATAATAATAATAATAATTTTTTTGCTTATTTTTATCCCTTTAAACTAAAACCTAAATCATTTAAGTGCATTTTAGTTCAAAAGGGTCAAAATTATCCAAACACACGTGTTATACTTAAAAACATTATAATTTGAGTTAAAACGGATCAAAATGTCACAGATGAAATTTAATTGACTCAACACATCCAACTTTAAGTCTATTAAAGTTTTTCCATGTCATTTTGACCCGTTTAATCTTAAATTAAAATGTTTTTAAGTATATCAAGTGTACCTGATTTATTTTAACCCATTTAAACTAAAACCTAAATCATTTAAGTGTATTTTAGTTCAAACGGGTCAAAATAACTAAAACACACTTTAACTACTTTTACTTCAAACTTACAAAGTACACAAATACATTTCTCAACTAAGTATAAATTCAAGCAAAATTGTAGGTTGTCTCATAAATCATCATATTTAACTACTTTAACAACTTTTAGTTAAAATCTAAAAATTATACAAATTCGTTTCTTAACTAAGCATAAACTCAAGCATAAGTTAGATCAGTTCATGTTTTAATTAGCTAGTTTGTCAAAGAAACTTCTAAATTTCTTTGATATGATGGCTACAAGAACAATAGCGGTAACAATAAACCAGATCTATAGCATAACAGAAAGAACATAAATCTTAATTTACCTCAGTTGTGAAATCAAAATCTAGCTCTATACGAATTCAAACAAACAATCAACAACCTGCAAGATGATGGTGTTTGAACAACTTTTAAATAAAAAACTAAAAATCAAATCAAAAATAAAATCAAAACTAAGAACCACATACAAAATTAAAATCAAAATTGAAAAATCAACAAAAAAGATACCTTTTAGCGGATGCGACGGTGGTAGTGGCATCTGGCGGAGGCGGTGGAGGTAGTGGCTTCTTGCAGTGGCGATGGTGGTAGGATTAGGTGGTGTGCGACCGGAAGATGGTTGCTAATGGTGAGGATTTCGTAGTAGTTGTGGTTGTCGCAGCTAATGGTGGCTGATGGTGGGGATTGCGCAGGAATGGGGGTTATCGGGTGGCTGATGATGGTGGGGATGATGGTCGCGACTGGTCTAAAGCGACGAGAGGGTGCGAGGTCGAGTTAGGTCAAAGTTGTAACATCCGAGAATGGGTGTGACAAAAGTGAGAATGAGAATGGCTCAATAGCGAGGGAAATAAGCCCACTATATTTTTTCAATTATTAGCGGCGATACGTTGCTGCTAAAGGTGTCACCGTTAATGCCTACTAGTATGATAAAATCTGATCCGTTAGATTTAGACTTCTATCAATGGCTAGATTTCATACAGGTTTGCAAACTCGGATCGTTACTCAATAGCGGTGACATGTCGTCGCTAAAAGTGTCGCCGCTATTGGTGTCGCCACTAATAATGGTGTCGCCGCTAATGTTATCGCCCCAAATGCTAATGGTTCTTGTAGTGTATTAAGTTCTTATGTATTTTCTCAAGCAAATACAAAAGTTGATATAAATAAACATGTTACTACTGCACATGCACTAGACAAACTATAGCTAGCTAGTCCATTGTACTTTCACATTGTTCATACACAAATTGTACTACTTTGTCTTACCGACATGAGTGAAGGTAGAAAATTTTCTAGTCGGTTTATAACCGGAATTAGTTAGTTGATATGTATTAACAAAATTAAAGGGCTTATATATACTTAAAATTGTAATAAAAACTCTTCATTGCTACGATTTATTTCTTCATGTTAAAATTTTAACGTTAATATTATAAGATTATGAGAAGATTATATCAAAAATGTTTTTTTATATATCAAATTACTGTCTCGTAATAATAATTTCTAGTTTTGCTACTCACAATTTAACTAAAGTTAATATCAATTTACTTTCACAAAAACATATTTTGTAAGTTAAAGGTCAATTGCTTTGTTTGTTGCTTTTGGAAACCTTTTTTGACTGAGCAATTACTTGACCTGGTCCATATTGTTGAGCATTATATTATTGATCTGGTGCTCCACTAGCAACTGCCGCTTTATTGACCTCACATAATATTACGTATGATCTCATTTGGATTGGATCACACATGACATGATATTGTTTCATTCATCTTATTACATATAAGACTAAATCGATGTTCCATAGCTTCAACCATTAGAATTTTGTAATGATTCCTAGAAAATAAATATATTTAAACAACATTTTGCTAGCTAGGAAAACACCTCTTAGGAATTGAACACAAGTTAAAGCACAGCATAATTGCCTAATGCAAGACTGATAGCTAGATTAAGAGCCACCAATGTGCTTTAGCGATTGAGCTAGATCGCGATAATTTAAGCACATATATTTGTAGGGTTGTGTTTGTAATTCAAAATAGAGGTCATGGAAACATCTCGTTGTTTGATACAGTTGCTGCTGGTACCTACAAGACCAAGTCCATCAAGTCCCATGGGGTGATTCTTGCAAGCTTGTGACTGTTTCCTTTTGAAATTATCTTTACAGCTGGGACCAATCTTATCCCATATGGTTTGCCAACCATTTTAAAGTTATTTTACAAACAAAATCCACAAACAATTTGATACACTACAAGAATTGTCTTCAATAGAGACGACTAAAAGCTTTAGCAGCGACAGAAGATGGCGCCAACATGTCGCCACTAATAACCTGAATCCGTTTTGGGGCACCATATATATATATATACATATATATATATATATATATATATATATATATATATATATATATATATATATATATATATATAAATCTGGCCATTTATTAGATGACAGATCTAAGGGCTGTGGTTTCATCCTCAATCACCTTTGGCGGCAACCAGATGACCATTAGCGACAACCTTTTAGTTGCGACGTATTAGCGGTGACTTGTCGCCGCTAAATATAAGAACAGCAAAATATAGGATCATTTGTAGTGATATTGTGCGCACAATTCATTGGTATCTATTTGTGTTAAACTATTCATAGTTTTGTAGCATAGTATCATCAGTGGTTGTCACCCAAAAATATAACTAGTGATATAATAAAATAATTTTTTTTGAGTTTTTACAAAGGTTCAATATAACTTTTTAGAGTTTTACTAAGTTTTATAAAAAGAAAAGGATTTATATATAAGCAAGTTGAAGTAAAAAAATAGACAGACAATAATTAAATTTGAAAGAAAAGAAAAATAATAATATAACACCGCAATAAAAACTTATATAAAAAAGTTGCAATTAAATACATGAGTTTCATTTAATACGATAGATAAACTAATAATATTAAGAGATTGAATTATTTCCCTCAATATAATAGATAAGTTTCTAACTTAGTATAGTTTTATATGACTAAACATTATTTTGTTAACACTCTTGATTTTATAACTAATTAGACGATTATGTCATTTTCCTTTTTGTTTAGTAGAAAAAATGAATCGAAGATTTGTTTAATTACTAATTTTGACTACATTAATATTATTTGGTTTAGATACTTAACTCACAATCATTATTCTTGTAGACTATAACTACACGTTACCTATATGTTGTCAACAAAGTTTTACAATGAAGGTGTTTTAGTATGATCTTGGCATATGCTCGTATATCTAGTCGGATTCTCCTTGTAATTATATGTAATATTGTAAGTACTAAACATGATGTTAGAGAAATTAGCATACAAGAAAGCAACGTTTGCATGAATGTAGTGCATATACGAAGAAATCTCAGTAAAGCAGAATGAAAGTGATATATAGTAAATTATAAACTAAAACAAATAAAATAAATATCCCCCATGAAAATCTCATTGAAACCGAATAAGGTGCTCAGAAGGACAACTTTGTAGCAGCCCACGTCGGCAATCTTCATACACCATCGGAGGGGAACAAGGGTATGCAAGAGGATCACCCCAGCTAGTAGTACTTTCTGCAGAAGAGCTTGTACAATTGCTCCTATTGATGAGGTTATCCAAACTCCCAACCAACCCATGATCAAACTGCTCTAATTGTGTGGTGTTGTAGTCAAATTCATTGATCTCAAATGGGTAATTGTAGAATTCTTGAAATAGGTTTATACCACCATCCCCGTTGGCGAAATAGGGTGTGTTTGGCAACTGAGGATTGTAAGCAGATATATTTTTCTTGCTATTTTGATCCAACAATTCTGGTTGGTTTGTGATGGTGTCAAAAGGGTATTGATCAAAAGTGGGATCTTGTGTTTTCACCTGAAGTTCTTGACGATGATGATTAGGGTTTACGAGTAACAAAGGGAATTCTGTACTAGGCCAGTAAGATTGATAAAGATTCATGCTCATGTTTAAAGATGTTGCCTTTATATCTTCAAGAACATCTTTCTTCATTTCTTGCTCGACTATACCACCTTTCTTTAAAAATTGTTGATCTTTTCGCTGCATTCCCATAACTTTCTTCTTAAGTCTGGTGTTCCAGTAGTTCTTGATATCATTATCAGTTCGACCAGGTAATTGTGAAGCTATAATTGACCAACTACAAACCATATCCACCACTTAATAAAGATTATCATTTTGAGAAAGCCGAAAGTTTAAAAGAGAAATATATATTACCGGCTACCAATACTGAGATAGAGGGTACAAATGATATGATCTTCTTCTTCAGAGAAAGATCCATGCTTGATGTTGGGGCGAAGATAGTTTAACCATCGAAGGCGACAACTCTTGCCACATCTCCTGAGACCTAATTAATGGATCAAATTAAACTCATCAAAGCTATATATAGATTCATCATAAATTGACAATATACATGTATAATATTATTAGATCAGCTTTCTTCTTTGAGTGTGATTTTATGTAGTTTATAAAATTAAAGAACTCGCAAAAAAAAAAGAAAAGAGTACCGATTTTATGAGGTAGCGCGATCCAGTTGCCGCCTGTGCCATGTTCTTGGATGTATGACTTGAGTTTAGCATCTTCTTCAGGTGACCATGGTCCTCTTTTGACGTTGGCTTTGTCACAACAAGGGGCTCTTCCCATTGTAGTTAATTATTAGGGTTTTTGATGCTTCTGCTTCTTTCAAAGTGGAGTTGTTGGTGTGTTTGGTGTTTTCTCTTTATATTCATCTACCCATGGCTTTAATTAGCGTACATGACGATCGATGATAATAACATATATACACAGATGTATAAATATATGTAGATATATAGAGAGAGAAGCAACTGGAGAAGAAAGATGGGATTAAAGAGAATGATCACTGGATTTTCAAAAAGGTGAATGTGGAAAAAGAGGCATGTAGCTTTTAGGATATATTTATCAAATTAGATTATATTATATTAAGGTGACTAAAAATTTAAGAGTAATAGAATAACGAGGCAACCCGGAATGCTACAACTGTTAGTACCAGGTATTTTCTCAGTTGTCTTTCTCCTACCTCCCGAATCTCTGCCATTTTATTTTTTTATTGTTTTAAGCATTCTAGTCATTCAACACACATTTGTTTGTTAAACTAATATAAATATAAGTTTATTTAATTATATTTGAACAAATATACGAACAAAAGTATATTAGTCATATGTATTAGAAAATTCTACTCCAAATAGAAGAAAAAAAGAAATGGAAATAGAAAATCCCAAATTTTCTAATTAAGTAAACTACATTGATGGTTCCTGTGATTTCAGGTAAATTAAGTTTTGATCTTTAGTTTTGAATGTTACGGGTTTGGTATGTGGTAGTAGTATTTGTTTTTGAAATGGTCCCTTATCCGTTCGATTTGTTACAACATGACGGAATAACTATTTTAATTATTATTTTAAAAGCTAAAATGCAACCCTTCAATTCATTAATATTTGAGTTGATTACAAGAAAGTTCATTGTGATAAGAGTGTAAAACTATATTTCACTTTTGGCTCTTAATTAAGATACATTCAATTGTTGGTACAAAACTTTATACACGAGTAACAAAAAAGCTCACTGACATGAATAAATGTTATCTTTTATTTTTGTTAAATAATAGTGAAATAATTAAACTAATCTAACTAATAAAAAAAATAATCTCTAATATTTAGGTGGGCTCCACCCAAACCCTAATCCACACCCCCACCTCCCCTCGTCACTTTTAATCTACCCTAGAAAGCACCACCACCTGACCACCACCATGCATTTTGTCGGACACACCGATGACAACCGCCACCTCACCACCGCCTTGCTTTTTGCCGGCCACCACCAACGCTCGCCACCACCTCACCTGTAAGTCACTCTTATCTCTCCTCTGTCTCTCTACTCTTTCTCGTATTTGCCATGTGGAATTCGAGTTGTAAAATATTTGTAAGTTATTTACAATTCACAAAGTGAAATTTATAAAAATTTTACATGATCATCATGTGTCGGGGTGGTCGGGCTATATTGTTTTTGAGTGAGGGTCGGGCATGTATTCAAGATATAATCGAGTTACTCGAGATTGTCAAAATATAAGCTACAAAATATTGGGTATTTATTATAGCATGAGTTCCTTAGTACTCATCAACTATATTTAATATGTAAGAAATTATGCGAGCATGAAAGCAAAACCGACATGTTTACCGCAATGGTGATAACGATGAAAGAAAATTAAAAAAAAAACAGTTTAGTAAACCATCTCCTGTTTTTACTTCTAGGGTTCATGTAATGTACCCAGGTCAAATTGACATGTTAGTTAAGATTTAAGTTTGGATTAAAGTAACATAAAAGTTTAAACTAGTACAACGCAACAAGTCAAATAATGTCTTTTAAATATATTTAATGTTTATCTTCTAAATATGATACAACATCAAACAAATACGCATCAATAACTTTAAGATCAAATAGTAGCTCAAATAAGAACACGATTGTTAATTTATATAATACTTTGAAAAACTAAAATAGTAAACGAAAAGGGGCAACCCCATGTAGCGAACTTAGGACGTATATTGAAACATATTTTTTAATCCATAATGACTCCATATAAATTTAAAATATTTGATATATTTTAGGTTGATGTAAAGGAAAGGAATCCAAATTCGAACCGCTATTACTTATGATTTACAAATCGCCCTAATTTCTACGTTAGCTTCAGAATTATTTGCAATCAGAACCGGTTTAAGGTTGTGAATCATTTTATTCGCTTCTATGGCTTCATGCAAATTGTTCAAAAGCAAAATAATTATATCTCTTGCTTTTGATAGTGCTAGCTAGAATCCCAATTTTTAGTTGAATGTTATTACTAAAACTAATAGGCCTAACTGATGTTTTTCTTAACATAAACTCATTATTTTATATATACAAACTGGACAAACTTCTGATCGATTCGATCTACGAACCTTCTTGACCATTTTTTAGTGCCCTCCGTGTATAAACTTTTTATACCGTGCAAAATTGGAACATGCTAAAAATTCTGTTTTTGAAGATCAAAACAATCTGTCATTGAAGAATTTTTAAGCTTACCAGGTAAATGCATAAAATAATCAAAAAGCAAAAGGAGGGGGTGATGCAATATGCATTACAGGTTGATTTCAATCATATACAATTTGCCTTCTTTGACAAATAGTCATTTCATATTTAAACTCCAATGTATTCTTCACATTCATACGACTTTTTTTTTAATAAAACCTTTCTTTATGTTCGAGTGGACGGTAATTATTAATATATGATCCACAATCGTTTTCATAGCATTATTTTCTTGTTTTTACTCGACATTTTTATATGGTATGCGCAGAAGTCATTCATGAGTATCTATGTTTGAAAATTGATTTGCTGTCATGGTGAATGCTATTTGTTCTCGAGGTATTACTTTCTTTAAGTGCCTATAAAAAGTTTGACTACCTTATAGAAATTTTGGAGCAATGCATTGACTTTTACAAAAGCACAAACATGAAAATCAAACAGAAGACTTAGAGATCGAAGTTGATAAGTCTCTCTTTAGGATAATTTGTTAGTAGTTTTAGTTAAAGTTTTATAATATTATTTCATTCAAGCGGAAATTTCATTTATCAATGTGATCATGTTTTTTTTAAAACATGTTGTGTATTTGACGGGACATAACTCTTATTTGGTACTGCTTGATCTTATCTAGAACTATATTTTTGCTCACCCAATAATACATAAGTTAATCAACTTAAATCCATTCAGCAAACTATTTGATAACTACATCAGTCTCATGGATATTAGTGTACTATGTGTTTCTAGATGCTGCATGACTCTAAAATATTAAGTAAACAACTTAAAATTCATATGACTAGTCGTATTAGCGACTTAGTGTTTACATAAAGAGTCTTTATCTGCTTTTATATAACTTTAGACCTACAATTTCTTACATACATATACTTTCTTTCTACATTAGTTTAGATGATTTATTTTATATTTCTACTAGTTTATAAACATTAGTAATACACGAGTTGAATAAAAATATTAAATTAGTAGTTATTTATTAATATTTAAAAACTAAAAAATAACTTTTTTGAGATAAAATTATTGAAATTACGTAAAATGCTTAATTTAGGTAATAAAACAATAATAATATGTTTTCAAACTTTCATCTTTAAAAAACTTTTGCTTTAAAAAAAATTGTTTTTTAATCACTCCTTTTTTTAAAAAAATATTTTTAAAAAAAACGACATTTTCTAAAAGTTCTTTTCATTAAAAACTTCATATTTCTTAAAACTTCGTTTTTAAAAAAATAAATTTGATGATAAAAAGAAAGATGTTTATAAATTATCATAAAAAATTGTTTCATAATTTGAAAAGTATATATATAATATAATTAGCATTTAATGTATTTTTAAATTGTTAATTTTTATTTTAGTAGTGACACATTTACAATGCCTAGACAAAGTGTAGGTGGAGTGGGTAGAAAGGTGTTATGTGCCACATAGAAAATTTTCATTATTATAGTAGATTGGGACAATGCAGCGCAAACGAAAGAAATGTGTGATTGAGTATAATTCGAGCGTGGGGTAAAGAACTCTGATTCAACCCTGCAACCTTAGCTACTCCTGTGCGGGTTCGAGTTTGGGTTTTGAATTTTCAAAATGGCTCATATGTTACAAGTACCTTATGAGAAGGATTGTGATAGTTTTGAAGTTTGTTGATAAATGTAAAGGGATCCTTACTCCAACTGCTACCAAAATATTTGAATCAATCAAGAAAGAAGCAACTAGATACAAAGTTTTTTGGAATGGAGAAGATAAATATCAAGTTAGTGGTCCAAGCAGTAATCAATGTGTGGTGACATGGTGCAAGATATTACGCTTTGTAAGGACCTAGTCTTTATGGATTACAATATCAAGTAAAAAGCAAAAACTCAATTCATGCGAGAAGTACAAGGAAGCGAGAACTCCAAGATGATTGATGAAGAACTTATCACGCGAGAACTTGGAGTTGCCGCTCGAGAACTTGATGTTCTCGCGCGAGAACATCTAGATAGTATATATAGATGTTTTTCCTTTGTATTTCAGAATGTATGTTCATTTTGTAAAAGTGCTCTGAGGGTGAGAGAGCAGAGAGTTATGTGATAGGCCAACCGAGGGAAGCTCACCTCGGGTGGATCGAGCTTAAATGATGTATACTCCTTTGGTATTGTAATCATCTGATTAATAATATTCGATTGACTTTGTTTAATGTTTGTTGATATCACACAAGCACACATATGTCTTAATTTGATTATCAAGTGCAACGAAATATGGAATTGATCGTGATGAGAACTTTATATTTGGTATCAGAGCAAGGTGTTGCTCTTGATACACGTATTTTCATTCTGCAATCATCCGTATTAAGATGTAAAACATAAAGATTGTAGACCTGCAGGTTATTGTCGGTTATGACTCGATTTCGAAGGTAAAATGAACGAATCGAAGGTGAACACACATGAAATCTACTGTGTTACTTGCTAAAATGATGATTTGCATCAATATGCTTAGTATATTCAAGTTATGATGATGAAAATTGAAGAATTGAAATCGCAGCAGTAAATCAAACACAAAAAGTCGATTTTGACGAAGTTTTAACACGAATAACCGCTTTTTGCGAAAACTCCGGCAGTTTTCGCATCGGTATCCGCTTCTTGCGAAAACTTGGAGTGGCCGCGCGAGAACATCAAGTTTTCACGCGAGAACATCTACCTAGTTCATATGCAAAAACTTCATCAAGCGAAACTTCATCATTCGCGAGAAAACTTTTACTATCAACTTGATTTTTGCGAAAACTTTGCAAAAATGAAAGAACATTGTCTAGATGCGAAAACTTGTTAGTTTGTGAAGGTCAGAACAAGTGTTTCAGCCCAAATCTAGAGGATGTCGGATGATTTGAAGTTTGATACTTAAACAGGGGTTTTTGTGATGTTTGAACAAGTTCAAGATTCTATATTTATAACATTTGTTTCGGGTCGTTCGTGAACTGAAACTTGACAATGTGGGCTTATCTTATCTTACTGATGGGAACAATGATCGAACGGGTTAATTAAGTGAAGAATCAAGATTGTTTGGTATTCTTGCTCTGAAAATATGAGTTTATTACATCTTATATAGGGGGAAGAATACTTTAAAAGATCTAGTTCGTCGTCATAGAATCTTGTCATCGGATTGAAGAATTGGGCTCTTCGGGAATCCAAAATGGAAGTTAGACCTCTCTGTCATATGCCTAATACATATAAGTTGTAAGAATCAAGATAGAACAGTTTAATCTTGGTGTAGACGTGATATCCTTTATGAAGCTATACATTAGGAGGAGGTTACAGTTGAGGGGGAAGACTAAAGTGAAAGATACCCAATGATCAGATAATTCATGAAGATGAGTGACTAAAGTCAAACATAACTTGGTATCATAATCCATAGGGGGAAATTGTAAGGACCTAGTCTTTATGGATTACAATATCAAGTGAAAAGCAAAAACTCAATTTATGCGAGAAGTACAAGGAACCGAGAACTCCAAGATGATTGATGAAGAACTTATTATGCGAGAACTTGGAGTTGCCGCGCGAGAACTTGATGTTCTCGCGCGAGAACATTTAGACAGTATATATAGATGTTTTTCCTTTGTATTTCAGAATGTGTGTTCATTTTGTAAAAGTGCTCTGAGGGTGAGAGAGCAGAGAGTTGTGTGATATGCCAACCGAGGGGAGCTCACCTCGGGTGGATCGAGCTTAAATGATGTATACTCCTTTGGCATTGTAATCATTTTATTAATAATATTCAATTGAGTTTGTTTAATGTTCGTTGATAAGTCGGTTTGAAACGGGTTTAAGTGTAACTGAGTACAAACTCGGCGGGATAAGTTGGTTTGAAACGGGTTTTGGCTAAACCAGGTTTTTAACTATATCGAGTTGGGTTACAAATCTGTTTGTTAACCCAAACCGGCTTTTTACATCAAGACGATACAATACAATACAATTCAAACAGAGATACGGGCTTGTACTCGGTAGTTCCAAGCTCATAAAGGTAAACCATATCGGTTCAATCTACGAATGTTCCATAGAAGCCCATTGAAGCAAACGATAAGCCCATGACTAGTCATAACTCATAAGAGAAGCGCAAAAGAAAAAACCCAAGCTGTTCAAGATTTGGAAAGCAAAGTAGTTAGCCCAATCCTATATTTGGTCCTTAGTCACCAAACTTGTCCAATGTTAGTCGTCGGCCCAATCTCATATTTGAGCCCACTTCTAACAATGGGCCTTCAATACTGTGATCATGGGTCATACCGTCATATAGCAAATCCCACTTGTTGATGTAGTAAAAGTCTGTGAGATCCATATAGGAGTTCTCGGCCTAAAAAGCTTTAGGATTTAGTTATAAGGCTTAAGGTTTTTATTTAGGGTTTGAAGAACTGATTTCAATCAGAGTTTTTTAACTGATTCTCTTCAATTCTTTTTTTTTTACTATTCCTTTTTAAACATCTTATATATCACTACAAGAAATAGGTCCTATAACAACAACAGGAACTAGAGTTCTCACTGCATCAAGTCAATTGCTATAAGGCCTCTGATCCTATGACGACAATATTTCGTCGCTATAATGTTGGTGGCTATATAGTCGTGGTAATACTTCTATTTGAAAAGTTAAAGCTATACAATTAAATCCTAAATACAGATAGGTTTGTTTACCAAATTATTATAGGTTTTTATAAGATAGAATTTACATACTCTGACATATAACTAACTGATTTGTGTCAAGTATATATAAAATTAAACCTACTAAATCTAGAATTTATTAATTACTTCATATTAATTTTCTTTTAGCATTAAAATTTGTTTGCTTGCCCTAGATAATACTCATAGTCAATTACTTATATAATATTATATCTAATTCAACGTGTCAAAAGAAGTTTAGCACACGATACAAGAACAAATTATATATAAATTTATTGGTGACCTAACTTTTCGATCATCAGCATATATATGTAGCCGGCGATGCATTATTGAACATACCTTTTATTATATGAATCAACGAATGAATGCCAAAATGTTAAATCATGTTTGTAGGTCCCATGTACCATTCTCTTCAACGTTTTAATTGAGCAATTATAAGATTTAATTACAATTACTTAAAAACTAAAAAGCAAGACTTTTCTTTTCTTTCTTAAGAAAACTAATAATTAATCAATTTGTTATCCGTAAGCATCATAAACAGATGTTCATGAATACGACTACATATGTAACTATCAATATACAGACAAATGAGTGTGCAATGACGACCTTATCCACCACAAAATATGAACGAATGTTTTTAATTAACCCGTTACCACTCTTCTTTCTTTAATGAGATGGTTCTTTTTATCACAACAAACAACAACCCATGAGATCATCCACATAAGCTCTAATGGACATCTCTATCTCCTCCCAAACTTTATAGACATTAGAGAGAGCTATCATCCACACAAACCCTCCATTTATGTATATTGGTAAATTAAAAGAATCCAACAAGATAACATGAACCCCCTTTCATGCAAGTTGAACCAATTGTGCAACAAGCTAGGGGCCCTTCATGTCAAGTTAAAGAAATCGATCGAAGAGTACAAAAAAGAAGCACAAGCACTAACATGGTTCTGTCAATTGAACCTACATCCACAATTGAAGGAGGATAGCTATTACTTTTTGGCGAAAAAATTGAACAAAAATCTTGAGAAAACCATATACATAAATGGTACACTATTTCAACAAGGTCAAGCTTACTATTGAAAGTCTTCAAATTAAAGTGAAGAGCTACATGAATATAAGTCCGTGACATTTATTAGCTACCTACCTATGTATTAAGCATGACAATGGCTAGTGAAAGGCCTTTTTTAAAGAACTTTTTTAGATTTAATTTACAGATGGTTTTGGATTTTATTAAATGCTTTCAGGGATTTTTTTTATTCGAAGTTTTGTTTTATATATATTTTAGTTTGCTTGTATGATACATTAACGAACGGATGCAAAAATTATATTGAGTTTGCTTAATATAATACAAGCAAACTCTAATACTTAATTTTGGGTTTTACATGAGTTTGCTATCCGTGCAAACAAATTGCCAATATTTACAAAAGGATTACAAAAATTAACTACAATTACTTAATCATTCCTAAACCACCTGTGACTCCAAAAAGTTGCTTGTTTAACCCTAAAAGTACTGCCTTCCCCTAAGAAAATATATACATAGGTTCATGTATGTGTGGTTACAAACAAAGTTCAAGGCACTCAACGTTTCTAAAACAATAATTTACCGCCCATATATAGTTCACCTGTGAAATGTAAATTTTTGGCAGTTTTTATTAGAAGGGTGTGTATCAACCGTCCAATTGTATACTTTAAACGGAAAATATTTATTTTACATGTATAACAAATGTAAGGTCCTGATTCATTGTCATCGTTGGAATTCGATCTACTTGGTGTTTGATAATTATGGGTTAATAGCATGTGGTTCTAGAAACCAAAAAGTGGTTAAGAATCGTATCAACTGAGTTAGGCATCCTCGAAAGATGATTTGGTTGCAAAAGTTGGTGGAATCGTTTGCGGGCTTATTTCCCATAACCAAATGATTTTGAGTACCCCATACATGTCTATCCGTCAATCATGGGCAAAACATTTCATGCTCCTCCATTTCCTCAAAAAACATAAAGCATTCTTAATTTTATGTTGACATTCCTTGATTCCACGCTTGGGACTTCTTTTAAGGAGAGAATGAGTCCAAAAACATTGTAAGTCAAGATTAGAAAACTTTAGCTAGATTAATATAACTCGTTAGAAAGGTAATATAGCACCTTGTCCCTTAAGGAATATAATCCGGTTAATTATTAGTACCAAATCACATACTATTGCACTTAATGTAAAGTGATTATTTACAATAATTTTATCATCCTTAATAACATGTTTCTATTTTACAATTAAAAAAAACCTTTTTATGGTGACATGTTTTTTTCTTTGAAAAATTAAAATTTTAAAATTTCAAATTAATACTACCAACCGATAATAATTTATAATATTAATTCAATCAGTGTCACTCTCAACTTTCACTTATATTATCAATAGCC
Organism: Flaveria sonorensis; assembly: GCA_025506505.1. Lineage (NCBI taxonomy): Eukaryota > Viridiplantae > Streptophyta > Magnoliopsida > Asterales > Asteraceae > Flaveria > Flaveria sonorensis. Next base: position 60,996,922 of record CM046432.1, read on the forward strand.
ATAGTAATAATATAATTATCATATATTAACGCTCGATAATCATAAATGTGAAAACAAGAGAGGGGATGTTGGGGCTATTTACAGACTTCTTTTTAGATGTAATACCTACGACTATAGCTTGGTGAAACTATTATGAACCGAAAACAACTAAAAAGCATATGACAAAATTTTATTTGGTATTTTATCATTACATTTATGGGTGTATTACAAAGTTCCATCCATCATAGAGTTCTATTACCAACACTAGCAAAATTCGCTTAGTGATCACTACAAGAAATCTTCTCTATAGTGGCGACACTATTAGCGGCAACAACAACCAATAGCGGCGAGAATCAATAGCGGCGTCTCATTAGCGGCGATATGTCGTCGCTATTGCTTCAAATCCGTTTCACTTGTACTAACCTAGATTTGGCCATTCATTAGAAACAAGATCTAACGGTGAGCATTGGATCGTACATATAGGTCAATAGCGGTGACACCATTAGCGGCGACTTGTCGCCGCTATTGCTTCAGATCCTTAATATCCAGATCGGTTTCCCTCCACATCCAATTATTCTCTCCACAACTCTACACCACCGTCGTCTGCTCCCCTACCGTCGATTTCTGGCCCATTTCTACCACTCCACCTTCGCCACCTAACACCCTATAGTCATCGGAGGTTGCTCCCCAACAGCCCACCGTCACCACCTCGCCAACTGGCTCCCCAACAACCCACCGTCACCACCTCGCCGTCAGCTCCTCCCACCACTCCACCGGAGTAGCCTCCCGTCTACCGGAAGTCACCGCCACCGCCACCTCTAAGTGTCGGTTCTAGTTGCTTGAGGTAATTTTTCTTTATGTTCTTTTATTTGTTTTTTAAACACCAACTTAGTTGCTTGAGTCCCCAAAATAGGCTCCCAGTACTTCACCAGAGCCGGCTCTCGTCTGCCGGAAGTCACTGCCACCACCACCTCTAGTTTCTTGAGTTTTCGGTAAGTTTTTTTTTTTATATTTTTTTTGTTTGTTGTTCAAACACAACTTGTTAAAGATGAGATAGATGTATTTATGTATTTTGTAATTGTGTATTTTGTAGGTTTGAACTAAATGTATTTGTGAGATAACATATAATATATGTTATAGTTTATGCTTAGTTGATGAATGTGTTTATGTATTTTGTTATTTAGTTGATTAAAAATTAATTGGGTATTTGGTGTTTGGTAAACTACTTGTCTAAATGGTTGAAAATTGTTTAGATGGTGTTATTTAGTTGGTTGAAAATTGATTGAAAATTGTTTAGATATCTTTTAAGGTAATTGAGATATTTAGTGATTAATTAGAAGCTAATTTGCGTGATTCTTGTCGATGTAAATGCCTATAGTTACATTGCTTGCAAATTTTCACTCAGAGTTGTATGCTCTTTCAATGGGTGAGGATGTAAATGCCTATAGTTACACTGCTTGCATAGTCAACGGTGTTAGGTTTATGGTAGTTGACCGTGACGCGCAACGCATAACGCAAAACTCCGGTGTTTTAGCGGAGGGAGAGAATGGTGAGAAATATTATGGGTAAGTTGAAGAGATTATTGAATTATGTTATGCAAATGGGTATACAACATTCCTATTTCGTTGCAAATGGTTTGATACTCGAAGGGGTGTTTCATACGACAATAATATCATTAGTATCAACACAGAACGTGAATGGGACAAAGACGATTAACTCATATTTGCCTTCCAAGCTAAACAAGTGTTCTACATCCGAGAACCTTCTCGAAGAAATCAAAACAATAATCATCGGTGGGTCGTCGAGAATGTTAATCATCGAAAAATTTGGGAGCAACCTACATCCAATGATGGCCTCGTGGAGAACATTCAAAATGTTGACAATGACTTCATAGAAGATCTTGATTTCGTTCACAACCACTCTTCATCTAATAGTGTACTTTTCATTGACTTCACATAATACTTTCATAACATGCCTACTTGTGTCACCGAATGCGAGACTGCAACTGACGTTAATCAACCAACTGTTACCGTTGATGATGTGTCTGAGGACGAGGCTGATTATGATGAGGACGATTCTGATTATGACACCGAGGGGTCTGAAAAGACATTGAAGTATATGAGGGTGACTCTGATTGAAAGATTTGTTATGATTTGTATATGTATTTATATATGAAACTTTGTTTGTATTTCATGTTGTAGTAGAAAACTTTAGTCTGATTTTGATATTGTGTTCTAAATCTTATAATTTTTCAAGATATGATATCATTGTGGATTGTTTTGGTATACCTCATGGCTGATGTCATAAGTCATGGAGGTGATGACGCGGGGGATCCACCACTTCCTCCATTTGGCGGTCCTGGAAGTCACGCGTTGGATGGTAATTGTTATATAATTTATTTATTTACTATGTTTATTCAATTATTATTAATATATATTGAAACTAATAAATTTTTATTATAATTGCAGGTACGTCTTCTCGAAAAACAAAAGGGAAAGCGAAAACCAAAAAACTATAGCAGGAGCTGGCCAAAAAGAGATGACCTTTATCTCTCCCTTTGGATAGAGCTGCCACGTATACTCCTGTCGGTGAACTTAATGATATGTTGTTCGCGAGTGGGGATATACATGGAGGCTAAATTTCCATTTAATGTACGCTCTTATGAAAATCTTTCAGATTCTCAGAAGAATGCCTTAGAAGAGCATATGGCGGTAAATTTTTATAAGTTATATGTTTGCTATTCGTTTTTACATAACTAACTTTTTTTTGTTTAACTTAAATGTAGCGACGCTTTGACTTTAATAAGATTTTGCGAGTTCGTGAGCACGCTCAGATAGAGGGTGGAATTCGATTGGTCTTTCTGAACGATTTATAGACTGAAAAAATATGGCAAAAAAATACTTTGATCGTGGTGGAGGGTACGAAAATATAGAACAAGCAAGGGTCAACCCTCCAACAGGCATGAATCATGAAAATTGAAAAAAAATCGTTGACTATTTCATGAGTGACGCATATAGAAATGCGTCAAATTCAAACACCACAAATCGTCAACAACAAAAATACACAAACCGTGGGGGGACTGCTTCATATAGTAGTTATTGTTACAAGAAGGTAATGATTTAAATTTATATTTTTGTGTATTATATATTAGTATTTTTAATATATAATATGCTTTTTAAGAGCATAATAAAAGCACAATTGAGACGTTTCATGATGCTCATACCAGTAAAGATGACACCTTTGATAGCGAGGTAACACAACAACAATATATAAGTATTTCTAAAAAGTATATTTTTCAAATATAAATATATGTATGTATAAATATGTTAATATATTTTTGTTAGTTAATACAGAATCAATTAAAGGAAAGGTTTGATGAGCTAAGCCAATCATAAAATGAAGAAAGTGGTTCATCAACGCTGAATGAAGTCGATATTTTTGAGTCGGTGTTGGGACAACGACGTGGACATATCAGAGGGATTGGGCGTAAACCATCATCATCTGCATTGACTTCTTTTATTTATGATCAAGAACAAACTCCTCAGTCATTTACACAGGTAAGCGCATTATAGTGGGTTTAGATTATTATAACTCTTTATAGCTAAAATAAACTTAAATTATCTATATTATAGATTAAATGGGTCAAAATGGGTGAAGACGACATGATTTGAGTTTAAACGGGTCAAAATGACTCAAAGTTGGATGTGTAAAAGTGCATCATAGTGGGTTTAGGTTATTATGACTCTTTATCGCTAAAATAGACTTAATATCTATATTTTAGATTAAACGGGTCAAAACGGGTGAAAATGATATGATTTGAGTTTAAACGGGTCAAAATGACTTAAAGTTGGATGTGTTAAGTGCATCATAGTGGGTATAGGTTATTATGACTTTTTATCACTAAAATAGACTTAAGTTATTTATATTTTAGATTAAACGAGTCAAAATTGGTCTAAATGATATAATTTTAGAATGTTTCTAATTATATTAAGTGTGTTTAGTTCAACATGATTAATTGACACTTAATATATTGAAAGTTGAATGTTTCTAAATTACTTATGTTTCTACTTATGTATGATTGTATAATATTGAAAAATCGAGATATATTTGTATAAAATTTGTAAGTTATTAGGAAATCTAGATTTATTTGGGAGTAAAACTGGAAATTAAAAAAAAATTAAAAAAAATATTAAAAAAAAGTCGCTGCTAATAGTCAACCAGAAATTTTTAAACGTAAACAAATAACGGCGAATTATTAGCGGCGATAGGAAGGTTATTAGCGGTGACATCATTAGCGACGACCTATTAGTGACGAATTATTAGTCATTAGCGAAAAATTATTAGCGACGACATTATTCTATAGCATTAATTAGTGTGTTGAATCAAATGAGTAAACTTGAAGTTTGCTTTAATTCTTATTTTGTTATTGCTCAAAAAAGTCAACCTATGTATAGTAAGAAATATCAAACATAGATTTTTCGTTTTATTCATTTATTATGTTCTTGACCCAAGCAATTCATTCCACTCATACAAACCAAATTTGATTTTGCACATATTCACTCATCCCTTTTAAACGTCCTCATAGCTTTCCCCACTCCAACCACTACCAATTATTTTCCTCCATAATATCTTCATTAAATTCCCTTTCTTCATATACATACACCATCTTCAATTCTATCATAAATCCAATTATATATCAAATGGAATTTGATAGTTCTTGTGTCACGAGACTATCATTAGGATTAAGCCTTAATTCATCGTCATCCAAGGTCAAACTCACCACCATGAGTCCCACCAAGCAACCTTGCGCGAGCTTAGATCACTTTAACAAGGGCGTGACTGAGAACATATCGAGTTTTGACCCATCGTTAACGTTGGGTCTTTATAGCAACCATGGTGACCATAACCATAACAAGATACGTCTAGTTGCGGGACTTGGTGGTGATCATGGTATTTTGCATCATCAGGTTGGCACTATGATTAGTGGTGGAGGTTCGTTGTATTCAAACATGAGCGCGAAGAGGGAGCGCGAGGTTAGGAGTGAAGAATCAGAGAGAGTGATGAGTGGTGTTACAAGTGTAGATGATGTTGAAGATGATGATGATTGTGTTAATGGCAGGAAGAAACTCAGGCTTACCAAACCCCAATCTGCTCTTCTTGAAGAAGCCTTTAAACATCACAGCTCTTTAAACCCTGTATGTATAACCCCTTTCTCTTTGTTCACACACTTAAACACATACAAAACCCTAAAGTTTGTTATAATTAAGGTTGGTATTGATGTAATCTAATTATAGTTGATGATGAATATTAGCAGAAACAAAAGCAAGAACTAGCAAGGGAACTAAAGCTGAGGCCCAGGCAAGTTGAAGTATGGTTCCAAAACAGAAGAGCCAGGTACATATTATTCATTTCAAGATCATTCAAGTTTATGATTAAATTCAGAAGTTCTAAAATTATTTTAGACAACTTTTCTATAGAAGATAATCCGTCAGTAAACCGCCATTAAATTATCTTACTACAATCAATGTTATTTTTTGGTATCAGTAGATTTTGTTGTTAGTGATGGTTTTTTAGTAGTGAGATATATAAAAGAAAGATATTGATTTTCTATTAATCAGTTGTTATGATGGATGTATTCATATGTTCACTTCTTTATGTTCTTTTTGACATATGCAACATCCATCATTAATTAAGCATATCAACCACCTAGTGACTATTAGTAGCTTTATAAAATAAACATTTTGATAAGATGATATATGTGTTTTTATTTCCAAATTAATTAGTTTATATTGTTCTAACAATCGAAGCCAAAGAGGGCATATTTTATTAATCCATTATCGGAGTTTCCATTGTTTTATTCGTCTTTTTTCTCTTTATAGAAATAATATAAGAAAAGCAAGAAGAAACAAGCCATGATCAATGAGGTTGCAACAACAGACCAAAATAATAACGTGGGCTCTTTGGTCTCCACTTGATTGCAATATATAACCACAATCATTTCGAATACTATTGCTGCCTTTCAATAGACGCCATTGATTAATGATTAATACTTAAAACTATTAACTAAAATAACACAAATTGGTTTTTTAGTAACATAGATAATCAATCCAAACAATTTAACGACTGACATTTCTGAATTTTATTTTTACTGTTAAGATCAATCACACTCACAAAATTATCATACATTTACGCTCGCTTTACACTTTATTACACAAAAGCGTAATTGAGCTGCTCTTATAATACAAAAACATACTTCTAATACGTGATTATATATTATTTTTTTAATTATAGGACAAAACTGAAGCAAACCGAGATGAATTTTGAACATTTGAAGAGATGTTGTGAGAAACTAACAGATGAGAATCGAAGACTCCAAAAGGAGCTCCAAGAACTCAAAGCCTTAAAGTCATCGTCACCGTTTTACATGCAGTTGCCATCAACTACTCTCACCATGTGCCCGTCTTGTGAAAGGATCGGAGACACCAAACCCGTCCTCATGAAGAACCCTTTTACTATGGCTACTAAACCACACTTCTTCGATTCCTTCACTAATCCATCTGCAGCCTGTTAATTAGCTTTCTTTTGTGGTTATTGAGTAATTCCATATATATACTTTGACAGTGAAGAACATTATTTAAATCGCCAACGCTTAACCCTTTCTTTTTTTAGAGTCAAGGGGTTGGCTAGATTTAATTGGTGTAGTTAAGTTGTTCTAGTAGAAAGATATTATAATATCTTGTGAATATTATCTTCTATTTGTTGTAAGCAAAAAACTATCTCAATGAAATGGATCTCTGGTCTATTATATTGTCTTTCTGTAATTCCTAGACCTTGGGTCATGTTGTTATGATTTTTCTAATGGCTCCCAAACTACGCTTATTAAATCCTTCTATACAACATATCTCAACTATTTTGTGGTTAATTATTGTATGAGTTTTGACACCTGATAAGTCATGAGCTCACCGGCAACGAATGACGTCATTTTGAGTCTATATCACAAGTGAGTCCTGAAACTTGTTTGTATTGACAACCAACCTGGAGATTACAAATGTATTCTACTATCATCACTTTGAGACACAAATGTAATATGGAGATGGGAGTTATTATAATGGATTATACGTTTACAATGTCTTAATTTGTATCAATTGTTTTAGTTGTTTCAGAACACCAAATTAACATGAGTGGAATGTTACATTTATATTAGAAGCAAAAACGTCCCTGTTTACATACAAGGTCACTAAAAGTATACAACACAAAAGCTAATGACAAATTTCCACACACTTAAGATATTCGTCAAACGAACATCATACTCTATTGAATGATAGTTAAACGCTATGTTGTGTTGGTTAGATTTTAATTTATAACTAACATGTTTTCTAATAAATCTTTTTGGCTGTTAGAAAAAAGCTATTACAACCATTACAACTCGCTTATGACTATTTTAACTCTTTTAATCACATTCTCCCCTCAATTTTAAACCTCACATATATGGTTACTTTACTTGTGTCTTTATCTAATTTAGCAATTGATGTACGCCAAATTGTATATACTTTTACATATTATATTCTTATATTTTAAGCATTATATATGACAGAACTATATGAAACAATACTTAATGAGTATATATTTGCTTTGAAGGCTTGAAAAATGGGTGTTCTAGAATAAAAGAAGGAAATCAAAGTGAAAACAAAAGACAAGAAATTAACTCTGAAAAATTCACCGGACTTGGTTTCTAGACAAGAAACCAGAATTCTTGGTCCAAAACAAGAAGCTTTAGGCCCAACACTAGAAGCTTGGACTATGGATAGGCAAATCGGGTTTTGGGCGGTACCCAAAAACGGTACAAACCGGGTTCGGCACAACCGGGTTTTTTTACTAAGGATCATTGGTTAATACTAGACTAGCTAACAAATAAACTTAGGATAAAGATATAATAAATAGAAAGTTTGTGACACACAATAAGTCAATAACAATGTGTTTATATCATTTTAGATGTTCATATTTTGAATTTGCAGACTCATCTTCAACATCTTAAAAGTTGTAATTCAGAAAATAAGCAAATCCACTTTCAGATTCTAACATATCTAATTCAACTGATCAGTTGATAAGAAACTATACATGATCATATCTACAATTTTCCCTTTGTTAAATCCATACTTCCTCAAATATCCTTCCTTTCTAAATCCCACTTTCTCCAAAACCTTCTGCGATGCAATGTTTTCATCCTCAACAAGACCGTCAATCCTCACCACATATGGTAACTCCTTAAACACCACAGGGATCGCCATCTTCACTGCTTCAGTAGTTATCCCTCGTCCCCAGCATTCGCTGCTTATCGCGTACGATATATGAGCGCGATGATGATCGGCTCCTGATTCTGGCTTCACGGAGATGTATCCGATTGATTTATCGGCCCAACTGATTGATCAGCGCCATGATGTGGTATGGCAACTTCCATCGGAGATATCGGGTTACTTTGTCGTCGCTGGTGTTCCATCGGAGATATCGGGTTACTCTGTCGTCGCTGGCCATGATAGGAAGTCATCGGCGTCGGTGACGGTGAACGGACGGATTGAAAGTTCTGATGATAATGCCATAGTACAAGAGAAGAGGGAGGATGTTAAGAAGATAAACTGTCTCTCAAAACTCCAAACAATCTGTAAGCTTTTCATTTTAATTTATTAAATTTATTTAAATTTAATGTATTGAATATCCTAAATAGTTTTTAAAAGGGAACGATTATTGAGCAGCCAATTTTACTCTTTTGTAAAAAATTTAAATAAAAATAACTGTAACAAATAAGTTAAGATAAAAAAAAAAACTCTACATATAAATGTAACCAACTTTTATATATGTTTTAATTATTTTTTTTAAAGGTAAACGTGCGATCTTGTTTTGGAGAACATGTGTTATCTTAATCGGGCCTATCTATCCGTTTTCAAGTCGAGACCGCACCCCCAACCCCTTTATGAGGAAAACTATTGCTGAGAAAATCTCATGGTTTAACTCTGTGCATTTTGCTCAAAGTAAGACTTGAATCTATGACCTACTTATGTTTAAATAAAGTCATTTAAATAAAAATTTATCTTAATTTAGTCACTTAACTTATAGGTAATGTGTTAACCTTATGTGATTAATTGTTTAATAGGTTAAAGTGCCGACGTAGCTATTTTTATTTATTCTTTTAAATAAAATTTGTTGAACCGGAATTAACAGTTATTAAAAATTACGAAAAATATTGTTAAACAAACTGAATTTAATTCAACTGAAGTCACATTTTTTAACTGAACTATGAGACTCATACATTCGTTTTTTTATTTGTTTTCTTTCTAAATTTTGAGGTTAAATGCATTTTCCCTTATTTTGAATGTACCCTCATTTGAATCAATTGTCTTTTAGTGTGAAAAGTAGTTAATATAACTAGTATCATGACAACTTAAAAAGAGTAAAACTAATAAAAGTGATGAAGTACGTTTAACACTTCCTCGAAAAATTGAAGTTTAATTTGGGTGTTCCTCATTCACACCATCAATTATTACCACTATGTTGTCTTATGGCTTGTCCTTTCTCCCCACTATGTTGTCTTATGGCTGCCCTAAGTATTAAACTTTGTATCCAAATGGGATGTTATCCTCTTTATGGTCGATTATGTTAGATTTTTGGAACGTTTGACAGGTTAAGATAGCTCAAGCAGGGACGAAGAAGAAAGTCACTGGACTTGTAGACAGCTTGGAGTGGTAACCGATGGACAATCGCATGAGCAAAAGGGCTCAAAATGTGAAATCATTAAGCATTTGACTTTATTTGTTTTTTTGTCATGATTTTGTTGTTTTCACATGTATGTTGCAAAAACTAAAAGCCAACAGAAAACATGTGGTTAAACAATTCTCTTACAATTAAACAAATGGATGTTAACCTAACTAATTCTTCCCCATTGAAGGAACTGAGTGTAGGTAACTCATTCATCATTGAAGGAAATGAGTATGTAGTGAAAGCTTTGAAAGTCTTGATCTCTTCTGATTTCTTATATCCAGTAATCTTGTACTCGTATGAACGCGTGTTGTTGTAATCTATTGATTCTCTCCCAATGGTCGAGATAATGAGATAAACAAAAGCATCATATAGCTGACATGTTTCAAGAACGCTACTCTATAACTAAAGTATAGACACCAAAACCTTACCAATCAATGGAGCTTACCTCATTGCCATCTCTTCTTGCTCGTCTACAGACTCGAGAGCATCACCATAATATTTATAAGCTTCTAATTGCCTGATACTTTCTGAAAGACAGGTTTCTCCCTTCGAATTTAACTGCACGACTAATAATTTAAAAGTTGACCTATCAGGCTCCCAACCAATTAACCTCTTTCATCAACTCAAAGCAATCCATGGCATGTTCAATGAGGTTGTAACTCATCAAAGTTTCCAACAACACATTAAACCCATCTGTCTTGGCTTCAAATCTACATTTTTCTCTTTTCAAATCAAGAACAAAGATATCAACCTTGTCATTCAAGCTATTCCGTGCCAAAACCAAGATTATTTCAGCAAATAATGATACCCCGGGCCTATACCAATCTTCATTTTGAATCTCCGCAAAAACCTATATCAAGAATAAATAATGTTAGACATGGTTTGATTTAAGCATGAATTAAAAAAAAAAAACTCTATAAGTAAATATATACATGTATGTGTATGTGTGTGTGCGCGCGTGTAGGGACGCTAAATAAAGAACACATTTTAAGTATAAGACTGCCAAAACTGCAAAAAGACTTGCACCTAGTGTTTTACCAGTGATACATAAGATGGTTATGTGACTGCATAACCGTCACTTTTCTCACACTATATCTGACATGTGTTTTCGGTTCTCGTGGTTCTCAACTTTACATTTGTTTTGCATTGAACGCTCCCTTTTATTTGTGTCTTTGTCCCTCTATATATAGATAATCTTTTTAGAAGCATAGCAACATTCTTTCACTTGTTTTAAACATAGTCATTGAACTTTAAGCATCATAACTAAAACCACAATGTTTTGAAACTTTAGGTTCTTTTGAGTAACTTAGGCAAGAAAAACTTAACGGATTAGAACAGTTTTCATAACAATTACTAAATACTGGATGGTTTTAGTAACGATTCTTCTAGTCCAGTTTAAAAATAAATAAATAAATAAAAATCTAGGGTCACGATACTACAAACGAACTGACCATAAGGGCCAGCAGGCAATGGTCCTATCAAAGGAGCTCACGGAGTATGGCCATCATATCATACTTGAGTGATCTACTAAACTTGGAGTTGATCACTTGTAGTTGATGTTCGTCTGCAAAAGATTTATATGCTCGTTTGAGAGATTGAATTGTTTGTATGGCCTTGATGCTAAGATTTCATCCTTTCTACAAGGGCTTCCTGTTCTTGCTTCTGTCTCTCATTGTTACCCGCATCCTTCCTCTGTCCTTCTTCCCCACTTCAAGTGACGGAAATCCCATAAAACCACAAGACGTTCTTGTTCGTACCCAAACCCATAACCACAGCAACTAATACTCATGATTGCCATGCCTGGCTACACTATAAGAGACCAAGAAGTGTATGTTTTCAGCCAACTTTCAAGTGTTCCTGCACCTTAAGATACAGTTGTCTATGATATTACAGCTTGTCAAGCTTGTAATACGTCTAAAAGTGGGAAATTGGTAGGTTTATGTCGGGTCGGTTAAAAATATTGAGCAAATTTTTAAGAACTTGTAAAATGGGTTCTGGGTCAACAGGGTTGGATTGACCCGCTGCCAATTTTTGTCGATTATATATACATTTCATTGATGACATACTCAACATAATTATAAACACTAACTTAATAAAATGTAGCTTCTTACAAACAAAAAAACTCAATAACCAGATACCATTAAGCATATTATATTACAATGAAGCAAACTAGTAATTAAAAAAATATATTTATAATAAAAATTATTTAATTAATATATCATGCTAACAAATTAACTTAGAATTCACAAATTGTATATACGATAATCAGTTCAATAGAGCATCATCAGAATTGTTATAGTATTACTCCTGATTCAAAGCCTTGACAAATACACACACACACACAAACACACAAACACACACACATACGCGCGCGCACACATATATATATATATATAGAGAGAGAGAGAGAGATGCAACGAAATGATCAAGAACGAAAGTGGTTCATCATGCATCAACTCAATATAAGTTATCTAACTTCTAAGGGACAGTTGAGAAGATCCAGTGGAAGAGTAACAGTTAGAGAGAAAGTTAGGAGTGGTTTATTATTGGTGCTCTCTAAAAATCTTTGTTCTTAAACTAGACAAGCACACATACACTCATAACTATTTAACCAACTCTCATGAGGTAGTTATAGAAGAGACTAGACTAGCTGACTAGCAAACTTTCATGGACATTAATACATATCAATACCCCTCCCTCACATGGATACTTGTCCCCGTGGTATAGTCTCGCGAGTAGCCACAGCTGAATTAACCAACTTAACTTGAGCAAGCTTTCGTGTTTTTCATCTGTTGGTAACGTTTCATGTTGCTAGGACTCAGGTGGGTTACTAGGAGTAGGAATAAGGAGAGGAGGATGATGTTTCTTGAGAATGTGACATAGAAACCAGAATGCAATTAGCATGTCGGGAGGAGTCTGGAAGTATTAAAAAAACACGTCTTTTTCCCAAAAGTCTATAAGTTTGTCATGGTACCAGGGCTCTATTCTGATTTGTGACTTTAGTTTTTCATTTGATTCTTGTTCAATACTTTGTTCACAGTTACTCCCAATGAAGTTCTTATTATTTCTATAATTCTGTGCATAATTCAAAAATGTGTTAAATCTTTGACCTTTCAAGAATCAAGACCCAGATGTTTGAACATTTAAAAAAACTGCCTAGTGAAATATCAAAACAAAACTGCTCGTCCACTCTAATTAGAGCATGAGTTAACTACCTGTACTTGATTGTGGATATCACTTGTGTTTCATCTTACCAAAATAATGACAGCAAACGGCAGCAAAAAGAACATCACAAAACGGTTCAGAATTACAATAATATAAGCGGGTTGGGTTACGGGCCAATAAAGGATAGCATAAATGGGCAAATCAATATACCTTATTCATCGTTTACCTGACATAGTAGCTATTAAACAATGATTCCAAATGCAATATATAGTAAGCTTTGCCGCATAAACAAAGATACCAACTTCTAACATACTCAATTCTATCAATTTCACAGCTATAGACCCCAGTTCCTAACTGAACAACATTTGGGGTTAATAAATTTAAGGATTACGATTAGAAATTAGGGTTTATAGATCACAATTCCACTGACCAAGAAACAGAAACCCATTCAACCCATCCAAATTAGCAAACACTTGAAACAAGAAACATTTCATTTCGTTACCATTTGTATACCAATGTGCATACACCCACAAGAAACATGAAGCTCATTCAAAATACTATCGATTTGAAACTAGAAAGTGGAAACTTACGGGCCTGCGAGAAGCCAATAAAGGGTTTAGTTTCTGGAAATTTGTTCGATGATTCGATTCGATTGGATTCGTTCGGAAGTAGGAGAAACAAGAAACTAACAAATGTATGCAATCGTTAGATTGATTCGGTCGTACTGATACGGGCTTAATATTATTGAGCTTGTGTCTCCTAACAAAACTTATTCTGTCTGCAATCAGTTCAGTTCAGGTAAGATTGCATAGCAAATGTTTGTGAAATGTCCCAGTAAATTTGATTTTATGAATTTGACTATGGACGTTCTCAATCCTACGTCATCCCTTACTGTGTGAGACTATTTTTATTTATTTTTTATTGACTGGCGTCATAACTATGTGACTGTGTGTGACCATGATGTTCGACTTTTAGTTGAACGAATACACAAGGTTCTAGTTTGTTGCTGCCCAAATGAAAATTAGTGCCGCCTACCAAGGAGTATTTTATGATTGGTGTTATATTGTAGATGATTTTTTATATTATTTTTATGATTGGTGTTATTATTTTTGGGTTGATGTATTTTGACGTGTCATTTAAAATATCAATATGATAATTGAGAAAAAAATAATAGCGTATATATTTTTAGTATGATTGTATAGCATTAATGTAATTATTCTTGTATTTATCTCTGTCCTAAAATAGAGGCACCGAATGTAATTATAAATATGATTGTAAATCAATAGAGAGGGGCACGGGTTTTGCATTCTATCATGGTATCATGAGCCCAGTGTGGCTAACCCTCATTTTCTTTCCCCTGCCGACACCATCTTTTGGCCGATTGATCGTGCCCTCTCCCTTATTTCTCTGTTCTTGTGCCTCTTTTCTTCTCCCCACCATCAACTTAATTCTCCTTCCTTTATTCTTTCTTGATCGGCCCCACCATTCATTCTTCTTTTGTTCCTTTTCTGTTTGAACGACAATGACAACACAAACCCCACCTACCTCTACAACTCCATCCATAACCTTTGAATCCAAGATTCATCCCGCCACCACAGTATCCAATATCAAAAACTATGTCCCGATCATCTTGGAAATTGAATCGTCTCAATATGCAACCTGGGCCACATTGTTGAAGAACAACTGCAATGCATGACCACCTATCTCCTAAACCACAGGATACCACCACCGCCTCCTCTACTACCACTCAACCCAACGATGATTGGGATCGTCATTGTTCTACAATGGATTTATAGCACGATCTCCAATGATCTCTTGCACACCATCATCAACAAAACTGCCACCGCCTACGATGCTTGCATCAAAAACGGCTTCCACCGCCCTCTCGGCTACCACCGGTCGGTCCTCTTCAGCCGACTACAATTGGTCCGACGACCGGTCTTCTGGACGGGGCAACCGTGGCAGATCAGCAGGTAGATTTCCATTATGTCTCATGAACAAGGTGATTTCCATTCTTTTTCTAATTCATGCATTCCTCAAAATATTATAGTAGGTAATGGTAATACAATTCCGGTTATAGGACATGGCACAAAATAACTACCCAAACCATTCCCACCCTTTGTCCTTAAAAATCTCTTATACTCACCTAAATTAATTAAAAACCTTATTTCAATCCGTCGTTTTACCATGGACAACTCTGTATCTGTTGAAGAATTTGACCCGTTTGGTATTCTTGTGAAGGACCCCAAGACGCGGGCCCCTCTACTGCGATGCATCAGCAGCGGTGATCTCTACCCTCTGGTGCTCGGGTCCTCCTCCTCACATCCAACTGCTTTTGCCGCTATCTCTCTTCAGCTTTGGCATCAACGTCTTGGTCACCCAGGGCGTCAATCTTTAAATTCATTAAAAACTTCTTGTTCTGTTTCTTTTGACAATTTAAATAATAATGTATGCCAAGCTTGTGTTTTTGAAAAAAGTATTCGTTTACCATTTTTTGCTTCTACTAATTATACTGTTCAACCATTTGATATTATTCACAGTGACGTTTGGACTTCCCCGATCATAAGTTCGTCTGGTCATAAATATTACGTATTATTTTTAGATGACCACAAGGATTTTTTATGAACCTACTCAATAACCCAAAAATCCCAAGTCTTCCCTGCCTTTACACACCTTGCCACAAATATAAAAACACAATTTGAACGAACCATAAAAACTTTTCAATGTGATAATGGTAGGAAATATGTAAACACTTCTTTCCAAAACTTTTTCACCATAAATGGCATTCTTTACCGTTTATCTTGTCCCTACACTTCCTCTCAAAACGGCAAAGCTGAACGTACAATTCGAACCATCAATAACATGATTCGTACCCTCGTGGCCAATGCCTCCCTTCCCCCCCATTTCTGGCTCTTTGCACTTGAAACCGCAACTTATTTACTCAACATCCTACCTAACAAAACCTCCAAAAACAAAACACCTACCGAACTTCTCTACCACTCCAACCCGGCGTACGATCACCTTCGTGTGTTCGGATGCCTATGTTATCCTCTGCACCCATCCACTACCATTCATAAGCTTGACTATCGCTCCTACCCGTGCATCTTTCTTGGCTACCCACCTACTCTTAGGGGGTACCGATGCCTTGACTTGAAAACCAAACAAATGGTCATATCTCGACATGTTGCTTTTGACGAGACCACATTCCCTTTTTCCCAAAATATTGGCCCGCAACCCACCTACGATTTCTTGTCCGACCCGTTCCCACAACACCTATGCCCACATATTTCAAACCCCACAACCACACAATCGCCTCACACCCAACCGGCCCTTAACCCCACATCGCCACAACTGTCCACCCATAACCCTCCTGGCTCAAACCTTCAGCCCAATAACCCGGCCCCCACTTCAGCGCCCACCACCTCCACCAATCCACTCGGCCCAAACCCTCCACCAAACACTGAACCTTCCTCGGCCCACCTACCTCCAGCTACTACGGCCCAAACTTAAACCCGACCCCACACCCGTTCTATGAGCGGCATTTTTAAACCTAAGCAACCCTTCAACTTAAATACCACGACCATAACCTCCATTGTTGCCATTCCTAAAAACCCAGCCGATGCCCTAACTATACCGATGCCATATCAGGAGTATGTGGTTGTTTAAACATAAGTACAGGTCGGATGGCACTTTGGAAAGGTACAAAGCAAGATTGGTCTGTGACGGTCGATTGTAACAGGTAGGTGTCGATTGGGGTGAGACTTTTAGTCCGGTTGTGAAACCGGCTACTATTCGGACAGTTCTTTCCATAGCTCTGTCTAAGCATTGGTCTGTACATCAGTTAGACGTCACTAATGCCTTTCTTCATGGGACTCTCTATGAAACAGTTTACATGTACCAGCCAATGGGCTTCAGACATAAGCAGTTCCTAGACCATGTTTGTCGTCTTAAGAAATCATTATCCAGGCTAAAGCAGGCCCCACGGGCTTGGTACCAGGGGTTCACGGATATTGTTCTCTTTATTGGGTTCATTCACAGCAAGTGTGACGCCTCCCTTTTACTCTTCGTCAAGGTTCTAATACGGCTTTTCTTCTTTTATATGTCGACGACATACTTCTCGTCACCTTATCTGACGCTCTTCGTTAGTCTCTCATGGCACGCCTCAGCAGTGAATTTGCCATGAAGGACCTTGGTCCTCTAAGCTATTTTTTAGGCATTTCTGTGTCCCGCACCAAGGACACCATGTTTCTCTCACAACAATCCTATGCGACTAACATTATTTCCCGCGCCAGCATGCAGTCCTGTAACTCTGTCACTACACCGGTTGATGCTACCAGCAAACTCAGTGCCCATACCAGTGAACTGTTTCATGATCCTACCTTATTCTGGAGTTTAGTCGGTGCACTACAGTACTTGACTTTTACACGACCAGACATATCCTATGCCATTCAACAGGTATGCATGCATATGCACTCCCCGGGCCTTGACCATTGGAATGCTCTCAAAAGAATTATTTGCTACATCAAAGGAACTTTATCCTTTGGCTTGACCCTTCATGCGAGTTCCATATAGACCCTGGTTTCCTATACAGATGCAGATTGGGCCGGCTGCCCTGACACAAGAAGGTCCACGAGTGGGTATCGTATTTATTTTGGTGACAATCTAATCTCATGGTCTTCGAAACGCCAGAGCACCGTTTCTCGTTCCAGTGCCGAAGCTGAATACCGGGGAGTTGCAAACGTTGTTGCAGAGATCTGCTGGTTACGTAATCTTTTGCTTGAGCTGCATCATCCGTTATCTCGTGCCACATTGGTATATTGTGATAATGTAAGTGCCATCTACTTGTCAGGGAATCCATCCAACATCAACGAACAAAACATATTGAACTCAATATTCATTTTGTTCGCGAACAAGTTTAGCGTGGCCAGGTTCGATTTCTACATGTCCCTTCACGGTACCAAGTTGCAGATATCTTTACTAAGGGACTACCTAGGATATTGTTTGAAGATTTCAGAGACAGTATCAGCATCCGGTCTCCTCTCGCTTCGACTGAGGGGGTATAATAGTGTATATATCTTTAGTATGATTGTATAGCATTAATGTAATTATTCTGGTATTTATCTCTATCCTAAAATAGAAGCACCGAATGTAATTATAAATATCATTGTAAATCAATAGAGAGGGGCACGGGTTTTGCATTCTATCAAAAATCAATAATTAGTTTGCGTCTTTTTGTTTATGGCACGTGATTACACCCAAAACAATCCAAAGACACACTCACAACGTTTTGTTTAAATGATGCCATGCTTCATTAGATAGGAGTGCCATTGTGACATGAAGTCATGCTCTCAGTTAATTCAGTTCTTACAAAAAAAATTAATAAACTAACTCTATTGATAGATACTGTTTGAATGTGGCAATCAAATAGAGTTTCGACGATTTAGATTTTCAGTGAGTCGATCTAGGGGATGATGATTGTTTGTGGATGCTAGAAAAAGGTAATGGACCAACCTAAAAGAGTGATCGTGGTTAGACGAGGAGTTGAAAGGATCGTTTGTGGTTGCATCAAGGCCGACGCAAGGGAGGGGCGACTGATCATTGCCCAATCTTCGGATGGGCCCAAAGTTTTTCAACACACACACACACACACACACACACACACACACACACACATATATATATATATATATATATATATATATATATATATATATATATGTATGTATATTTTAAAAAAAAATCCTATATATATTTGATCCATTACACGCTTTTAGTTTGTCCATTACACACTTTAAATTAAGGTACTGTTTGGCGATTTCTGAATGATTAAGTGCTGAACCAATAAGAGGTCTGAACTATTAAGTGCTGAATTAAGAGGTATGAATCATTAAGAGCCAGTATATCGTTTAACTATTCAAAGGCAAATGTCTAACCAATTCAGATAAGAGGTCTTAACCATTCAACATTAATATAATGCTTAACCATTCAGAGGCAAATGTCTGAATCATTCGGACATTTGCTAGCGAAAAAAACAGTTTAAACTATTAAATGCTGAACTATTCAGATATTTAAATCATTAAGAGACTGATTTAGATGCTAAATAGCCCCTAACTTATTAAACCAAAATATGATTTGGGTTAAACCATTTAACCCATCTAATTAGCCCATCATACACAAACAATCTAAACACATTAAAAAAACAAAAAGTAGTAAAAGAACTTTTCTCATTTTGGGCCCATTTTTCTAATTCGCGCAGGCCCCTAAATCCTTTGCACCGGCCCTCGGATGCATGGGACTGATTTAGGATACGAATGGTTGATACATGTTTGGATTATGATCATGAATATCATATTAGCCATTATGGCAAAGTAAAAGCAAATATTTTTGGGTGTTGCCTTGAATAAGCAGTGATGCACATTGACGTGCATGTTATGGTGGTAGGAGAATGTGACAGATATTTGAAAACCATATATACTTGAGAAATAATGGGTTCCTCGTCACTCCTGCATGTATCATTTAGGAGTGCCTATCAAAGTACATACCAAGAGCACTTGAATTTCTTGTATCTCACTCATAAATCAATAGAGTCACTCGTTTAATTAGTCCATGACATGACAAAGCCGGTTATCTATAATAATTAGGACAG